>CM067373.1:48570728-49098228 GCA_034401795.1 Chaetoderma sp. LZ-2023a
ACAAGTCCAGCCTATGGTAAAGGGTAAAATGGTAATAAGGAATATGGTTCATAGTTCCATCAAATATTGATTTTTAAGAACCATAACTACAGCAAATATTAATCAAAATTAATGAAATTTGGACTTAGTCTCTGAATTTAGAGTATTAGGTACATACATACATTCAGAATTTGGTTACATCTGTTCAGCATGATATAAGTCATCGAATAGAAATGATTTACTTAAGTGTTTGAAAAAATATTTTAAGTGGCCATTTTACTGCACCATAATGATGAGGAAATTTTGGGCAATATAAATTTTATCTCCATCGTCAGAAACCACCACCTTAGACATGCACATATTTTCCAAGGGAAATTTACACTTTCATCCTAAGGCAGAAGTTGAAACAAGTTAATGCCACAAACACACTAATATATCATTTGCTACAAGACAGCCATTACAGAAACATCTGTCTCTTCCCAAGGCCCCAAACATAATCTTCATAGATCAGTATTAATATATCCACAATAAATCTGTATTAGTGAACAAGGGATTTTTAGTATAAACAAACTGAACAACTAGAAGGATGTTTTTCTAAACAACTTTTCACACATGATTATTACACATTATTTAAAATATGTGTGTGTGTGCAATTGTAAACAAAATATAAATTTATATAGATATATCAAACATTGAATTAAATCCTGAAAAAAGAGATGAATTTATAAAGTAGTTGGAATTCAAATTATGAAATCAGACTTTATAAATAATATGAATAAGTCTGGTATGAAATGGTTCAGCTAGCCAAAGTATTGAGAAATGTGTCTTACGTTTGCTGATCAAGAGAATAGTTACCACTGAAATGATTGGGTTGGTGCAGTGTCTGTATGTGTACGTGCCTGTCTCATTTAACTAAGCTACCATTTTTATTCGAGGAAAAGACGCTATCTTGTATTGGACGCAGGCAAATTTTTGGCCCAAACCATCCCCAAAAATCCTTATACTCATAGAAAGGATGCATAGAGAAACTGAAATCCGTTCTATAAAATAGTTAACTCATATAGAACCTACCACGGAAAGTGAACGCAATTTTCATACACATGCTTACCGCCGAGCCACTATGTTTAATGTACGCCTAAAACTATCATCATGGAAGTGAAATTATTAATGGGACCTCCTAAATATCACGTATCTTCAATAAATATCGTTTATTACATCCAAATTATTGCTACTTTTGACATAAATTGTTGTCGAGAAAATCTAGAAATCATGTGATATTAGGAATGCGGTAAGATCACCAGTTGTGTTTACGAGATTCCTTCTAATATCTGTCATTCTCTATTTTCATTGGCTTGTATGGGAGAATTTATCCAATCAGAACAGAGAAATAATATTTCTCTTCAGAAAAACTTAATAATGGAACAGTGTTTACTCTTGTATTACGCATTAATTTTGTAATGCCGATCAACATTAAATAATCCAAAACGGAATCAAGAATTAAAATGAGATAAAGCGATTCTTATGTTGGCGAGCCACCGGCTCCATTGCGATTGGAGGCGCCGTGTTCTCGCGAGATCTTATACGCTAACGGGAGTTTGTTATCAAACGGGTACGGATCAGACCTAAAGTACAATACTTAATTCATATCGCGCAATGATAATATATAGTATTCAGAGTTCTGAGTCCCGAATATTTTATCCGAGTACTCGCTCTAATTAAAAACAATCTTTTGCGTTTGGAGGTGAATCACATGATTTATATCTTTTCTCAACGCTATTTTATCTAAAATTCAGGATTAATTTTGATGTAATAAATAATCTTTATTAATGGATACGCACTATTTAGGTGCTCCAATTTAATAATTTCACTTCCACGATGATGTTTTGTGGTATGCATCAAACAACATAGTCGTAAGGCCGCAAGAATTTGTACCATGCGAAAATGAGTTCAATTTTCGTGGTAATTTTTATTTTTGTTTTTACAAAACGTGAGAAAACAAAATGTGCTCAAAGAATGTACTCGATTATAGGGCCCAACCCCCCCCCCCCCCCACTCCAACCCCTTCCTAGAACATGTAATATGACAAAAATATTGTGTCATCTCCTCGAATCAAAACGGTAGTCATTTTACAGGTGAGTGTTGAAACTATTCATCTCCTACTCTATGACTGGAAATGAGTTTTTTCTTTACAATCTTAGCCAATAGAGTGTATAAGTAAGCTCTTCTGATCCATTTTTATCTGAAGCAAGCTTATTAGGGAGCCATAGAAAATGTAGATTAACCCTACACCACAAGCCATGCTAATTCTGGACTTCAAGATAATACCTATCAATGGAATGGACCTTTCAAGCTTTAGCTATGCCCAGTCCATCTCTATCTAAGCTCCACCCACACTTCGTGGTGTTGGGATTGATCGATCCCCAAATGCCCTAACTATCAATTTCTTAAAACCTATACTGGTAAGCTGTTGAATATTTTGTAACTAATTTGACTTGGTGCTGTTGCTGCCTATGGCAGTAACAGTGCCCAGTCAAATTAGTTTCAAAATATCCAACAGAATATTTATCAAATAGTAAAGACATACAATTCGTACAATAACTCCATCTTCAAATATGCGCTCGTGATGTACTTATCGACGTCGCGTAGTTGATTATGATGTCATAGGATGGGTTGATAAAGTGGAAAGGTCTATTAACTATGAGTCCAAATGAATATCTTGAGTGAAATTTGACTGAAAGCTTTCAGTCAACTTAGACTAAAAATATACAAGAGAACATATTTTAGACAGTTTTCAAAATATTTATTAGGACTTTAGCTGCAACATATAGTAGTAAATATTATTTATAGGCCTTATTAGAATTAAATGTGTGGTTTAGTTAAGCGGGAGTCGGCATATCATACGCCACATGCACACGTTCTCGGATAGGCATTGCTCGATATTTCCATGATTTAAAGGAACAGTCTTAACTTTGAAAACATACAATATAATGCAATCTATTTCCATAGCATCAATTATAACGAGGCACATTCAACAGTTTGAATTTTCAATACAAAAACATGCCCATTTTGAGACCAAGAAAGGGAAATTCTCGAAAAAATAACCACTGGATGAATGGTTCGGTAACCACATGCGTCTTACATGGTATCCATGCCAGATTTCCAGTGTTAAGTTTTTAAAAAGGTACCTTTAACTGGCCTGCAAATGAACATTCTCTTGAAGAAAACGTAGCTGCCGGTACTTATTTCATCAATTATGATCATAAAAGGGTTGAAATTCCACAACAATATCTACACACATGCAATGAGAAATCTGCTTCATCATAAAATAGACACTACTCATGCTATGACAGATTTTATCACATAAGCATGCTTATAATGCTTTGCATAATAAAATTAACCCGTTAATGGCTAAATTTGATCAAAAACAAAATATTTATTTATTGAATGTCCATTTGCAGGTCAAGAGATTATTTTTGAAATGGTACCACTAGAATGACTGGCCTGTTTATCGAGCGAGTCATTCTAGTGGTAAATTAAAAAAAACAACTTCTCTTGATCTGAAAATGGTCAATCCTAAAGACCCAGACAGAGGTGGGTTTTAGCGAGATTTTACATGAAAGAGTTAAACCATTACATATCCTTTTATCCCTGGCTAGTGTAATAGTTACAATCTAGCGACTTAATTTATAAACAAGAGGCCCAAGGGGCCTGTGTCACTCACCTGGAGCATTATGCATTTTTGTCACAATTGTTGGTGGGTGGTTTAGTAGTCTTCTAAATGAGTTTGTGGACATTTTTGCAAGTCCAATATGGCCGCCAAACACGCTACATTTTGATTGGTCCACTGTAGGCATGTTTCTGATGTAGCACCTTCCCTTGAAAAAACTACGGTAATCATATCGCTCAAATTTCGGCCTAATCCGGTCAGTGGTTCTGGAGTCATTTTGGCAAAAATTAGGTTATCCAAGATGGCTACCAAACCATTTGGCCAATCAAGTTCCCTTGAAACAAACTTGGTGCAGCTCTTGCCCTAGATATTTCATGCATTTTGAATTGATCCCCCAAGCGGTTTTGGAGAAGACATTTTAAAGCGGCCAGTTTTTTTGACGGATCAACTTCTCTTGAACAAAATTTAATGGTCCTTAATCATATATCACAAATTTCGGCCTGATCGCTTCAGGGGTTCTGGGGAAGAAGTTGTTTTTGCGCAAACGAGGTCATCCAAGATGGCCGCTGAACCATTCAGTCAATCAAGTTCCCTTGAACAAACTTGTGTCAGCTCTTACCATAGATCATATTTCATGAGGTCTGAATTGATCCCTCAAACGCTTTTGTAGAAGATTTTTAAAGACATTTCTAAAAAATCAACCGAAATCCAAGATGGCCGCCAGCCAAGTTGGCCGATCAGCTTCATTTGAACAAAATGGAATCTTTATGCCCTAAGGATGCTTCCTGCCAAATATAATTGAAATCGGCCCTGTAGTTCACGAGAAGACATTTAAAATTTCCCATTGCTTTAGTATGGGAGCTTTCGGCGGGAAAACGAGCCAGTCATTTTTGTGAAAGCTAGGTCATCCAAGATGGCCACTGAATCATTTGGTCAATCAAGTTCCCTTGAACAAACTTGGTTCAGGTCTTATCCTACATCATATTTCTTGAGTTCTGAGTCGATCCCTCAAACGGTTTTGGAGAAGTCTTTTAAAGACATTTCGAAAAATCGGCCGAAATCAAAGATGGTCGTCGACCAAATTGGCCGATCCGGTTCGTTTGAACAAACTTGAATCGCTATGCCTTAAGGATGCTTCCTGCCAAATATAATTGAAATCGGGCCAGTAGTTCTCGAAAAGAAGACATTTAAAATTTCCCACTGCTTTAGTATGGGAGCTTTTGGCAGGATATTGATCCAAGATGGGCGCCAAACCATTAATCCGGCAGTTTCGAAAATTGCAAATTTCAAATCTGAATACCCAAAAACCTATATAAAAACAATTTCAGCCTCAAAGTCCATCAAACAAAAAAAATCCAATATGGCCACCAAACATGCTATATTTGGATTGGCCCACGGCGGCCATGTTTTTTGACGGATCAACTTCTCTTGAACAAACTTTACTGGCCCTTAGTCCCTAATCATATCTGGCAAATCTTGGCCTGATCCTTTCAGCGGTTCTGGAGAAGCCATTTTCACTAAAACTAGGTCAACCAAGATGGCCGCCGAACCATTTGACCAATCAAGTTCCCCATAACAAACTTGGTTGAGCTCTTGCGAGGTTTGCATCAATCCCCTAAGCGGTTACGGAGAAGATTTTTAGACGTTTCCTAAAATCGGCCTAAATCCAAGATGGCTGCCAGCCAAATTGACCGATCGGGTTCATTTGAACAAACTTGGATCCCTATGCCCTAAAGATGCTTCCCGCCAAATAAAAGTCCAATATGGCCACCCAACACACTACATTTTGATTGGTCCACTGCAGCCATGTTTCTGACGTAGCGCCTTCCCTTGAAAAAACTTTAATGGCACTCAGTGCCTAATCATATCTCCCTAATTTCGGCCCAAGCCGCTCAGTGGTTCTGGAGTCATTTTGGCAAAAATTAGGTTATCAAAGATACCCACCAAACTATTTGGCCAATCAAGTTCCCTTGAAAAAACTTGGTGCAGCTCTTGCTTGCCCTAGACGATATTTCATGCGTTTTGAATTGATCCCCAAAGCGGTTTTGGAGAAGATTTTTAAAGACGTTTTAAAGCAGCCCGTTTTTTTGACGGATCAACTTCTCGTGAACAAACTTTAATGGCCTTTAATCAAATATCAAAAGTTTCGGCCTGATCGCTTCAGGGGTTTTGGGGAAGAAGTTGTTTTTGCATTCTCGAGAAGACATTTAAAATTTCCCATTGCTTTAGTATGGGAGCTTTTGGCAGGAAAATGATCCAGGATGGCCCCCCAAACAGTTTATCCGAAAGTTTCGACAATAGCAAATTTGAGATCAGAATACCCAAAAACCTATATAAAATTTCGGCCTCAAAATCCATCAAATAAAAAAAAAATCCAAAATGGCCGCCAAACACAATATATTTTGATTGGCCCACCGTGGCCATTTTTTTTATGGATCAACTTCCCTTGAACAAACATTAATGGCCCCTATACTCCCTAATCATATATCACAAATTTCGACCTGATCGCTTTAGCGGTTCTGGGGAAGAAGTCGTTTTTGCGAAAACTAGGTCATCCAAGATGGCCACTGAACGATTTGGTTCAAGTCTTATCCTAGATCACATTTCGTGAGTTCTGAATCGAACCCTCAAATGGTTTTGGAGATTTTTAAAAACCTTTCTAAAAATCAGATGAAATCCAAGATGGTCATCGACCAAATTAGCCAATCGGGCTCGTTTGAACAAACTTAAATCTCTATGCCTTAAGGATGCTTCCTGCCAAATATAATTGAAATCAGTAGTTCTCGAACTGCCCTGTAGGTGGGGCTTAGAATACACCTTCCGTATCCTCTGCGTGTCGTAAGAGGCGACTAAAGGAGGTAAGGGTGAGGTCACCCTGACAGAAACCTCGAGTGCTGAAGACGGAGGTTCCAGGCCGCACGGCGCACTCTAATAAACCATGGATCCACGCACTTACTGCTTATGATTATGTCGATAGTCACTTACAGAACTGGCGGTATGATCAGCGAACGAAAAGAAGAAGACGTAGTTCTCGAAAAGACATTTTAAATTTCCCATTGGAAACTATGGGAGCTTTCAAATCAGAATACCCAAAAACCTATACAAAAACAATTTCAGCTTCAAAGTCCATCAAATAAAAACATCCAATATGGCCGCCAAACATGCTATATTTTGATTGGCCCACAGCGGCCATGATTTTTGACGGATTAACTTCTCTTGAACAAACTTTACAGGCCCTTAGTCCCTAATCATATCTGCCAAATTGTGGCCTGATCGCTTCAGCGGTTCTGGATAAGTCATTTTCGCTAAAACTAGGTCAACCAAGATGGCCGCCGAACCATTTGACCAATCAAGTTCCCATGAACAAACTTGGTTGAACTCTTGCCCTGGATCATATTTCATGAGGTTTCCTTCAATCCCTCAAGCGGTTTCGGAGATTTTTAGACGTTTCTAAGAATCTGCCAAAATCCAAGATGGCCACCGGCCAAATTGGCCGATCAGCTTCGTTTGAACAAACTTGGATCCCTATGACCTAAGGATGCTTCCTGCCAAATATAATTGAAATCATCCCAGCGGTTCTTGAGAAGTCATTTTAAAGGAAAAGTTGATGGATGGACGTACGATGGACGGTCACCACGACATAAGCTCACTTGGCCTTTCAGGCCCGGTGAGCTAATAATGTATTTCAATACTCACATGTGCATCTCAAACTCATTAGCATTTCATATCAAATGTACCACACTCTCTTAGTAAGATCTCATTTATAACTCGCCAGAGTGTTCCAAATCAGATCTTAGTAAACTTGTGTTATAAATTTGATACTAAATGCCAACTCAACTGAGATCCTCGATATGTCATTGCAAAATAGCAATATAATCCTGGCATGTACCTGTCAATCGCCTACATGTATACCATACCACCATCAGCTTGTGGTCCTATGAGGTTGGTGGTCCCTTAGGGCTTACCAGTAAGAGTAAACTTTTCTTATTAAAATCATACCTGTCCAATGATGGCCCCTCTCGCTTAACTTCGATGTACATGTCTGACTTAGCGGTAGAAAGACGCTCTCCCATCCCTGATTTGCATATCGCCATCCTTTAGACTCGAGAATAAGCGTGCGCTCTGTAGCATATGCCAGAATGAGGCAGAATGAGACGTGATGAAGCTGGCAGCCATAACCGCACCCCTTACCCATGTTACATACCAATTTTTTGGCTGAATTGCAGTCTTTGGGATTCTGTAATTCAAAGAATTTAATATATTGATAGGCAAATGTTAATCCATTTCAAGATGTTGTAAAGGCGAGTTAATTATTAGTATTTTCTCAATTTTTCCCATACACCGTAATACCTAAAGTAAAAGGCATTAGCTCTATTGATGCTTGCATATAATAACTCTTTACTGGTCCAAATTTGGTACAGAAAATTAAAATCTTCGGTTAGTATCCTTTTAACAGGTCAAGAGAGGAGATTAAAAAAAATATTTATCACTGGAATGACCCTCCAGTGGTAAATTTTCAAAAACAGTCTTCTCTCTGCCAACAAATGGCCATTCTTCAAGACCACTGTACGGGCCAGTTTTGGTTGGCTTGACCATTAAAGGATTAATATTATTCTCATGAACAGCAAAATGACTAATGCTAATATCAGCATTCTTACAAAGTTTATGGTTAATTCAATGACTGATAATGAAATAAGATTCAAAACATGTATAAATTTCATATGCAAAACATATACATTGAAAGTGAAACAGGTGGGCTAAAAACTGGAATTTGAAAGTGTCTATATATGAGTTTCTTAACTCAAAACATATTGGCCATACCTGAGTTTAAATCCATCAACAAACAATGAAATGTGTCACAGTTGTTGATAGATGATGAACTATGGACAACTAACAAATTGTTTTTGCATAGCCTCAGCCAGTGAGTTAATGTATTGGTGGGTGAATAAAGAAATCCTATCATCAAGTACTGGCTATACTAAGCATGACATCAGAATATGGTGTGAGTGTGTGATAAATTTAGAGGTCACCTTACCAGCGGCGTGAAAATTGTGTGTGAATTATACAACAAGGGGCTAAAGGGCGTGTGAGCTCACCTGGACCATTAACATTTGAACCCTTTGTATTTAAATAGACATGGATAATTTTCGGAAAATCCAAGATAGCCGCCAAAAAAATATACCAATCCAGATTCTCATTTGGCATTTTCAAGGCTACTGTCAGAGAATTGTTCGACCCAAGTTTTGTTGAAATCGGACTATTGATTAAGGAGTACCATCTTTAAATGGTTCCAGATAATTTTCAGAAAATCAAAGATGGCCACCAAATCATTGATGTATAAAAATTTGGAATAGATTTTCTAGAGGGCGGAAATTCCAAGATGGCCAGTGGAAAAATTGACCAATCAAAATTCTGTATACAGGTTCTGAATCCTATGCCCATAGAGTCATTCCAGCCAATTTTGGCTGAAATTGTAAATGAAGTTAATGAGGAGTCGCGTTTTAAACAATTTCACGCCAATTTTTGGAAAATTCAAGATGGCCACCGAAAAACTTGTCCAATCAAAATTTTGTACAGTAGTTCTGAAGCATACTATTCTAGGGATCTTCCCACTGAGTTTGATTGAAATCGGCCTAGTGGTTAATGAAGAGTAGGCTTTTAACTGGTTTTCAGAAAATCCAAGATGGCCACCGGAAAAAATGACCAATCAAAATTCTGTATACAAGTTCTGAAACCTCCCACCCTAGTATCCTTCCAGTCAAGTCTGGCTGAAATTGCCCAATAATTTAATGAGGAGTAGCGTTTTAAACAGTTTGCCGACAATTTTGGGAAAATTCAAGATGGCCACCAGAAAAATTATCCAATGAAAATTCTGTACAGTAGTTCTGAACCATACTATTCTAGGGATCTTCCCACTGAGTTTGATTGAAATCGGCCTAGTGGTTAATGAAGAGTAGGCTTTTAACTGGTTTTCAGAAAATCCAAGATGGCCACCGGAAAAAATGACCAATCAAAATTCTGTATTGAAACCTCCAACCCTAGTATCCTTCCAGTCAAGTCTGGCTGAAATTGCCCAATAATTTAATGAGGAGTAGCGTTTTAAACAGTTTGCCGCCAATTTTGGGAAAATTCAAGATGGCCACCAGAAAAATTATCCAATGAAAATTCTGTACACATGTTCTGAAGCATACAACTCTAGGATCCTTCCCACTGAGTTTGATTGAAATCAGCCTAGTTTTTAAATGAACAGTAGGCTTTTAACTGATTTTCAGAAAATCCAAGATGGCATCGAAAAGATTGACCAATCAAAACTCATGTTCTGAAACCTCCCAGCTTAGTATCCTTCCAGCTAAGTCTGGGTGAAATTGCCCAAGAAGTTAATGAGGAGTAGCATTTTAAACAATTTCCCGCCAATTTTCAGAAAAATTCAATATGGCTACCGAAAAGATTGTCAAATCAAAATTCTGTATACATGTTCTGGAGCATACTAATCTAGGGTCCTTCCCACCGATTTTGATTGAAATCGGGCCAGTGATTAATGAGGAGTAGGCTTTTAACTGATTTCCAGAAATTTTCAGAAAATCCAAGATGGTCGCCAAAAAAATTGACCAATCAAAATTCTGTACACAAGTTCAGAAACCTATTAGCCTAGTATTCTTGACACCAAATCTGGTTGCAATTGCCAAAGCAGTTAATGAAGAGTAGTGTTTTAAACGATTTTCAGCCATTTAAACAAAAATTCAAGATGGCCACCGAGAAAATTGACCAATCAGAATTCTGTACACACGTTCTGAAGCATACAAGTCTAGGGTCGTTCCAGCCAAGTTTGCTTGAAATCGGTCAAGTAGTTAATGAGGAGTAGGCTTTTATCTTATGTCCAAAAAATTTCTGAAATCCAAGATGGTCGGCTGAAAAATTGGCAAATCTTAATTCTGTATACAAGTTTTGAAGCCTACCTCCCTAGGGTCCTTCCTGCCAAATTAGTTTGAAATCCGCTAAGCAGTTATTGAGAAGCATTTTAAAGCAAAAGTTGACAGACAGACGGACGATTGCCATGGCATTAGCTCACTTGGCCATTCTGCCGAGGTGAGCTAATAATGGTTTTGCATGTATATATGGGACGTATATCAGTAAACTACAACAAGTATTAAATGTCAGTTTGATTGCAACATTTAAAATGATGGCCAAATAACAACATAAGTGGATATGGTCTGGAACACAGTAGAGCCTAGTAAAGGTTTCAAATGAAAGCCGGTTTTCATGGGGAATTGAGTACGATGGTAGGATGGTTTATTCCGAAGATGCTGCATTCAACTGCAAATGGTTGACTATGGTATGCAATAGTACAACAGTTGAACGTGCACTCAAATATGTAAATTTGAGCACAGCTACATTATTCCTGTTTCATACACTTAATTCAACTTTCAGCATCATATTATACCCTTTGCATTGTATTTCTCAATTTGTAGACTTCATTAGTACCAACTCAGGAATAAATTACAGATGATATTAGGGCTGCGCGGTTTGGCTTACAGCCATATCGGTTTCGATATGGCTTTTCATATCGGTTTTAACCGAATATCGGTTTTAACCGAATATCGGTTTTATGGACATGAAACAAAAAATTTAAATTATAAAAAATAGCACGAAAACAGAACGTATTTTCACGCCCTGATACATTCGTAACATTTTACGCTTTTAAAGCTTAATATACCTCATAATATCCATCATCGCGGGAGTGAAATTATTAATTAGACCACCTAAATATTACGCACAGTTAAATAAGCATCATTTATTTTGTCAAAATTAATCATAAATCATCAGCAAAACAGGTTGCGAAAAGACGTAAATCACGTGATTGTAATTAATTATGATGTAATTATCTCCCTTTCTTCTTTCATTTCCAATTCGGCCCGGCGACGAAATCATGCCTTGAAGAAAATATTAACTGTAATATTGCGAACGCGAATTTCATAAGTTAATATGATATTGTGTATAGAAGATAACGTTTTAAAAACGGTTTGAGTAATAATTTTATTTAAAATTATATCCTAATCAGAAAAATGTATTCAGCATTATATTTATTGGCGAGATTTTTATGCATTCGGGCGATTTAGTTTTGGGACGACTTTGCCTTATGTTAATTAGCCGGTGACGTAAATAAAATGGATGCCGTTGTTTAGAAATGTTTTCCCCGATACAAATTTCAATGACAAATTCCCGCGTTAGTATTGTGTTTTATATTGCAAATTTATCGGAGACTACCAGAGAAAAGACGAGGATATTTATTTAATTAATTCGCTGCTTGATTTCTCTCGGCGTACAGCGAGTTAAAATGGAGTTACACAATATGCGCAATTGGGGCCACGTTCAATTATTAGTTGCCCCGAACGTAGCTTAATGGAAAGTATGGTCATTATTATTCATTACACTTTTCATGCTCGTTAGTATCTTTTATTTTTAACAATCCTGATACGAAAAACCGAAAATATGTTCATATTCGGTTTTTCGATATTTATTTCTTATAATCGGTTATGAAACCGTCAGTGCAGGATATCGGTTTTAAATATGGTATCGGTATATCGCGCAGCCCTAGATGATATACTATTTTAGGATAATGATCAGTAGATGTCTGCTTAACTGTCTCGCTGCTGCAAGCCACCAGGCAATAATTTCAATGCGCAACAACTCCTAACTTGCCGAGTATTTTGAAAACAATTTGACTGAAGGTTGTTGGTGGTTTAGCCACCAACAACTTTCAGTCAAATTGTTTTCAAAATATTAAACAGTTCCAGAGATATAACCCCTGGAATATATCATCTGCAAAAACTCAGCAGTCAGACGGATATAAATCAAAAATATATTATTGGGAGGGGACAAGAGTGACGTTGCCCTTAAAGGTTTGCACTGGCCAAAAAAAAAATCACCTTTTCACTACTGATTATAGTCAATTATGATTTCTTCTCATTCATATTGATCAGTTTCTGAAACAGGGTTTGTCTTTTACCTGCACCGTATACATTTTTATAAAGACTTAAAAATCTGATATAAAGAAAATGCAATATTAATTGCTAAAATATAACTGACTGACCTGGACATGTGTATGACGAGCTATTAGGATATTTCAAAAACATAATATTTAATTTTCAGATCAGTTTCCTGCCACTACTTCATTTAGATCACTAAGTCATGCTGTCCTTCACTTTGTGTAGGGCTCAACAACAGCACATGCTCTTCTCAGGATAGAAACAGCAAAACAACTGTTTGTTATTTTTAATTACCCTTGAAAATGTATTCAAAGATAGTGGTCTGGCAATGAATGTGAATGTAAGAATCTTGTATTTTATGTGATATTGTTCATACCTCGATGTTCCTTATATTCAACATTAGTAGGTAGAGACTAAATTGCATCTAAATTATTCAATAAAACATGATGGTACTAGATATGCAACTGTAATTGTCAGTTGAAGCAGGGATCGAAATGTCCATTTGCTCTGGGGCAACCTGATTTTCAAGAGGGCAACTAAACTTCGGCTGTTAATGGTACACAGGGCAACCATGATAATACTCAGACTAATACCATGAGCTGTCTTTTTGATAGCTACTAACTAACTCTTCATTTTAAGTCAATTTAATATTAGAAAGAGGGTACGCTTAATGCTGTATCTGAGTAATTGTCATGATTCTTCAGAATTTACGTGACAAAATAATAGTGATTCTAATTTTCTTTGTCATTTAGCTTAACATATAAGGTCAATCTCAATCTGTGGCGGACAACCTGAATATGCATGAAATGACACCATAGGTTGACCTGCGGGCAAGTAGATCTTTTCATTTATTTCTAACCCTGTGAAGGCATGATATCAATTAGACACACGTTTCTACTGTACAAGGTTATGCTGAATCCATTTCACAATGATTTGTTGATTGTCTTATTTGACAAAATTGTCACTCTCAAAGACACCATATTGCTTGCAAATCAATTTAGTTGCGCTATGATAAAATGTATGCGTATCAAATTAATTCATTGCTCAGATGGGTAATAAATTTGTTATACAAGTGTTTTTGCGAGATGTACAGGCTTGTATGACTGGCACAAACAATATATTTCTCTACACTCAGAAAGCAATCAGATGTAGGCTTGTATGATTATTACACGCTTGATTATTTATGAATAATCGTAATTACTCGATTAATCAGCCTTGTTAGTAATTACCCTGACATAACAACAAAGCCATATCAATAACGAAAACAGCAATTGTGTTAAGAACTGTCCGTAGCAGGCCATGATGCTCGAGTCAGTCATTCCAGTAATACATTTTCAAAAATAGTCTTCTCATGGCCTGCAAATGGGCATACAATCGCTGAGCAAAATGTCAATTTTCATGACGTATCACAATAAAGAGTACCGAAAATATAGATTTTAGAATATTTTATGAAGAACACATTATTCACTATTATTCGATTATCTAATTTTTAATCATATAAAATCATGATGTAAAAAAAATTGTGATTTTCGACTTAATCATGTAATCGGCCCATCCTAATCAAATGTACATACGTATGCACAGGTCATACAAGCCTGCATAACTAATAGTATTCTTTCTCTCACCTGTAGATAATGTAATCTCTTCTGTACAATTGCCCCCAGATCCAATGATTCGTTCAACCGCCAATCAGCACCACCATTCACAGAGGCTAAGGAATTCAGATCCGTTAGAATTGTTCTATGGGACAGAGATTACAAAGCTTTGATTAGCAGAGAAACCGGCTCAAGAAAACGTCGGACATGGGCCAAAAATGCTGATTCATTACAGCATGCGATTTAAATACAACAAAAGCGGCCAAGGTGCGATAATAACAGTCTGAATCCTATGTCCTTGGTGAAGTTACAATTTAATAAATATTTTGTTGAATATTCTAAACTTACCTGTATTGTTACGTAAAAATTGGGATTATTGAAATTCAGTATTCAAAATGCTAAAAACAATTCAAAGGTATGTGCAAAGTGGGTTAATCTTAGCTAGATATGGGCAGAGCAAAGGTAGAAGCGGACCTTTCCCACAATCATGACAGGTCTATGTCATTTGATTTTAACATAACTAACAGATAACAAATTTTGATTATGATGTCAGATACGTGAGTGACAGAATGGATCCCTCCATTAATTATATACATGTGTTAATTTGATTAAATATAGTCTTATTCCATATAGATATTGATTCATGATAAATTTACAGGTGACACCAGACAAAGGAAAATTACAATTTATTAAATTTTTTCTGTAAATAAGCTTCTGTCATTCATATGAGGTATCTGTGGTTAGAAATGTGCTTGCCAATATACTCACCGCTGATAATTATTAGCATTATTAAATATCTTTGTAAGTTTCTCCTTCAGTTCTGTATTGCCACTCGTAAGCTTCATAGACTTGTCTAATTGTGAGCTAAGGTAGAACCAAAACTCGAATGCGTTATTCTCAACTCTGCGTCTTGCAATTTCATGCTCCTTAGTTGGAATCGTATGATTGTGGTCTGCAGTTAAAGATAGATAATACAGTAATGAGTGGCATGATCCAGTCTATCCACCAATCATATGACAGCATAATCAACTATGTGACGCGTAGGATGATGTCATAATCAAAGATGTCATGAATAACATAGGTAAGGTCCTCACTTAATTGATGACAGACAAAACATTGTTTACGAATTGTATGTTTTTACCATTTAATAAACATGACATAGGCAGCAACAGCACCCAGTCAAATTAAGTTAAAAATATTCGACAGCTTGCCTGTATAGTTCTCTGGAAATTGATTGTGAGTTCAGGGATCAATCGATCCCAACACGGGTGAAACATGGGTGGAGGTTAGCTAGAGATGGGCAGGGCATAGATAAAACAGGATTTCTCTATTATCTCACCTAGCAGGATAGTGTGGAGGTAACACTTATCGTTTATCCCTTTAACTCTCGAATTTGTTAAAGAAAATTTCTATTTTCTTGTAGAAAATGTCCATTTGCAGACCAAGAGAAGACTATTTTTGAAATTTTACCACTGGGATGACTGGCTTGGTTATCGAGCCAGTCATTCATGTGGTAAAATTTCAAAAATAGTCTTTTCTCGGTCTGCAAATTTACATTTCTCAAGACCACTGTAAAAGCCATTTTTGGCTGATATGAGTGTTAAAGGGTTAATGATGATATAAGCAAAGACTGCATCAGCAGTGCTTTTGGGAAGTGTACATATATGCAGGCGATAATCAAACCAGTCTCCCCCATGATAAATTCTCAAAAATAGTCTTCACTTGTCCTACAATTAGTCATTCACTAAATACTAGCTGATGAAAAACTCAATCCAATGATGTGAAGATTAAGGAATGTGGGTGTTCTACATTTTACCTATCATAGTTAAAATGGCAAAATAAGTTTTTTTCCGTCTGTCATCATGACATATGAAATTAGATGTACCTTGAGAATTAGAACAGCTAAACTTTGCCTCAAATTTGTTAAAGTATGTGCTAAAGATCATTAAAATCTCAATTAAACGAAAAATTTCTCTAAAATTGCAAGCTAATTTTTTGGACAGAAGGCTATGTCAAAGATATGTAGAAATTAGAATTTGAGATTGTTTTTTAATAGGGGTGTGTATTGCCAGGGACCTTGCGATACAATATGTATCATGATGATACAACCATGCCGAGACAATACGTATCATGATACGTATCGACCAGAAGACCCGGAGGGTCTGGTCTTATGTTTTACTAATTACATATACCTACCTCCTTGCATTACTATTGCTCTTTCCTTCTTTGAAGGGACGTGTAGTAGGATGAATTTTTTGCAGCCAATGTTTGCTGGGTATTGTGGTTATAGAGTGACTGAAGGCTTCTTCAGGTATCTCCATACTCTCTCTAATGATGAGATCCATAGTAATTTGCTTGAATGCTATACCTCAGAATGAGGCAAGAAGAGGGTTAATCCAATACCCAGTGCCACTGAGTAGGTCATTAAGCACAATGACCTCATTGGCTGATAGCTATCACATGACCTTGTTGATAGCAACCAAGACTTCATTAGACAGTAATTCCTCAGAATTACTCTCATAAGTAACCCTAATAAAAAGGGTACAGAAGAAAGGAGAGCAGAAAGGACATTAAACGACCCCAAAAATACAAGAGAGAAGAGATGATCATGCAAGAATGAAATGAATAATGAATAAAAATAAAGTGTGATGAAAGAGATGATATGAAAGAGGTGAAATACACACATGAGAAAGAAGTAATGAACTCGCACTCACCCCAAATACAATTTCTTATACGAATGAAGATGATAAAGGAAGAGAAGATGATGATGAAGAGATACGAGTCATGGTCCCTGATGCTACCTTCTGAATATTTTTATAGAAGAAGGAAGAAGGACCAGAATCTTTAAGATAGAGTATTCTCTGATTTGCAGTTAGCAACTTGCATGATATCATCAAGAGAAGATCCATTAAAAAGGGCACAAGATGTGGCAAGGCTCCTAACATCATGGGCCTTACCACCAACTAGTGAATTGTCCCCAGGAGAAGCTAATTCATGGCAAATTTTAATAGCATCAATGAAACAGTGGTTAAAGAGGCAGGACGATCAATGCCTTCTGCAAACATAACCCAGAGATGTCTATCATCGGATCGTTTGCAAGCAGAAGGGAATTTGTAAATATTGAGAGCCCTAACAGGGAACCAGACAGAGTCATCTGGAGATAAAGCAAAAAGCTTATGCAATATGATGGGTTTACCTAAAAACTCAACTGAGTTTTTGACAGAACTTCTGACCTAGGATAGAGGATAATGCTAATACCCGTAACTTGAAAACTATCCCAATCAGCAGATAAGGCATGCATTTCCGAGAGATGGCTAGCTGAAGCTACTGCTAATAAAAAGAATGCTCTGAGAGTGAGATGTTTTAAGCAAGCAGATCCTAAAGGATCAAAGAGTTTACCAGCTAGAACCTGAAGTACAAGGGATAGGTTCCAAGATGGAAGGGGTTTCTGAAGGGAGGATGAGAATTTCCAAAAACCCTAGAGATCGTGAAATGTTACTGATCTTGAACCAAAGGATTATGTAGACATGTGACAAGAGTCCAGGCCAAAACGATAGGACCTAACAGGGTTAACGGACAGCTTCTTCTGAAAAGGAAGAAAGTTTATGAATTATAATGGGATTTACCCAAGAATCTGACTGACTGAGTTTTGGACGGAAATTCTGCCATGGGTCCTGTTTCCTGAATAATGCTATTACCCATAATTTGAAATCTATCCAATTCAGCAGAAAGGGCATGTATTTCAGAGCGACGGCTAGCTAATGCTACTGCTAATAAAAATACTGCTTTGAGGGTGAAATGTTTTAAATGAACAGAACCTAAGGGCTCAAAATGTTTCCCAGCAAGAACCTGTAATACAAGCAAAAGGTTCCAGGAAGCAAGGGGTTTCTTAAAAGGTGGGCGTGAATTACCCATACCTTTAATGAGATCATGGAAATGAATTTTTGTACTTGGACCGAAGGGTCAAGAAGACATTTGACAAAGGATTTCAGACCAAATCAATAGGATCTGAAAGTGTTAACTGAGAGCTTTTCCTGATAGAAAAGGAAAACCAGAAAATCTGTGACCTGAGTCACAGAGGCCTCAGAGGGCAGGATAGAATGGTATGAACACCATTCTTTGAAAAACTCAAATCAAGCCGTATAAATGTTTCGAGTGGAAGTTCTGAGGGATATCTCCAAAAGTTCCTGAGATCTGACTGGAGAATCCTGCCTCTGTTCTGGGACAATAGATTGTGGGAGAGACAGGAAGTAACAGAGGGAGATCTACAAGAAGGTCCAGGAGATCCGGAAACCAGGATTATGTCATCCAAAACGGAGATATTAACCGGACCACACAAGGATGTTGCCAGATCCTTCAGAGTACCAGAGGAATGAGAATCGTATGGGGAAAAGCATAAGCGAACATGTTGTCCCAAGAGTGAGCTAGAGAGTCTACTGAAATGACTTCCGGAAAGGGAGATATGAAGGTGGATATCTTTCTGTTCTTGCCAGAAGAAAACAGGTCTATGAGGGGATGACCTAACTGGAGAAAAATTTACTGGGCTACAGCTTCTTCAACTCCCATTCTGTTTCTGGGATCCTTGAAGGACCAGATAAATGATCGGCCAGAAAATTCAATTTGCCTGGGACGTGGGATGCTCGAAGAGAAAAGCTGCGTGACTTGCACCAGTGAAGTATGATCAGTGACTCTCGACAGAGAGACCGACCTTGTTGACATGGAGCCCCATCCTTCCAGGGATGCATCCGTGAAAAAAAATGGCCTGAGGAGATGAAGGATGAAGAGGGGCCCCTAATAACAGGGATTGACGGTCTTTCCAAAACCGGAAATGGTTCATAAGTTGAAATTTGATGAGAATCCAATGATCCAGAAATCTAGAGACTGAATCCAGTGGGTGATACGATAGAACAGGAAGGGTCTTCTCATCAGAGGAGCCCAAGGAATCAGTTTCTCTACAGAAACCATGAGACCTAAGATTCTGAGGAAAGATCTGGCCGAAACTAACTGGCCTACCTTGAGAGGTTGAATTGTGGATACCATTATCTGCACATTGGGAGGAAGGGAAATAACTTCCCATGAGAGAGGTCAAAAGTGACCACCCAGGTGGGTAACAACACATACCAGAAGAACCTTTCCATAATATGATATCATGTATAAAAAAGCAATCTTTGCAACCAATAAGACAAAATATGGAAAGACAATGCTTATAAATCGATCCTCATTACAAAATGAAATGTACACATCAGTTATACACATACCACATTAAAAATAAATTAAGAAGCCCTAATAACGAAAGGAGATAAGAAGCCTACCAAAGGAAGATATACTAGTATGATACCTAATATCTGAATAAAGAAAGCTATAAATGAAGAATAAAGTCTAAAAAGCCTCAATATTCCAATTAGGGTTAGGCTGATAATAGTTAGGATGTTGATAGTTAAGATATTTCTTGAGTTATCTCAGTATTAGTCCAAAGTGTTCATGAGTCTATTTAAATAATTTAGGATGTTACAATGGGATCAAATAGAGACTTCTAAGCATCGATTTATACTATTGGAAAGTAATGTTTCCTGAAATCGAGTGAAAGGCAAGGTTTCTTAGTTTCTTAGTTATAAGAGCTATGTCCTTATTCTTACCTCTTCCTGAGAGAGGTAACTTGCGTTTATTTCTGCTATTCAATCTCTACCACTATCCTCGTATGGAGAAATAAGCATCATAGAAGTATTGCCTTACTTATTAAAAGTTGTAGACATTGAAACATTATAGATAAATTTATTTATAGTGTTTTAACCAGATTTAGTGGCAAATAGAAATCCCATAGTAAACTTACGGGAGGGGTGAGAGTCCAGCTATATCCAGATAGAATTAGCTAAAATAAAACTGATCTATGTTTATGATCTATATAATATCCAAAAGAAAAACTCCATGTAAACAAAAAGGGAACGAAATATATACAGGGCGAATTCTCAATGACCTAAATAAAAAGTGACAGGAACGATGATGACCATCTGAGGGCTACCGGAAATAGATAAGGGAATGAAAAAGGATAAATTTCGAGCCCAAAATCACCAATCCCGCGCTGGTGGGAAAGAACATGACTCTGTTTTAGCTAAAAATAAGACAATAGCCTTGATAAAAGGGTAAATAGAAGAGAAAAAAGCGATAGTCACCGAGACGAAATGAGACTAGGACGAATAGACTGCCGAACCAGGAGCGCTGACGATAAAAACTGACAGCTACTAAAAAACAGCGAAATACAGCAAAGAAACATATATTAAAGAAAATCACAAAATACCATGAGAGCAATTCTAATCCGACTTTTAGGAAATTAATATTTTAAAACAAAAGCGTGATAAATAGGGAAAAATGGCCTTAAAAATTATTGACGATAAATATAGAATGACATGTAAATTCTCCTAAAGTTATGAAAGTATGTCAACCTGCCAAGTAGAAGGGAGGAGGTGTACTATACGAAAAGATGAACGACCCGAATAGAACTGCGTCTCTAACTCGGGACAAAAAAATTACCAAAACATAGCTAATTAGAACTGCGCAGTAATCTGACAGATAGGAAAGTGTGCAGGAAGAAAGTTGAGATCGAATAAAAATTACTATAACTTAAATTGTGAGAATGCAATGAGAGATAACACGCAGAAAAAGGGGAGAAAGATGCCTGAACCACTAAGATATCGCATGAGAGAGCTCTGCTAGATAAGATAATGATACACACATATGTAATAAGATGAAAAAAGATCCCATTGAAAAAGAAATAACTTATCTAGTTAAGAAAAATTAATATTCAAAACAAAAAAGATGATAGCAGGCCCGAACCCCGATCCAAAGAAATGAACCAAACCGGGGTCCACAACAGGGACCAGGGCGCGGTTCCACTAAACCCGGTCCTGAATCTCATGGCTGTTCAGAACCGGGGAAACATGAGAAAAAATGCCAAAAATAGCGGAAAAACTTGTTACAAGACATTAAATTCTGACACTCCGGGATCCGGATACTGACCAGGGCCAAAGCCGGGCCCGGGGCCTCAGAATTCTAGAGAAAAAGATGGAAGATGATGGAGAATTTTGCAAGGCACCCGGCACCGGAGCCCCAACAGAGCCCCGGGACTGGGTGAAAAAATATAAATAAAATCACAAGGATACTGACCAAAATTAGTTGAAAAAAATCTAATTGAATCTACACACTAAAAAGCCCAACCCACCCCGCTCCAGACCTAATAAGGAGCCAAAGCGAAGCAACCATAGGACTGACTAGAGAGGTGTGGACCTAGACCCGGACCTGCGAAAAGACCCAGGGCCAGGGCAGGCAAAAACTCAAAACCCGAAGTCTCCCCAGCGGCCGGACCCTGACAAAAATCCGTGTCCGGCCCCATAGATAAGATCGGGAACCAAAGCCAGCCAACATCCAGACCCGGGGCCGGGAAAAACCTGCCGCCGGGGCCAGCTGGCACACCGGGGAAATTGATAATCCAGAATGATCGGCCCCGTCCCGGCCTGGAGCCAGAGCCAAGTCGGGAAAACTGGAGCCTGGAGAGGTGTGGACCTGGAAAAGACCCAGGGCCGGGGCCGGCACTTACAACATAAGATGATGAAACTGGCTTGGTAGAAGTCAATGGATGTGAGATCATTTGGATCACTCTGGTCGGGAAATCCTTCAAATCAACCATAGTTGCATTGGCAGTGATAGGTGGTGAGAAACAAGACCAAATTACGACCCGCTCAGGCGCAGGCTGCGTAATGTTGAATGGTGAAATACAGGACCGACTTACAACCCACTCAGGCCCGAGACAGGATAAACCGAACTTGGTCCACATGGGCGCAGGCTGCAGAATGTTGATAGACGAAGAATGATTTGATGTATCCTGCAATGGTATGACTGGCTTATGAACAGGCAACGAACGAAGCGAAACCCGAGTCTTGGTACTCTTATTCTTCTCATTTCTCGTGGAACCTCTGAAACAATGTAAATCTTTAAGATGTACATTATTTAATTTTGAATACAAGCGTTTCCTGGGAACAGTCAGTTCCAATGCTACACATTCAACCACACGTCAAGTGATGAAGCATTGGTATTGACTGCTCCAAGATAATCTTGTTAAATCCACTGTCAATAGACGAGTCAATATTATTGTACTTGTTTCTGAAGAAACTCCATAGACTGCACTATCTTTTCAAATATGTCTGAATCAGCCGTGGCCTCGGGTTTGGCCTTTATTTTTCTTGAAGGAGGATTCTCAGAAAAATTTAGAATTGGGTTCAAAGAAAGATTTTCTGGCAGATTGAGACCATGACTCGCATATCAAACAAGCCGATTCTAAGGTACACGATGTACATTTCGAGCACACATGACCAGCGTGTTCAGATTTTATGAATTTTTGGTAACAGCCAGATGGACATCTTATAGAATGATTCTGGTTCTTTTCTTTGACCTTCTCCTTGGTCTTCTTCAGACTTTCACAAAACTGAATCGTTAATAACAGAGTAAAGCTCCAATCATGACTCAGGATTAGCCAGCACTAATCCCAAGATTTAATTGATAGAGACCCAACGATCTCTAATAAATAATATTTTGATTTTCTTTGAGAGAGTATGTTATTGAGATACACAGATTCATGCTCAATTACAACAAGCATGTCAATCCAGTAGCTTATACATGCTACTGGTAACAGAAGCAAAAAATAGACAAAACATTGTCCATAAATACTCTATGCGCAAGTAACCAAGGCTGGTAACGCCCCTACCACGAAATTAGAAATGATCTTACAAATCATTACTAAGTCACCAGGACCTACAACCACTTATCTTGGGTGGTTTTCTATGCTGGTCCGACATCTTGATGATCCTTTGACTTTCCTTTCTATCCACATCAAATCCAAAAGTTGGAATATAACTTTTTAATTGGCTTTAAATTTTTTCTACACCTTTCCGCTTCAAAGTAGGAAAAGGAATGAAGTCTTGGTTGCTATCAACAAGGTCATGTGATAGCTATCAGCCAATGAGGTTGTCATTGTGCTTAATGACCTACTCAGTGGCACTGGGTATTGGATTAACCCTCTTCTTGCCTCATTCTGAGATATAGCGTTCAAGCGAATTACTATGGATCTCATCATTAGAGAGAATATGGAGATACCTGAAGAAGCCTTCAGTCACTCAGCAAACATTGGCTGTAAAAAATTCATCCTACTACGCTTCCCTTCAAAGAAGGAAAGAGAAATAGTAATGCAAGGAGGTAGGTTGTAATGTAGTAACAACATCAAATGACTAAATTGTCACAACCTAGTGAGTAGTGATGACTCACATCTTGTCTGTCCTGATAAAAATGATATGGTGATGACTTGTATTAAATACAAAAATTTGCATAGTAAAAGTTATGTAAGTAATCACTTCCAGCAAAGGAAATGTGAAACAAAACATTTTGTCAATATTTTGGCATATTTAACAGTGTGATAAAGTAATGACAACCAAAAATCTCAATCTCCGTATATTTGCCAAGATATTGTTAGGTAAGTTTCAAAACATTACAAGCTGTGGCTAATATGAGAAAGAGAGAGAGCGCTTGTGAGTACATTATAACTTGTCTATAAAGGACAGCATGTGAACCAACTAAAACTGCCCTTTATAAACAGGTGACTTTTAGAGGGTGTTTGGATGTAGTTATCTGGCCTGTGTGCTGAGTGAATGGACAGCAGTGAGGCAGGATCTCACTGCAGTGCCAGGAGGGGTGAGTGAGCTGGCCAACCAGCTGACCAGTCAGCCATGCATACAATTCACTGATGATGCTCTTTGGGGACAATTTGTTAGGAATGGTCATATTACAGAGGTCATCACTCTGAGTTTCAGAGCTCTACACAAAGTTTGAGCTCACATAGTTTGAGTTTAGAGAGTTCGAGTGCGAGTGAGCACTCGAAACTAATTAAACTCAACAACTGGAGTTTGAGCTCAAAACTAATTAAACTCGAGTTCGAGCTCCACACTCAAAACTCATAAAACTCTGTGGGTGCCCTCAACCCTCACAAACCCAGGCATATACAAGGCCCAAGGAATGAGAGAGACGACAGTTGAGTTGAGTTGAGATGGTTTTATTTTGAAGGGAGTTGGAATGATTTTATTTTGAATGGAGATGTGAGATGTCAACTGTCTGACTTACATTGTATTCATGTATATAGCTGTATAAAGTAAACACCACCAAATTTAGTTTAGTAAAAGAAATAGAATTAGGAATTCTGTGTTTTTGTTCTCCATTGGGTAATCTTGAGAGAGACAGAGAAACAACGAGAGAAATAAAACCCAACAATATTTTGGTGTACACTAAAATTTGTGCTAAGATGAAAATAATGCAATAATGCATGCTATTAAGTCATGTTAGTGTTTAATTTAAAAATCTAATGGCTAACCATGGTGTACCTCCGTATTGCGATACAGAGATAACGATACGATATACCTATTTTCAAGCTTGAGTATCACGATACATGACATGTATTGCGCATTGTAAAGCTTGAGTATCATGATACATGATACGTATTGCATATTGTCAAGCTTGAGTATCACGATACATGATACGTACTGCATATTGTCAAGCTTGAGTATCACGATACATGATACGTATTGTGTATTGGCAAACTTGAGTATCACGCTACATGATACATATTGCGTATTGTCAAGCTTCAATATCATGGTACATGATACGTATTGTCAAGCTTGAGTATCATGATACATGATACATATTGCGTATTGTCATACATGATACGTATTGTGTATTGTCAAGCTCGAGTATCATGATACATGATACGTATTGTCAAGCTTGCGTATCCGATACATGATATGCATTGTGTATTGTCAAGCTTGAGTATCACGATAAATTATACATACTGTATATTGTCAAATACATGATACATATTGTGTATTGTCAAGCTTGAGTATCATGATACATGATACGTATTGCGCATTGTCAAGCTTGAGTATCACGATACATGATACGTATTGCGCATTGTAAAGCTTGAGTATCATGATACATATGTATTGCGTATTGTCAAGCTTGAGTATCACGATACATGATATGTATTGTCAAGCTTTAGTATCACGATACATGATATGTATTGCATATTGTCAAGCTTGAGTATCACGATACATGATACATATTGCGTATTGTCAATCTTGAGTATCACGCTACATGATACGTATTGTCAAGCTTGAGTATCACGATATATGATACGTATTGCCCATTGTCAAGCTTGAGTATCACTATACATGATACGTATTGTCAAGCTTGAGTATCACGATACATGATACGTATTGTTAAGCTGGAGTATCAGGATACATGATACGTATTGTCAAGCTGGAGTATCACGATACATGATACATATTGCGTATTGTCAAGCTTGAGTATCACGATACATGATACGTATTGTTAAGCTGGAGTATCAGGATACATGATACGTATTGTCAAGCTGGAGTATCACGATACATGATACATATTGCGTATTGTCAAGCTTGAGTATCACGATACATGATACGTATTGTGTATTGTTAAGCTGGAGTATCACGATACATGATACGTATTGTGTATTGTCAAGCTTGGGTATCACGATACATGATACGTATTGCATATTGTCAAGCTTGAGTATCACAATACATGACACGCATTGCTTATTGTCAAGGTTGAGTATCACGATACATGATACGCAATGTCAAGCTTGAGTATCACGATACATGATATGTATTGTGCATTGTTAAGCTGGAGTATCACGATACATGATACGTATTGTGTATTGTCAAGCTTGGGTATCATGATACATGATACATATTGCGCATTGTCAAGCTTGAGTATCACGATACATGATACGCATTGCACATTGTCAAGCTTGAATATCACGATACATGATATGTATTGCGTATTGTAAAGCTTGAGTATCACGATACATGATACGTATTGCATATTGTCAAGCTTGAGCATCACGATACATGATACGCATTGCGTATTTTCAAGCTTGAGTATCACGATATATGATACGTATTGGGTGTTATCAAGCTTGAGTATCACGATACATGATATGCATTGCGTATTGTTAAGCTTGAGTATCACGATACATGATACATATTGTGTATTGTCAAGCTTGAGCATCATGATACATGATACGCATTGCGCATTGTTAAGCTTGAGTATCACGATACATGATACGTATTGCATTTATCAAGCATGGGTATCACGATATATGATACCTATTGCTTACTGTCAAGTTTGAGTATCATGATACATGATACGTATTGTCAAGCATGAGTATCACGATACATGATACGTATTGTGTATTGTTAAGCTGGAGTATCACGATACATGATACGTATTGCATATTGTCAAGCTTGAGTATCACAATACATGATACGCATTGCTTATTGTCAAGCTTGAGTATCACGATACATGATACGTATTGTGCATTGTTAAGCTGGAGTATCACGATACATGATACGTATTGTGTATTGTCAAGCTTGGGTATCACGAGACATGATACATATTGCGCATTGTCAAGCTTGAGTATCATGATACATGATACGCATTGCACATTGTCAAGCTTGAATATCCTGATACATGATACGTATTGCGTAGTCAAGCTGGAGTATCACGATACATGATACGTATTGTGTATTGTCACGCTTGAGCATCACGATACATGATACGCATTGCATATTGTTAAGCTTGAGTATCACGATACATGATACGTATTGCATATTATCAATCTTGAGTATCACATTACATGATATGTATTGCGTATTGTGAAGTTTGAGTATAACGATACATGATATGTATTGCATATTGTCAAGCTTGAGTATCACGATACATGATACATATTGCGTATTGTCAAGCTTGAGTATCACGATACATGATACGTATTGTCAAGTTTGAGTACCACAATATATGATACATATTGCGTATTGTCATACATGATACATATTGTGTATTGTCAAGCTCGAGTATCATGATACATGATACGTATTGTCAAGCTTGAGTATCACGATACATGATACGTATTGTCACGCTTGAGTATCACGATACATGATACGCATTGTGTATTGTCAAGCTTGAGTATCATGATACATGATGCGTATTGTGTATTGTCAAGCTTGAGTATCATGATACATGATACGTATTGTCAAGCTTGAGTATCACGATACATGATATGTACTGTGCATTGTTAAGCGTGAGTATCACGATACATGATACGTATTGCGCATTGTCAAGTTTGAGTATCATGATACATGATACACATTGTAAAGCTTGAGTATCACGATACATGATACGCATTGCATATTGTCAAGCTTGAGTATCACGATACATGATACGCATTGCATATTGTCAAGCTTGAGTATCACGATACATGACACGCATTGTGTATTGTCAAGCTTGAGTATCACGATACATGATACGCATTGCATATTGTCAAGCTTGAGTATCATGATATATGATATGTATTGTGTATTGTCAAGCTTGAGTATCACGATACATGATACGTATTGTCACGCTTGTCACGCTTGAGTATCACGCTACATATTGTGTATCGTCAAGCTTGAGTATCATGATACATGATGATACATATTGTGTATTGTCAAGCTTGAGTATCACGATACATGATGATACATATTGTGTATTGTCAAGCTTGAGTATCACGATACATGACACGCATTGTGTATTGTCAAGCTTGAGTATCACGATACATGACACGCATTGTGTATTGTCAAGCTTGAGTATCACGATACATGACACGCATTGTGTATTGTCAAGCTTGAGTATCACGATACATGACACGCATTGTGTATTGTCAAGCTTGAGTATCACGATACATGATACGCATTGTGTATTGTCAAGCTTGAGTATCACGATACATGACACGCATTGTGTATTGTCAAGCTTGAGTATCACGATACATGACACGCATTGTGTATTGTCAAGCTTGAGTATCACGATACATGACACGCATTGTGTATTGTGACACCCCTAGTTTTAAACTCTTTAACCCTTGGAACCATCAATTTCTGTGGTGGCCATGCCCACCCGAGTTTATAGCAAAATAATTAATAACAATTTGACAATTTTAACTTTCAGTTTAACTTTTAATGGTTAAGATTGGTCAAGAAAATTCTTCTCAGTGATGTCCATTTCAGGCCAAGAGAAGACCATTTTTTTTAACTTTACCACTTAACTGACTGGCACAGTTATTCATTCCAGTGGTGAATTAAAAAACCCAAAAAAAACCCCAGTATTCTCTTGTTTCTCAAGACCATTATGGAGGCCAGTTTTAGTTGCCTTGACCACTAAATGGTTAAATCTAACTTATTTACCATCTCTGTGTACTCCATTGTGTTTTTTCATATTTTTAATTACAGAGAGTTTTACCGTAAAATCTTTATTGAATTCCGCACATTCTGAGCCAGGAAGACAGTACAGTTCAGAAATAACTTTACATTGTTTCCAAAATATAATAAAAAGTACTATTGAATATTTTGAACATAAGTGGATTGGAAGACATTGCTATCATGCCTTCCAACCCTGCTATGTTCAGAGTATTTAATAGCAAATTACTTACTAACTACCGTATTTCTGTTTTTGGTTTGAGCTGTACTGTATCAGCCTATAAGGTTCAAAGGGTTAGCCCTTTAATGCTCAAATTTGTTCAAAGAAAATTTTAATATTTGCCTACTGAATGTCCATTTACAGGCCAAGAGAATACAATTTTTGAAAATTTATCACTGGAATGACTGGCTAGGTTATCGTAAATTTTCAAAAATTGTATTCTCTTGGCCTGTAAATAGACAATCCACAAGACCATAGCAGAGGCCGGTTTTGGCCGGTATGACCATTAAAGTGCTAATGATCACATCTTCTGGTTCTGTTTTTTTGTAAAAAACATTATTTTTGTACAAAACAAAATTTTTCTGATGTCTCTGGTAGAGAATGCGTTAACCCTTAAGTGGTCAAGATTGGTCAATAAAATATACATTTCTTGCTGAGTAAATTAACCGTTTGAGTGTTGATAGCCACCAGACAATAATTTCAATGGGAAATAACGCTGGACTTAGTGAATATTTTGAAAATAATTTGACTGAAAGTTGTTGGTGGCTTAGCCACCAACAATGTTCAGTCAATTTGTTTTCAAAATATTCAGCATATTCAGACATAAATCTCATGGAAAATGTAATCTGCAGAAATTCAGCAGGCAGACAGTTAATGTCCGTTTGCAGGCCATGGGAATGAATTTACCACTGGAATAACTGGTTCGGATATTGAGAAAGTTATTCCACCTTTCTACTAAGGGTCGCCTCTTTACCTAGAAATGGTTTTTTCAGGACCAAATCCGCTGCCATTGGCATATGACATAGTATGATATTGCCACTATTCTATCACAATAATACGTTGTAGTTATTAACACGGAAACACTAAATGGCTTCATTTTCTCAAATTAAATCTTTGATGTTGTACCATTGCCTCAGGCAGAATCTTGCAGAATTATCTTGGCATTAGGATTACTGGTGAAGTTATTGATCATGTTATGGATTTATGTTTCTGCGACAACCAGAAATATGGTTGAATTGTAATCATGAAGATCGCATGTTTGATATAATTCTACCGTACAGCTCAGAAATAACATCGTCTGTTTCCAAAACAAAATAAAATATACTGTTGAATAATTTGGACTTAAGCAGTCAAAAAATTTAAATATTTTCTTATTGAGCATCCATTTACGGGTCACGAGAATACAATTTTTGAAAATTTATCACTGGAATGACTGGCTCGGTTATCGAGCCAGTCATACCAGTGGTAAATTTTCATAAATTGGGTTCTCTTTGACCTGTAAATGGACATTCCACAAGACCATAGCAGAGGCCGATTTTGGTCGGCATGACCATTAAAGGGTTAATTTCACTAAAAATAAAATGCCCAAGGCAGCAATAACTTCCAGTCCAATTATGCTCAAAATATTCAACAGAACATTTGTTACATCAGGTTAAAAATTGTACTAACTAACATTTGGTCTCCAGCCAACTTCCCACAATTCATTATACTAACTACTGTTTAACCGGAATTAGGTAGTATTCCGGTTACTGGTTAACGTTAAACAGTAGTAAGCAGGGCTTCATTTCTGACGCTTAAGCTATCACTCTCGCTCGCATAGTTCACCTAACTTTTCATCGCAGGGGAGAAATTAATCACTCACCCCAAATCTTAAAACTGAAATCAAAATTTGAATATTTTGTTCTAAACATAATGTTATTGATAAATTTTCACATTTTCATTCTACCAGAGGAGTGATCACTCGCTTACATGTAGCATTGATCATGGAGAGCAATCTATAGCTCACCACATATTTCTAGAAATGAAGCCTTGAGTAGGTGCAATGAATTGTGGGAATCTGGCTTGAGACAGAATACATGTTTGTGTTTTAGTTCTGGAAACCACATGCTCACTTATTTATGAGCTTCACTCTACATATAAAGGTTACCTAGAGAAGGCTAGGTATATTACATTTGTCAGTAAATGACATCATGTCTGTATACAATAGCATGGAACGACATCGGTTTGAATCGAGCCTTGATGTATTCATATAAGCCATTGTTGCATTAATTCGCCAGTGTTTAATCTGGAGCTAAATCCTGAGAATATCTATATCAAGACACAGTAAAATAATAGAGCTTTTAAGAATTTATATCCCGTTGCTGCTAACTGTGCATGGATACATTGGATGTAAGAAAGCACAGGCATCTTGTTGAAATCTAAGTCCTTGTTGAACTAAATATCAATTGAAAGAAATATTAAATTAATATATTTTAAAGATATTTTAAAGATATAAATTTAAACAAGCGTGAATGCCCTATAGGTGTGACGTAGACGGCTTTGTCAGAAATGACAAATTTTGACAGACTGACGACTGTCCGGTGTGTTAGTCTGTCTCAGTGTAACCAAAATTAAACACCAACAATGATCATGTGCAGTACCACCAACACTCTTGAGTCCTCATTAGGCGCTTCCATTCTTCGATCAGGTGAATTAAATCCACTTGAGATCGAGAACATGGATAAGTTATCAGAACAATTATTACGATAACCACCTTCATCTCCTGCTCTGACCATCAAGAATTATACAAATTCTCCTGCCTAATACATCAATATCACAAACCTGTAATTACTCTGACAGACAGACAGACAGCGGCACACAGACAGACAGGCAGAGACAGACAGGCAAGCAGACAGACAGACAGACAGACAGACAGACAGACATGAGGGTACTGGTATGTGATTATCGTGACGCAATATAGATCTATAGTTGTATAGGCCACTAGGCCTATTTATTAGCACTTCTTATTCTATAATAATGGGTTAAGTATGTTGATCAGTTATGGCGTCTTATGGAGGGGGATCATCATCATATCATCATTCCATAATGATGTAAAATATGCCCTTTGACCCAGATAGTATGTACATGAATTCTGCCTTCTCTCTCAACAACATAGTCGTAGTGTGTGTGGATCATTGACTTTGGTGTGCTATATTACCTTACATTTTGGTAGAACCAGGGCTATTATTATGCCATTCACATTGCCATCCCATACTCACTCACTGAAACCATGATCTATATGTGCATTAATCAACAGTTTTCATAAGAAATAAATTTTTTATCCATCAATCATCTGCTCATCTATCTACATGTTAATAGACCTTTTCCAGTTTTAGTTATGCCCTGCCCACCTCTGGCTAAGCTCCACCCACCCTTCGCTGTGTTGGAATTAATCGATCCCTGAATGCCCTGACTATCAATTCCCCGAAAACTATACAGGTAAGTTGTTGAATATTTTCTAACTAATTTAACAGGGTGCTGTTGCTGCATAGGCACAACAGCGTTTGGGACAGTCAAATTATTTATTGAATAGTAAAGACATACAATTTGTACAACAACTCATAGTCCGTCTTCAATTATGCATTCGTGACGTACTTATCTACGTCATTCATGATGTCATTGATTGTGATGCCAATCTACACGTCACGTAGTTGATTATGATGTCATATGATGGATGGATAAATTGGAAAGGTCCATTGTACAGTGACAGTCGTCTATAACACTAAAGGAGTGCATCACCATACATGGTTGTGGTATATATGCCAGAATAGAGATCTGTATTCAATTCATGTTGATTGAGTAAATGAAGATTGCATGTCTGTCCAGCTACTGTCGTCACTCAGAAGCTTAAAACTATAAATTAACAGAAAAACAATAATGAGGGCCCTGCAAACTATCAAATGATCATCACACAATGGTATATGATATACTATTTAAACTAGGTTTTAGGCACTGGATTCCAATCAAATTAAGTAGGAATATAGTCAGCATAGCGTTTCTCACATAATAACAGAGTGAAAGTGCTATAGCGAGATCTGATCTGTCAGTTACATAGCTGCCATCATATTATAATACATCACATGGTAGGTGATGTCGCAATCAAAATGACATAGCTCCATCGCAAAAATCAAAGTCTGTTAGGAATGTGTATGTCTCTGATACCCTTTGTCACTTTAGGTTACCCGTTACATTTATCTGGACTTCGTGCAACACTGGATAAGCTTTGCATTTAGCTACCCCACCGCTATATAGTCAGGCTCATGGTCACTAGGCTTCATATATAACATCCTTACTGCCACTATCAACACGGCTGTACTGTTGTGCCATGTAATTTTACTGTAGAGATTTTCTCATTTTAGACCCTTTTTTTTTCTTTGTTTGAAGCGCTTCGACAAGTAGATAATTTTCAGGAATGAACATCATCGCTTTTCACCATCCATCTTAACCCTTTAACACTTATATCAACCAAAAACGGCTTCTGCAGTTACGAAAGATCCCTTTAACCCTGAAATCTTTTCAAGGAAATTTCAATTTTCTCATAGAAAATGTCCATTTGCAGATCAAAAAGACTATTTTTGAAAATTTACCACTGGAATGCCTGGCGCGATAACTGAGCCAGTCATTTCAGTGATAAATTTTCAAAACTATCTTCTCTTGGTCTGCAAATGGACATTTTCTATGAGAAAATTGAAATTTCCTTGAAAAGATTTAAGGGTTAAAGGGATCAGGCCTAGTGCTATTTCCTTGTGTTTTGTAGAAATACATCAAAACTAGTACTATTTCCTTGAATCTTGTCAACATCTTTTTGAAACTAATTTGTGTTAAATCTGCAACAACATGTCCCAATCAAATTAGTTTAAAAACAGTTAACAGCTTTATTCCTGTACCGTGAAATTAAGATTCTGGGAATTCAGGTTTCAAAGTTTTATATCGATTCTGCCCTGTGTAAAAAAGTGGGCGGAGCTTAGCTGCAAATGGGCGGGGCAGAGTTGAGCTAGAAATGGGAGGGTCATAGCTAGAAATGGGCGGGTCAGCTAGAAATGGATGGGTCAGAGCTAGAAATGGGAGGGCCATAGCTAGAAATGTGCGGGTCAGAGCTAGAAATCCCCCCACAGACCCCCCTTGCGGGTTGGTCTGTTGTTTTATTAACCACTATAAAAACATACTTACCATTCAATCACTACTTGCTAAATCAATTATCTGCATTTTGCTATCAGAATAAGATTTTTATGCCTGCATATACACCTCCCCATGCCTAATCCTATTCCTATGGACCCTCAACCAGGCTACTGGTTGAGTACCATCTCCAGCCTACCATCAGGTATAGACTGGCACCAGTCTATACTCACCTCATAGTGACGCTTGTCGCTAAGCGCGCTTGCGCATGCGCATTAGAGCCCGAATAGGAAACAGATTCACTTTTCTAAATTTAAGTGCAAAATATTTAATGTCTGATTCTCAAATCTTACCACGCGGGGTGGCTGAGGCCGGGTCGTAGTGATTGAACGGTAAGTATGTTTTTATAGTGGTTAATAAAACAACAGACCAACCCGCAAGGGGGGTCTGTGGTGGGTTGTTATTACACCACAAAAACATCCATTACCGTTCAATCACTACTTGCTAAACCCGTAGATTTGGTCAGTGCCCCATTTCCACATAAGGTGGGAGGAGATTAGAGAATCAATAAACCAGGATAAAAATCAAACCAATCTTATCCCAATATTAATAACATAACATAATAGTGCATTTAGCTCAATCACACCGTGATTAGCAAATAAGAACAACTTGAACTTAAAGAAATAAATAAAAACCAAAAGAAGACTCTCACCATTTCTCACCGACGCAGAGTCTTAACGAACATGGTGGGAAGTGCCTGGTAAATAGTCTTCGGCTTTTTTAGTTAACAAACAAGGATAAAATGAAACCAATCTTATCCAAATGTTAACAACATAACCTAATAGTGCATTTAGCTCAATCACACCGTGATTAGCAAATAAGAACAACTTGAACTTAAAGAAATAACTAAAAACCAAAAGAAGACTCACCATTTCTCACAGACGCATAGTCCTAACGAAAATGGTGGGAAGTGCTTGGTAAATAGTCTTCGGCTTTTTTAGTCAACGAACAAGGATAAAATTAAACCAATCTTATCCAAATGCTAATAACATAACCTAATAGTGCATTTACCTCAATCACACCATGATTAGCAAATAAGAACAACTTGAACTTAAAGAAATAAATAAAAACCAAAAGAAGACTCACCATTTCTCACAGACGCATAGTCCTAACGAAAATGGTGGGAAGTGCTTGGTAAATAGTCTTCGGCTTTTTTAGTTAAAAGTGGAAATGTTACGAAAGAAGGAAGCTGCTGCACTCTGGTCTTTGGGATAAAAGGATGTAAAGGTGTATTCACATTTCCCTCCTGCCACCTGCATGATCTCATCTAAAGACGAACCCTCAAAAAGAGCGAAAGAAGTAGCCATACCTCTAACGTCATCGGCTTTAATAAGGGAGAGATTAATTTGATCCGGTGAGGCTATCTCATAACAAAGCTTAATTATTCTCTCAAAAATCCATCTGACAATCGAAGAATTTGAGACCGCTTAGATAACTCTTCCTCGCAGGAAAAACATAAATGAGATGGATCGACTCTTATAACATCTGATCGCTGATTGAAGGTTCCTAATGCCCTAATAGAACACCAAAATTTTTCGGATGGCGACAGACGAAAAAGATTTTTAAATGATCGGACTAGCAGGATAGCGGTTAGTTTGAGTTTTAGATAAAAAATTCCTTCTGGGATATAAAACCAAGCCGTCTCCTGAAACTATAAATCTCTCCTTTTCAGCAGAAAGAGCATGAATCTCTTGAACGCCTTCTAGCAGAGGCTGTAGCAACAAGAAAAAACAGCCTTGACAATTAAAAACAAAACCAAGCTTACTACTGGTAGAAGAAATAGGTTCCAAATGGCGACCTGCCAAAACTTGAAGAACCAAAGCCAAACTCCAGGAAGGTAAAGGCTTAGCAATCGGAGGACGAATATTACTTAGACCTCAAATAAAGCTATTAAAAGTCTTAGTATCCGTGACATCGGCATACAGAAGACATGGAAGGGATGACACCAGAGAAAATCTATACTCCCTGAACGTAATAACTGACAAATGAAAATAACCAAACAGATAAGATAAAACATCTAATAATTTGGGTATAGAAACAGAATCGGGCATGAAACCTTGGTCTGAACATCTTTCACCTAAATTTTTAAGTCGACCCTTGTAAACTCGACGGGTCGAATCCCTTCTGGCAGAGTCAATCATTTCCTGAGATCAGAAGAAGCCTTATTCTCGAGGACTTCAGACTCGAGATTCTGCAGACACACAGACTAAAATTTATTGGATTTGGATGCACACAAAGACCTCTTACTTGAGATAGAAGATCCTGGTATACTGGAAGAAGAAGAGGGAAATCTACCAGAAAATCTAGAAGGTCTAAAAACCAAATCCTCTTTGGCCAAAAGGGAGCTATCAGAAGAATTTCGCAAACATGATCCTTGACCCTCTTCAAAACTAACTGAATCAAAATCGTTCAAGAGAAGGCATAGGCGAACATTCCTGTCCACTACTGAGACAGAGCATCCACCACCAGGGCTTGACTGTCCGGAAAAGGAGACATGTAAGAGAAGATCTGAGCATTCAGAGAGGCCGCGAACAGATCTACTAGAGGACAATCCATAAGGCTAAACCTCATTCCTCCTTCTAAAAATGAAAGAAAAACCCCATGGCAATGACTGAACGAATCGAGATTTAGAAGCCTAACAGACAATCCAACCAATGAACAGAAGCCTGGATCTACTTTCCAATGAATAGCCTCTTCTATAGACTCCTTGACAATCACAGACAAACAACAACCCCTCTAAAGCTAATAGCTTCTAATAAGAAGGAACAGAAGACCATATTGGAAGAAGAGACTACATAGAAGGATTCTAGATCCAAGAATATCTAGCCCTTTTAATAAGGGCCACCCTTAAAGAAGTGTCAAACTTACTATATACTAAAGAGGACTGCTCATAGAAAACACATAGATTACATATGCCATGATGCTCCAACCAAAAATCCTGGGCTATATCATAATGCTTAGCCCTCACTAAATAGGTAACTCACGTTTATTATGGATATTTTAATAATACCGCTTACTCTGAATGGAGACCAAAAAGGGTCATATCAGCATAGCCTAACTTATTAATAATGCTAAAGACGCTGCAAAAATTATAGATAATTTTATTTACAGAGATTTAACCAGAGATTGTGGCAAACCAAAACCCCATAGTAAGTCTATGGGAGTGCTTAGAGTCAAGATATAGCCAAATCATGTGCCTGAGATCTACATGAACTATGGGAAAGTTACTAGTGATGACCGTCATCATAATTCTATGAATAGAATACCTGACAAGGTCCTGATAAGAGAACTATGGCCAACATTAGACTATCTAATTTAAAAATCGTATAATAATGGAGATTTAATAAAAAAAATTGTATTGAATACATCAACGGTTGCCTAGCCGCTCGGGCTTGCTGATAAATTAGATATCCTAAACAATTCGATATTTATGACAAGACGCAGAAAACTTAAAAGATTTTAATAAATTTATTGATTCTTATATTTATAGTCTTAGCATCAATAATTTCATCTTTGTAATAACAAATGACATTGTGTTAGAAATCCCAATAAAAGGAAAGATTGAACACTGATACTAGATATTAACTGATTGAATACTGAATTTTGCAGACGACATATTACAACTGTAATATCTCTGGACTTGCAAAGATTTAGAAAACATTTTGACCGAAAATAGTTGGTGGATGCTTAAATCCAAAGATTCTCGGCCGCTCTCCCCCCCCCCCCCCCCTCCAGCGCAACCCCAACCCCACTCCAACCGGCCCGCCGCCAGCCCCCAGACAACAACCTCAACGAGCAAAAACCCAAGACTCACCGAATAGTCCGGGAATAATCCGACCGAAAATTGCCGGTGGCATCACCAACAACCCTCAGCCAAACTGCCCCCAAAATACCCAGCAAATCCCGAGCCCCGCCCCCCCCCCGAAACCACCGTCCGAAGGCCCGCAGCAACCCAGTCAAAATAGAGCAAAAATTACGCTATAAAAGGGAAAACAAACAAAAATCTGGAAAAAATGAAAACAAAACGAACTCACCGAAACTATGTCAACGCAGAAGAAGAATCCGACTCATATTCCTCCTTCCTGCCCCCTTATCCGATTAATTATCTTTTCTAAGCGAATAATGTACTTGTAGACATTACTCCTGTACTCATAATGATCCTATGAAACCTTTACTGAATCTAATTCTTTTCAGCGACTGACAAAATTATACTACGATTTACTTAAGAATCAGGGTTATCCCATCCACAAATAAACTCCCTTTGGTTAAATAAATATGTCAACCTGCCGACATAAGAGGTAAAAGGAGCGAGAAAAAAGGCTGAATGGCCCAAAGACAACTGGCCATCTAAAGTTGGATGAAAGCAAAAATCGTATCTCGAAATAATGCGTAGAATACAAACTGACTTATCGGCTGATGAAATGCGCATATAAAATAATCTGCAACAAAATCCCATACGGTAACCAGTCAGGAGAGTCTTTAATTACGTTGAAAATTGTCACTGATAAACGAATAAATGTCTGAATAGACTACAATTCCAAGAGAGACTACAAGACTGGCAATGACTTGGTATGAATATTTTCAGCCATTAAACATTCCCAATATTAAACAAATACGGAAATAAGACTAATTCTTAGGCATGAAGATGACTAGATTCTAGGAAAGCGGATGTGGAAAAAGGGAAACGGAAATGCATAAACCGAAAGTATACTACCGGAAACTGATCAAAATCCTACAACCCGGATGTACAGAATTACCGGAAGAGGAAGCTGAAAAAAACCCCGGAACCGGAAATTGATGAACAATGCAATGCCGGGTCCAACAGACCCGGATATGCATTCTTCCAGAAGCTCTCATGAAACCGGAAATGGAAATCGGAAGTCTATCCAGGTCTGGACGACCCAGAAGTACACCCCTAAGACCGGAAGCGGAAGTGTACTGACTAGCGTGCAAACCGGAAACGGAAACGCCTCTACCGGAATTCGAAAATAAAAGGAGTCCTCAGACTCCGGATATCCGAAATGGCCGGAAGCGCTAATAGAACCGGAAACGGAAGTAGGTACCAGATCTCTAGGACCCGGATGTCCTACATAAACGGAAGACAGACAGGAAGTGGCCGGAACGGAAGTGGTAACCGGATCTTGCCGACCTGGATTACCCACTAAACCGGAAGTCCTACCGGAAAGGGAAACCACCGAAGAAGGAACCGGATTTTGAAGACCCGGATGTCTTGCTAGACCGGAAGTTCGGACAGAAAAAGACTGAGATGCGGAAAACGGAAGTAAACCCGAGTCCACCACAACGGAACCGGAACTAGCAAGATTAGGGATCGAACTCTTAGAACCGGGCGATCTAGACACAACCTTAATGACCGGAACCACCGTAAAACTGGCATTAGCATAAGGTCTGGCCTTATGGACGTCGGCTTCAGCCGATGCCACCACTGCTTGAGGGTTATGCCCGTCACCCTCAAGTCTTATGTAGATTTTATCTGGTGCACTGCTCGAGCACACCTTCAAGAGCTTGGATGCTCTTGACTTCTGCTTTGGTGACACTAACCTGCCTCAAGGTTAGAGGGGCCAGCCTTCCCATTTGCGGGAACGCCCGCTAGCCTTCAGGCTATCCTCCGAACTTGAAGAACTTTCTTGCTTTTTTGGCCTCCTTAATAGCAGAAGATATTTGCTCATCGAGAGATTTAGTCAGCACCGAGGCAAAAGATTCGAACCTCGGAAAAAGCGCCGTCACGCCAGAATTTCCCGACGAGTTTCCCCCCTCCGTTGCTACCGATAAAGGAACAGAAGATTGAGCAAAGGAAACAGCCTTTGCCTTGCTAGCAACGGAGGAAGGGGAAGGACGACCAGAAGGCAGCGATTGTGACAGACAAATCTTTAAAAATAAAATTAAAATGCTTTCGCTACCGAAACCGGCCACCCTTTACAAATTCCACACATAGAATTGGGTGTACAGGATGTGCACTTCGCACAGATGTGCCCGGCGAACTCGATAGAGTGATGACGATCACATTTTGACGATGCACATTTTGCCTTATCTGACAATTCGTTACAGGCTCTAGAAATGGACTGGACATTATTAACGATGATGATGAAGTAAGGATAGGCATAATAATCAAGATACCACGAAGCAAAACGATCTTCGCGAAACCGGTAATATATAAAATTCGTCTATAAGATACCATATAAACACAATTATGCTTCCTAGACGTAACTTAGGGAGGATTGCCTTCATATTGGGCATATTCTTCCGAGATATAAAGTCAAAAGGTATCACTGACACAGCGCAAAACACAAAAACTTATACAAATATTTTTAGACAACTATTCTGCCTGCAGAATAATTGAAAAGTGAATCTGTTTCCTTTTTGGGCTCTAATGCGCATGCGCGAGCGCGCTTAGTGACAAGCGTCACTATGAGGTGAGTATAGACTGGTGTCAGTCTATACCTGATGGTAGGCTGGAGATGGGACTCAACCAGTAGCCTGGTTGAGGGTCCATAGGAATAGGATTAGGCATGGGGAGGTGTGTATGCAGGCATAAAAATCTTATTCTGATAGCAAAATGCAGATAATTGATTTAGCAAGTAGTGATTGAACGGTAATGGATGTTTTTGTGGTGTAATAACAAAGGTGGGTCACAGCTAGAAAATGATTCCTCTATTGTTAGCATTACTCCACAAACCTGGATTAATGTCTGGCTCATTCTTATTCCATTCCTTGCGGCCTGTCTGGGTGAATTCATTCATTTGTTGAAATCGTTGAATGATAGAATGGGCTTTTTGCAGCTGTTTCTCGAGACGGGTAATCCTGTCTTTAAGGTTTTCTTTAACTGGACCATCTTGAAGGCTCCTAAACATATACATTATGAAGCATTAAAATCATGTATTATAATTTTAGTTTAATTAACGTCATGCAGACGAGGGGCTACCCACCATCCCGCTCCATGGCCACCAATGGCATGAAAGCAGAACAAGACAGGGAGTTTGGGTGAACTTCAGAAAAAACATAGATTTTATTAACAAGGTTCCTGGGCCCAATGAAGGCCCAGGGTTCCCGGGCCCAATGAAGGTCCAGGTCGTGATAAGTCTTCATATGACATTTGCCATCTATGGTCCTCCTCTAACTAACAAACTAACAAATGATACATATTATTAAAGTTAAAGGTAGTATGGAGGCAAAATTATAGTGACAGTATTATAGATTATAGTACAGTATGAAAACAGTATGAACAGTACAATAACGAGCAAGCGCGTAATTATATGGAGCAGAACTGTATAGCATGTATAGGAAAGGACGTACATCTTGCTATGTATGGATATGGACATGTAGAAAGGCGGGTGGGAGGGCCGGGATTTTACTGCATACTAGAGCAAGAATGCTTATTGATTTCGCCTGTTTAGCTAAAATTTTGTAGTGTGAGAAACTTTGATAGAATGAGGAACTTAGCTAAGGTGCATTATTATAAGGGGACTAATGTACGGATCTGATTGGGTCCGGCCCAAGCTCCTGGCCGGACAGCACGTGTGCAGGCCACCCGCCCACGCATCTGATAGGTCGGGGGTCAAGGCTATGAATATTAATGAGCTGGGCAATGGGGTGGACATGAGAACCTATCGAGCTTAGCGGGAGGGCACAAGCAAAGGACTGGATTTCCTGTGATTTCTAAAGGCCAGATTTCACAGTTTATCCGTTTAGGTTTTTACAACCTGGCACTGATAAACTCACAAGGCCGGACGCCAGGCTTCCCCTCTACCCACCCGGCGTTAATAAGTTATTAATGATATTAATATTCCCATTAACGTCAGGCAGACGAGGGGCTTCCCACCATCCCGCCCCATGGCCCCCGATGGCATGAAAGTAGAACAAGGCAGGGAGTTTGGGTGAACTTCAGAAAAACCATAGATTTTGCTAACAAGGTTCCTGGGCCCAATGAAGGCCCAGGTCGTGAAAAGTCTTCATATGACATTTGCCATCTATGGTCCTCCAAACTTCACCCAAACTGTAGGAGGTAGGAGATATAGTGGTTGCCATGTGCCTATATATCGGTGCATAAATAGTGGGGGGGGGGCTCTATGTACATGTCCTGACCGAAATATGCACGTAGTGCATGAGTTGGCACAGCATACAAACTGAGCTGGGTACATACACATGTACACGTACACACACACACCTATGTATGCATATAAATATACATATACGCCTATATAAATCCCATCACATAAGGTCCTCAGTCAAGCTCGGGAGGAGTTCCAAGTGGCTAAGGATGGGGGGCACTGCCTAATACCTCGTAACAACTGGATAGGAGACAGGGAGTCTCCATCCACCTGTCCAGAAAATATCAAACAAAGCCCCCTCCCCCGCCTGCGCCACTTCCGAGCTGCACTGATGACTGACTGACCACTGTACATAATGTTTCTAAAAAGCAGTAACAACTATAATGCATATTGGTATTTCAGATATGCACTATGAGTGCCTTGAAGAGCTACACTGGCAATCAGTTCATAAGCCTATATATATAATATATATATATATATATATATATATATATATATATATATATATATATATATATATATATATATATATATATATATATATATATATATATATATATATATATATATATATATATATATATATATATATATATATATATATATATATATATATATATATATATATATATATATATATATATATATATATATATATATATATATATATATATATATATATATATAAATATATATATATATATATATATATATATATATATATATATATATATATATATATATATATATATATACGTTTATGAACTGTGGATCCAGATTGCCAGTGTAGCTCTTCTATATCTATTATTAGGTCAAAAGTGTGAACTTGCTGTACACTGTTCAGTATGCATATCTATTTGTTAAACATGATAGTTCAGTTGTTGCCTAATCACAATGCTGTGTGCACAGCTATGAAGGGAACAAGCACACTGACACAAATAAAACACTGGTCAACCGCTCTACTGAGACACTCAGCAACCATTGCCGAGTGGAGCTCTTCCAATACCGGTCACTGCTGGATCCCAGTGGCGTAGCTCGGGTGAACAAGCGGGCTCATCATCCCATGGCCATGATACAGGTACCTGCAATGACAAAAATATCTTGGCAAGACAAACTGGTCGTGACGAGGGGTATATGGATAGGGTGGAGCGGCATGTGGCATGAAAACAAGATGATGTGAACATCCCCCCCCCACTTACCTATGGAAGAGCAACCACTACCATTGAGCCTGTCTATAAGGACCACCTGGCAAGCCAGCCGAACTAGCCAATTCCCAGGTGGTGCTTACAGCCAGGCCCAACTGTATCGTCCCAACTCTGGTGAGACTCACAACGAGAAAGTATATATGTATGTGGCAAAAAAAAAAATGTTGGCAACAAGGGTAAGCGTGATTGGCAGCACATCTGGCAGCATAATAGGCTAAGGAAAGGTAGATTTGATTTTTGCCGCTAAAGTGGATACCACATCCTGTCTCATGGCCAGAGAAGGCTCCAGGTAACCTTTGTAGGCATCGCTGCGCCAGTCACCCTGAGCTTGGATTAAGTCAGCTGGCATGCCACACTCCAGAGCAAATGTGGCTCCTCCCCTACGAAAACTGTGCCCAGAATAATGCTGAGGTGGGATCCCTGCTCGTTGAAGAGATCCCTTAAGTTGAGAAAGAAACTGGGAGTAAGATAGAGGCACCACTCCTGAACTTGAGCGGTACATGAACAGAGGGCAGGCAGAGCAAGGTGTGGGAGACATCCTAAAGGACAGTGATAGTGCTTGGGTGGGGCAAAGGGCAGACTTCTCAATGCGAGGCAGAGGGATAAGAAGTGCACGTTCACGAAACTGGATAGTTTTTGTGCTTAAAAATAGCACCTGACCCTTGAAAGGAGACTGACCCCCCCCCCCAGAGTCAGGTTGGAGGCCGCTACAGAGGGAGATAGAAGGTTGGATTTACGCAGGAATGAGAAAAAGGCCACCAGGCATGCCGCCCAGAAAGTGATATCCCTAGGGGATGAGAGGTCAAGCTGTGACAAGATTCTTACAAGAATATGGGGTGTGATAGGTAGCTTTGGACTGGGTGTGTCCCCCAACACTCTCCTAGACCCTTTGATGACAGACAGAAAATAGTGAGATTGCAGCGGGTTCTCATAGCCTGCCTCCATATGAAGAAGCCTTACTATGGATAAGTAATTTCTCATGGAGCTAAACGATAGCCTATTAGCTAGGAAGGCTAAGTACCTGGCTAGGTTTCTGGCAGAGATAGGGACCCAGTTTATCTTCATTTGCTTGCAGAAGTCATTGTAGGTATTCAGATACTGAAGGTAGGTTCTCCGTGTTGAGGGGGCCAGCGCATTACATCTGAATGTAGCAACTGTGCTGTCCAAAGCCTGGCAGAGGAGGGGGGATGTGCCTAGATAAAAGAAAGAGAAGAGTGTGAGCTGACATGTGCATAGCTAATTCAGAGGTAAGGACTGGAGTGGTGCCATAGTAATTAATAGTATTTTGAAAGTGATCACGCATATGCATTCTAGAAATATTATCTGCTACTTCATTATCCCTGGGATGTGGAAAGCTGTTAGGCGAAAGTTATAGCAAGCAGATAGCCAGAAAAGGGATCTAATAGCTTCCATAATTATGTTGTTCCTAGATGAGCCTTTATTAATGCAATTAACTGTTGTGCTGTTATCAGAGTATAGAAAAATACGCTTATTTGAAAATTGAGGCGCCCATCTCTCTACAGATAAAACCACCGAGAAAATTTCTTTTCGTTGATGTGAAGGGGCATAATACTAGGGTGGTCAATCAACCAGTTCGCATGAACCCAGTCACCACCCCAAAAACCACCCACCCTCTGTGCATGCATCTGTATAGAGCGCAGAGTAAGGACGCTTGTCCAGAATAAGGTAGAAAAAAGTAGACATAAATTGGAGCCACCAATTTATGTCCTCTTTTACCTCATCTGATAGGCATGTTCTATGATTGCTATGCTTTAGGCAGCGCAGGCAGTTTAGCAAACGGCGAAGAAAAACTCTTCCGCCATAAACCGTTTGTGCTGCCCAGTTTAGCTTTCCAGCGAGTGACTGGATTTGCTTTTTTGAAGCGCGTCGCTTGCGTGAGAAGACAGCCAATTCTTCTCTTAATAATGCAAGCCTATCAGATGAGAGTTGTAAGACCATGCCGATAGAGTCAAACTCTATTCCCGGAAATACAAGTCTCTGGGTCGGTCCAATGACTTTAGACCAGTTTATCATGAAGCCTAAGCTTCTGAGCAGTGTAATGAGTGTGTTCATTGCTAATAGGCATCTGTCTATAGATAATTCACAGACAAAGAAGTCATCCAAGTAGGCAACAATTTCAAAACCTTTACGAGCCATGATACGACGGACTGCTTGGGACAGGCGGTGGAATATACAAGGGGCGGCTTTAGCACCAAAGGGGAGTTTTGTGTCATAAAAATATTGGATGCCATTAGGGAGTGGCCATTTTAGTCCCATTACACGTTGACTCTGAGAAGAGATGGGGACGGATCTATAGGCAGACTTTAAATCAATTTTTGCCATATAACAGTCTTTGGTCACCAATCTGGCTGCATCATCGACTGATTGAAACCGTTGTTTTTCAAGATTTGATACATAGTCATTTACTGCTAGGCCATATGGCCTGCTGCAGTCATGTATGAGTCTGATCCCCCCATCTTCCTTAGGTATGACCCCTAATGGGCTAACAATTAAGGGAGGGGTGTGGACAGGGACATAATTACCATTTTCCCACTCCTCTATAATCTGTTGCAAAGCTGCTTGAAAATGTGGACTATTTATTGAAGCAGATTTGTGGTTTTCTATTTCTACTGGCTCAATGGAGGATTCAGGGTCAATTATATGGAATCCATCTTTGATGCCTGCAAGGATGAATTCCTTGTCTGGATCATCCTTCAGCTCCTCCTGCCATGCATCAAAGCATAGACCATGGGGGAGCTTTGTCCGGTCTAGTTTTTTTACCACCTGTGCTCTGAAGCAGGGTGCTTCAATGAGCATCCAGGGACTGCACATACATGTGAATATTTACATGATGTTAACTTACACCCCTTAGCACTATTATATAGACCGCATATTTCATTACCGGCTGTGGAGTGTGATGCAACAGTTGGCCTGTTCTGAGGGCGGTGTTGGTAGTGTTTGCCTGTATTGTGTTGCTGCTGATTTGGACGGGGTTTAGTCATTGACATTCTCGGTTTCAGAAAAACCATTTGAATGTGTGGCACATCAGTTCCCCACCTAAACTTGTGCAACTGTTGCAGACGCCGATACTCTCTATCATAAAAATACACCGAAGATTGTTCATATGATGAGAGCAAATGGTATATCCGAGTGGTATACGACAGGTAGTCAATTATGCTGGATTGGTCTAAACTCCCCTCCCCCATTAACTCGTTCATAATTGCCAGGTTGGCGAGAGACCATTGGTTTTGAGTCACGCTCTCAAGTTTGGGTTTTACCAGTCCAGATTTGTAAATTAATTGACCCCCCTCAAACCCGGAGATTACTTCTTCGTTTATACTGACCCCGGAGATGTTCACAAAATCTGTGATATCACGATGTGCCACTGCAGGCCCCCTCTGTACATTAGACTTAAAGTAAATTTGGGGGTCTTGCCAAGATATTATGTCATTTACATAATTACCTGCATCGCGTTCATGAGAGGCACCTAGCGCTGGTATGACCGGTACGCTGCTGAGTGTCTCGTAGACTGTTTACGAAATCTCTCAAGTTGTCCTCATGTGTCTCCTCGTTTTGCGCAGCGAGGGGTCGATTTGCATCTTGAGCAGGCTGTGAGTGGGCGGGCGGGTGTGTATCTGGGCCAGCCGACTGTTGTCTGTTGTGAAAGGTTTGCTCAACTGCTCGCAGAATCAGCTTGACGTGCCCGGGAGAGATGTCTGACTCTGCGAGGTCATCCCTGTCCAATAAGGCGAGTGTCTCCATCGTGTCAAACCCGAGCTCTATCAGTGTGGATATGGACCGCTCCGATATCTTCTTACGTCGGCCCCATATCTCGACGCGTTCGACGTCGGATGGCGTGGTTCTGCTGGCACTGGGTGATGGCATATCACTGTTATCATTCTCCATGCTTTTGATTAGAATATATAAATTGGATGCAGAATTTATACCTTCATGCGCGATGATCTGGATTTAAATTCTAGTCCGTTCCTAATCGTTTCTCAGCAAAATCGGTACAGAATCGACGATGGGATAAATTTCTTCCGTATCACATATCACGCAACCGTCGCAAAAAGCGGCACAGTCCAGACTGGCAGTAATGAGAGCTTCAGATTTTGTTCTACACTTTACCATGTATGACGCTAGTCTATTTTCTTCGCTTTCTATCAAGACAAACCAGTCCGGAATGCCGTAAAAATGTTTAATTATTATCCCCGCCATTTCTGAACACAGTTAATGATAGACGAATTTTCGTATTTATACGAATCAGAATCAGAATCAGAATATTTTATTGGCATGAATCTACATACATATAGATATAACCAAACATCAAGTGACGTGAAATATGTACATGACGGACAGAATATGAGTATATGAATATATAAAAATATATATGTATATAAATATGCAATCTATATTATTTGCTATTTACAGAGCACTGGAAGTTACATTATCCTATTGAGCGTAGAGCGTATTTATCCCAAGAATATGGCTTGGTACTCCCAAAACGAAACGCAATGGGTCCCTAGGTCTACTGAAGTCATGAATGGTTGAGAAATACTAATTAATTATGTTGGAGAAAACTGCTCACACTAACCCTTTTAACAACCAATGAAATGGTAAGTGGATTCATTGAGGTGCGTTCAGGTACAATCCTTACGTTGAATATTTTGAAATTAATATGACCGGAAGTCATTATTGTAATGGCTTCCAGTCATATTAGCCGCAAAATACTCAAGAACTCTTTTGCTTGTAATGAACCCTAGGTTCAAGTTTGGGATCCATTGACTTCAGATTGTGGGGTCCCTGTGACCTCGAAATTTAGATACAATAGGAAACAATGAGTATGGATATAGTGGAAGATTCTGGTGATCAGGTGAGCGGACATTTAGCTTTTCAGACTTTTAGGAATTCAGATCGTTTCTTTTCATCATGCATTGGCTGACATATAGCAGGACAGGTTTGCACACCTCTGTATCGCCAGAATTACAAGACATGATGAAAGAAAATTTCTCAGTACCACTGAGGGATGTGAAATTTGGAAAATTGTTGCTAAATGAGGAGTATATACGAAACTACCGCTGCTAACTGTATGACTGCTGGCTAATTAGACTAATCTGCACAGACGACTTTGCTAGATCTCTAGAGGAATCGGCTTAAGAAAACTTTCTAAAACTTAACAAAAAAAAAAATTCTAACAATAAGAGAATAATTTTACTGCGTACTAGAGTAAGAATGCTTATTGATTTCGCCTGTTTAGCTAAAATTTTGTAGTGTGAGAAACTTTGATAGAATGGGGAACTTAGCTAAGGTGCATTATTATAAGGGGACTAATGGACGGATCTGATTGGGTCCGGCCCAAGCTCCTGGCCGGACAGCACGTGTGCAGGCTACCCGCCCACGCATCTGATAGGTCGGGGGTCAAGGCTATGAATATTAATGAGCTGGGCAATGGGGTGGACATGAGAACCTATCGAGCTTAGCGGGAGGGCACAAGCAAAGGACTGGATTTCCTGTGATTTCTAAAGGCCGGATTTCACAGTTTATCCGTTCAGGTTTTTACAACCTGGCACGGATAAACTCACAAGGCCGGACGCCAGGCTTCCCCTCTACCCACCCGGCGTTAATAAGTTATTAATGATATTAATATTCCCAATAGAAGTGGTAAATGTTAATGAGCAATGTCTAGCTACAGGAACAGGACTGACAGCATCTAAAAATACCCGAGATCAGTGGCTAGTTAAAGGTGCAATAACGGAATCATTAAATAGCTCAGATCTCAGTGTCTAGTTAAAGAAGAGCTCGCAGCATACTAACTACTCGAGATCAGTGGCTATTTATAGGCATAATGACATCATACTTGCCTATTAGTAACCTCATCCCTAAAAGATGTTGCATACCAATGTTTTAATTTGAGCCATTTAAATTTCTTAGCAGTTTTAACACAGCAAATGTATGTATTAGAAGTCACATCCAAATTTCGGTAATTTGTGTAAAGAAAAGATTTTTTTTGCGATTGAAATAACTTATAAATGTTAAATAAAAAGAAATCTAGAAATAAATTTTGCAATAACGGAAATAGCGTCGAAATTACGGCACTTTCTTATATGAAACAACTCCTTTAAATGGCAAATGCTATCAAATGAGTACCTGTTATGCGGAGGTAATCAGATCAAATGTATAATACGTGTCTCCATCATGTAATAATTACTATATGTATATAGCAATTTCTAAGTTCCTGTGTCCACTATATTAGGTACGTAAATTAAATCGGATATGATTCTACCGAATACTTGCTCTTGGTATTGATAGCTTTTAATTTGGTGAGTTCAACGGTCACTCTCATACCCTCCTATTTGTGTGTGTTGCGCAAGTATCTAACCGAGTATGAATATTAGTGTTTTTGCAATACTCGAGTAACATGAGAATCATAGCCTAAACTCGTCCTATAGCAGAAGCAGATTCATCACATGATATATATTTTTTCTCGACGACATTCTATGTCAAAACTAGGATTAATTTTGATGAAATAAACAATGTTTATTAAAGCATACGCAATATTTAGGCAGTCCCATTTCATAATTTTACTCCCATGATGATGGATATAAGGTGTACATTTAAGGATAGTTGTAAGATGGTAAGAATTTGTGCTGTGAAATTGTGTTAAATTTTCGTGCTATCTTTTATCATTTCAGAGAAGCGATTAAAAAATTTTCTTGAAATCTACCTAATGGAGGTCCCCTTCTCTGAGATTTGGATCTAAAGAATTTACAGCTCTATAAGAAGCCGCGGTTACTAATAGGTGATGTAGTCGCTAAATACCTGAGATCAGGGGCTAGTGATCGCAGTTCTCTGTTCTGATCTTTAAGGACATCTAGCTCATCTAAAGCTCTCCGTAACTGGTTCTCAGACTTTAGTTGGGTGGTAGCATCTGGTTCCACATGGCGCATTGTGACACTCATATAAAGCAAAACGAGCAACCAGAAGCCCAGAAGGCTAGCGACTACCTTCCAACTACGCATCATTACATCTCTCTGAAAATATACATATTATGAACATATTAAATACACACAGCAAATAATGCAAAGTACTCAAATTTTTCATACCTGATCCACAAGCGACCTGCTTAGAATGACTAAAAAGATTGATGGCTTTGTGATAGAAACTGTCCTTTGAAGTAACATTGTGGTTCTAATGGATATGGTGGGTATGGCTTGTACTCCAGAGAATTTTGTTATCTGACTAAATGTAGAGTAAAACATGGTGACAAACGCAACAGCTTTTTTTCAAAATTAAAATTATTTCTGATTGATCACTTGAATTTCATTAAGATTGATCATTGGATTTCTTATCTAGAAATTGTGCAGTCGATGGCACGCCATCGCAAATCCTCATACGTTCACCAAATTTGATATTCTGCCCCTACTGCCACCCTATCCCCACCACTATCCTGGGGCAGATCCATATGTAAAAAATTGTCTTGCAATCCACAATCATACGGGTACCTAACATACCAAATTTTATTGAATTCCGTCAACTTTGACTTTCCTCCGCCCACTGCACCTCCGCCCTGTGACCACCCCCCAACCCTGAGAGTGGAGTCTAATTGCAAATTTTTTCTTGTAGCCGCCATGATATGGGTAACTCACAAAACAAATTTAACTGAATTCCACTACATGGTTTCGGAGATAGTCGAAATGATGCACAGATGGACGGATGGACAGACAAACGGTTGGATGGAGGTGATTGCAATCAATTTTAGTTCTCTTCATATTTTCAAATCATGTGTGGATAATTACACTAGTTATTACAATTCAAAACATTTCGTCAAGAACACGAGAGCGTTACATACATCATTGCTGCTAGGCAATGTTCTTAGTAAGTCGATCACGATTCGCAGATCACGTGATGGTGTGTGTTTGCTAATACATTGTTTTAACTTGTGGCACTTAACCCTTTAATGGTCACACCGGCCAAAACCGGCCTCTGTTATGGTCTAGTGGAATGTCCATTTATAGGTCAAGAGAATATGTTTGAAAATTTACCACTGGAATGACTCAGGCTCGATAACCGAGCCAGTCATTCCAGTGATAAATTTTCAAAAATGGTATTTTCTTGGCCTCTAAATTGACATTCAATACGCTGATATTTAAATTTTCTTGATCAAATTTGACCATTAAATGGTTAAACATATGATCGTGGAAGATATCGTCATATGACCCTTTAATGGCTAAGCCAGACAAAACTGCCCTCTGCAATGGTCTTGAGAAATGTTCATATTTAGGCCAAGATTATTTTTGAAAATTTATCACTAGAATGCCTGAATTGATGAATGAGCCAGTCATTCCAGTGATAAATCATCATAAATAGTGTTTTCTTGGCCTGCAAATGGCCATCCACTAAGAAAACATGTCAATTTTCTTGACCAATCTTGATCATTAAATGGCTAATTAATTGCTATGCAATGAAATAGAACCTTGTTTATGTGATAAAGAGAAGATCTGGAATGTGGTCCCATTTAATATCACTATTATCAACCAAATAAAAAATTATTACATTGCATGAGCTTTAACAAGTGCAGTTTGATAATTTTAGCGAGGTTGTTAATAGTGATATTAAATGGGAGCGAGTTTGAAATTTGATTTATCTTATAAACTGATATTTTGACAAATTTTCAAATAAAGTTGACTCTGGAATCTGTTTTAACGCATCATTTTGCGCTGTTCATGTTCGTCGCTGCGACGCATCCCTTGCTCAAATGCAGAACAATGCAGCCATAAAAAATAATGACAAACAAAACATCATTATTTCGTCCTTGAAATGACATTTAATCAAATTTTTTGTGCATCTATTGTGCAAAATACAAACGTATTTCATAAGTATTGTGGTGAACTCAATTCAGGCTTGGGGGAGAATTTCATTCAAACAGAACAACTGCAAAACTAAAACTACTTTAATCACCTTTGGTAGTGTGGTCAACAAACTCTATTTACACTATATACAGGAAAAGACAGATCAACAAATAACTTTCAAAACCAGTGCATGGAGAGCGAGAATTAGACTTAGCCTTCAGAACCCCCTTCTCTCAAATAATTCGGCTTTAGATAGTCGAATGTTGTGTGCTTCTTGCAAAAAGACATAAAATCGCTTCTCATGTAAAGCTTTAAATGTGCATGCCAAAAGGCATAGTCGCTTCTCACAGAAAGCTATAAACCCCTTCTCACATAAAGCTATAAATTTGCAAGCGGAAAGACATAAACCATGCGAAAAACTATAAAATTGAAGATGACATAAAAGTTAGATCAGTACTCCCCCTGCATGATGCACCAGCCAACCCTGACAGCAGCAAGCCACAGTCTGCTGCAGGCTATAGTGCAAAGTAAACAAACACTCTGACCAGTCAGGTCACTGCACTATTCAACCAGCTGGCCTGGCACTGAGGAGTGCTAATACAACAATCAGTTGGCATGTAAGACAAACTGCACTACAGTATATATATTACAAAATTATAAATCAACAACAGAATGTATCCTGCTGTGTTGACATTTTCCCTGGGCATGTGGGAGTATTACGTGTAATCCACCGAATGAAAATATGTCTAATGAGCTATCTAGCCAATGAAAACCCGTTGTTGACTATTATACGTGGGTTACAATTGACAAATATTAAATGGGGTGAAAGCCGTGTTTATATGATAAATATTCATAGTTTTCGCACATCCGGGCATTTTAAGATCGGCCGCCATTAAAGTGGGGGAAAACTTACTACGTACTACGTACTAAAGAGTACTGCCTATAGCAACGTACTTTAGATTGGGCTAGGGTGTTAACTGAATGGAGGAATCCAGATTTAGCTATGGCCCGCCCATCTCTAGCTAAGCTCCGCCCACACTTTGACCGTGTTGGGATCGATCGATCACTGCACTCTCTTAATTTCAATTTCCAGAAAACTATACAGGCAAGTTGTTGAATATTTTAAAACTAATTTGACTGGGTGCTAGGCAGAAACAGCGCCAAGTCAAATTAGTTTCAAAATATTCACCAGCATGCTTATTAAATAGTAGACATACAATTCGTAACCCTGACAGACTATTAAGCCTTTAAGACAGACTAAATTGAGTCATTCATGACATAATTGATTATGACATTAGCCTACATGTCACGTAGTCGATTATGACATCATATGATTGACTGACAAACTGGATTCATGAATTGATTTTATATTCTTGGCTGCAAAAATTATATACCTAATTCATGAGCATACACACAAATAAAAATGCATATCTGCGCACACATAACATACGCGCGCAGTCGCACACACTCACAGATGCACTGAATGTAAACACACTAAGTTATCATCTAAGCAGGTCATACATAAAGTGCGGGTATATTCACCAGTATTTAATTTGCTGTCACGTTTGACACATATCAAGCCCTATCACAGATTTACCAACATTCTACTATATAAGGTCCAATTATTTGAGAGAAGGGATTCTAATTGTAATTTTAGCTCGCCATGCACTGGTTTTGAAAGTTATTTGTTGATCTGTCGTTTCCTGTACATAGTGTAAATTTAGAGTTTGCTGTACACTACCATAGGTTATTAAAGTAGTCTTAGTTTACAGTTGTTGTTCTACTTGAATTTAATTCTCCCCCAAGTCTGAATTGAGTTCTCCGCAATATTCATTACCAGTATCACATATACCTGCATAGATAGATGCCCCTATATTTAGAAATCTATCTATCACATCACAAGCTATTCATACATAGCTTAACTACCACAGGCTCTGCCCATCCATCCACCCATCTACCCATCCATCCCACCCCCCCCACCCCCACCCCCATTGACAAATCCATCCATGCATCCATTTACCAAACAGCCATTTCCATAAGGCAAGTGACCACTTAGGCTCACCTTCTTGACCAGGAATAATTTTCATACAAGAGGCCCAAGGGGCCTGTGTCTCTCACCTGGAGCACTGTGCACTTTTTTTGACGGATCAACTCTTGAACAAACTTTAATGGCCCTTAGTCCCTAATCATATATCACAAATTTCCGCCTGATCGCTTCAGCGGTTCTGGGGAAGAACTTGTTTTTGCGAAAACGAGGTCATCCAAGATGGCTGCTGAACCATTTGGTCAATCAAGTACCAGTCTCCTTAACCTTTGACCATTCAAATTCTGGTGTCACAATTTCAAGACGACTATACACGAAAGCTGTTAAATATTTCAAAACTAATTTGACTGGAACCTGTAGTTGTCATAGGTATCCAGTCAAATTAGTTTGAAAATATGCAACAGAATGTTCTTTACCTGATAAAGAATGTGTTGTTTCAGAACTGTAAGGCTTAAAATGTTAATAACATCTTTTACCTGAAGCTCACAATAAATCACTAGTAATAAATATATGAGGAGTAATAGCGTCTATCCTTGCGTTTCCTTATATACGCTTAAGTATGGATAGACAAGCTCTAAACCATTTCGACGTCAAATCCCTAAAAAAGTATTAAATGCTTTAAGTTGTATAACATATTCTTTTGAATATTTTGAAATTAAGGCAGCAATGGCTTCCAGTCATATTAATTTCAAAATATTCAACAGCTTTCCAGTTTATTTGCCATGAGATTGCGATACGAGGAATTTATTTGTGAAAGGGTAAACCCTTACCACTCTGATGTCAATATTCTATCTTTTACGGTGTAAATGGCAAAGAAACTGGCGTACATTTTTTCACCAATTTTGGTGGATGATGTTGCTGTCTACGACAGCACCATCTTCCACCAAATTCGTTGAAAAATTAACAGCCATTCAGCTTTTAATTTAATATGAAAATAAAAAATCTTAACATCAGAGTGGTAAGGGTTAAAACTACGCGCCCAGTCATGCACAAAATCAGTCCAGGATTTAACCATTTAACACTCATATTAGCAGTGGTCTTGAGAAATGTCCATTTGCAGACCAAGAGAAGACCATTTTTGAAAATTTACCAGTAAAATGACCAGTTAGGTTCGATAACCGAACCAGTCATTCCAGTGGTAAATTAAAAAAAAATAATCTTCTCTTCGTCTGCAAATGAACATTTTCTATGTGAAAATAAAAAATTTCTTGAACAAATTCGAGTGTTAAGGGGTTAACTACTTCATATGGAAAAACTTACTATATCATCAAGTAAGATAAACATGGAGATATATAGTTTAAAATTTTGAAAATAAATCGTGTAGTTTAATTATCTTCAGAAAAATCTAGAAACGTTTAACCCTTTAATGGCCAAATTTGGTCGAGAAAATCTAAATATTTCCCTTTCGAATGCCCATTTGCAGGGCAAGAGAAGACTATTTTAACAAACTTACCACTGGAATGTCTGGCTCCGTTACCAAACCAGTCATTCCAGTGGTAGATTTTCTAAAATATTCTTCTCTTGCCCTGCAAATATCCATTCCGCAAGACCACTTCAGCGGCCAGTTTTGGCCGGCGTGACCAGCAATGGGTTAACTATATATCTGATAGTAAATATCATCTTAACGTATTCGATTCCTGGAAGGCAATTTACTTTTACTATAATTCTTTCATCAATAATTCAAGAATTACCTGTATGTCTTCCACTGAGGCCGATACAGGATCTTTACTTTATAAAGATTTTACATACAGTTTAGTTTGGCTAATAAAATAAGAATTCCGCAGAATTAAATGTCTCGCCTGTCTCCTGTTTGTCATGTCATGGTGGCATTGACCTTAACATTGAAAAAAAGAAGTTTTTAAGTGACCTTGACCTTTGACCTTGTGACATCAGTATCACCATGTTGCTTCCTAACAGTCTAGGCAACCACAGCCAATTTAGTTACAACAGGATTAACCGACCCTGAAATATAAGCCGAGAGGTTTTGCTAAACGCAAAAACTTAACATTGTCGATGCCGTTGCCGCAGCAGGAAAAGTGACACATATGTCTCGGTTTCTGCTTCACAAGCGAGACAAAAACTACAGACTCTGTTTTATTCATTTCTTTTCATTCTAGTCTTTAACATGCATTTAAGCTGATGACAAAATACATTACGTTTCTCCGGAGTTGAGCCTAAAGTGGTGGAAATGTTATACTGATTGAGTTCCAGAGCCGATTTATCGACATCTTCAAATAACATTCTTAAATAAAATTTTAGTATTAATCTTAGGAGTCATGAATCGAATTAATAAGGAAATAATCTCCTGCCAATGCACAATGGACCTTTCCAATTTATCCATTCATGATATGACGTCATAATCAACGTAATTAGACATCATGAATGACTCGTAATAGTCTGACACGTACGAATTGTGTCTTTGCTACTTAAACCTTACCTCTCTGATGTCAATATTCTATCTTTTACTGTGTCAATAGCAAAGAAACTGTGAACATTTTTCAACAATTTTGGTGGATGATGTTGCTGTCTTCGACAGCACCATCATCCATCAAATTTGTTGAAATCTGTACACCAGTTCATCTTTTAATTTAATTTGAAAATTTAAAGATCTGACATCAGTGTGGTAAGGGTTAATAAACATGCAGTTAAATATGTTGAAACTAATAGTTAAATATGTTGAAACTGCCGTAGGCAGCAATAACACCCAGTCAAATTAGTTTCAAAATATTAAACAGCTTACCTGTATAGGTTTCTGTAAATTGAGTCAGGGAGTTTAGAAATCGATCGATCCCAACACGAGCATGGTGTGCGTGGAGCTTAGCTAGAGACAGCTAAAACTGGAAAGTTCCAGTGCCACCTTCAACAATCCAGAATTAATGAGTGCAGCAATCAATGTTTGAAAGAAATTACACAATGAATGAATTTATTCCACTTTAGGCTAGGTGCCTTACACTATTTACAAAACTTGCATGGCGGATAACAGTTTGCCATTCATATAATAATATTAATCATTCAATACTTAGACAAATAGATAACCAGAAAATATTCTATTTATCTGACATTACCAATTTATAAATGTAATTTCATAATTTCTATATTTCCACCAATATTATCATCATCAACAGTTTCATCATTAATATCATCCTTATCATCATTGTCTTCATCACTTACATCACTATATAATCATGGTCATTCACAGAAATGTACAACAGTTATCCATGTCAGTATCATAATTCAAATTGTTTACATTTCTGCGAAGTTCTAAGACCAACATTTGTTTGGGGTAACATTATTTTTAGTAGAGGTTTACCTCCATGGATGTAGTAAAAAACTGAGCCAGTTATTGCAGTGTTGAATTTTCAATTTTTTTATATTTTCCTGAGCAAATTTGGCTATTGAAAGCCAAAACTGCCCATTAACCCTTTCACGGTCAAATTCGGTCAAAAAATTTAAATATCTGCGTATTGAATGTCCATTTACAAGTCAAGAGAATACAATCTTTGAAAATTTATCACTGGAATGACTGGCCTCAGTTATCGAGCGAGTCATTCAGTGGAAAATTTTCAAAAATTGTATGCTCTTGGCCTGTAAATGGACATTCCACAAGAACGTAACAGAGGCTGGTTTTGGCCAGCTTGAACATTTAAGGGTTTAAGATACAATTTCAGGTCAAGCGATTATTTTTTAGAATTTACTAATGGAATGTATCGAGCCAAGCATTTCAGTGGTAAATCTTGAAAAATAGTCTTCTGTTGGTCTGTAAATAGGCATTCATCAAGACCACTGTGGTCGGCTTGACTATTAATGAGTTAAGTTTATATTTCTGCGATTTTCTTTTTTACCATTAACAAAAAGAAGACAGAGAAACATTACGGAATGGAGACAATTCACCTTTCCAGAGTATGTACCCATCATATGACGTCATAATCATCTACGCGGTGTGTAGAATGACATCATAATGGATGACGTCATGAATGATGTCGATAAGTACGTCACGAATGCATATTTGAAGACGGTCTATGCCGTGTTGTACAAATTGTTTGCTAAATAATTTAATAAATATTCTGTTGAATACTTTGAAACTAATTTGACTAGGCGCTGTTGCTGCCATAGGCAGCAACAGCACCCTGTCAAATTAGTTACAAAATATTCAACAGCTTCCCTGTAGTTTCCAGGAAATTGATAGCTAGGGGAGGCAGGGATCGATCAATCCAAACATGGCGAGGTGTGGGTGGAGCTTAGCTAATGATGAGCGGGGCATAGCTAAAAATGGAAAGGTCCATTTATCTCATTGGTAGTACAGCGAGTACATGTACAAAAGATTGAAGGAAATGTAAATTTCCCGTACTCCGAGATCTAACAATACTCACCATTCTGTTCCTTCTGATATACAGCTGGCCCTGACAGCTGGCTCTAGGACTATAGACTTAGAAAGCTTTACCGACTCCTTGGAACCGGGTACTCGGCTCCCAACTGCCGAGTACCCGTCTACCATAGAGCTCATATTGTTTGCATAACCACCAAACAAGAGAAAACCATGGCTTGCCTCCGTGGGGCTGGGAGGCTGGGTCCGTAACAGAATGGTGAGTATTGTTAGATCTCGGAGAAAGGGAAATTGACATTTCCTTCATTCTCCTTCGATCAATACTCACCATTCTGTTACTTCTGATATACACCAGATTTGATCAGTAGCCTGGTGGGAAGGTGCAAGCCATTAATGCTACTTTTGCCCCTTGGAGAAAGATTTAGACTTAAACTTGACTAACGGAGACCTAAAAGGACCGTCAAGTAAACGGAACTGAATCACATTCGCATCACTGCCCCCGCCCCACCCCCCCACTTTTTCCTCCTAAGAAAAGGGAGAGAACTCACGAACATGTATCTAGCCCGAAACACAAATATGCCAAGAGGGTTAACTGCTCCTTGCATATCCACATGTATTAGCCTGGGAATGAGCATGAATATATATGATGAATGAACATGATATATAGACATAATACAAAAAACTCTCACTATTGAATTACCTTATGATAATTGGACTTCAGTCGTACCGCCTCCAACCATTCACTGGTCCGGCCATCAGGGACACAATCTGGTTCTCATCCTCGCGCTCGACCATGGCTGCTTTAGGTTCTTTTCTTTACCAAAGTGAAAAAAGGGTGAAGAGCAGTGTGGTCACTTAACTATCGTCTCAAAACAGCTAAAGCGAGTGGATTGGCTGATTCTGACACATCCCTCATATAGTAATCCGTAAATGAGGACTCACAGTGGCATTGTGCAACGGCCATGATGTCCTCTAACGGAACACCACTGTAAAGGGCGGTCGAGGCAGCTATTCCTCTAACATCGTGTGGCCTTGCGCCTTGCACCTGGTGCCCAGTCGCCATCTGATGAGTAGTTTGAATGCATTCGACTACCCAACGAGAGATAGTATCCATGGATGCGGCGCCATAAGGCGTCTTATGGCAGATCCACAGATGTCTATCGTTCGACCGTAACGAGTCAGTCCGTTTCCTGTACTTAGTCAAAGCACGGACCGGGCACCAGACACCGGCATCACGATCAAACCTAGTTAACTTCGGTATTATGATCGGTTTGCCGGGATATCTCAAAGATTGATTCCTTGACATAAACTCTGCTCTTGGCAGAAGACGCAGACCCTCTCCGGAGACAATAAATCGGTCCCTCTCTGCCGAAAGCGCATGGATCTCACTGCGCCTTCTAGCTGAGGAAGCTGCCAATAGAAAGACCGCCTTTAGAGTCAAATGCTTTAGACTAGCCGAACGCAACGGTTCGAAAGGGTGCTTGGCCAGTACATTAAGCACTAAAGATAGACTCCAGGCTGGAATGACTACCGGTTGTCTCGGTCGGAGATTGCTCATTCCCTTCACCATCACATTTAACTGGGCCACCTCTGGACTATCCCTGTTGGCTAGACAAGGGATAATTGATGCCAAAGCTGACTTGTATCCAGCAACTGTGACGGGAGCTAGTCCTGAAAAGAACAGCTCAGAGAGAAAGTCTGCTATTTGCTGAATAGTGGATTGAGAAGTATCAATACCCTTTTCTTCACACCAGTCTGCAAATCTGTTAACCTTGTTGTTATATGACTTGAAGGTTGACCTCCATCTCGCAGCCGCGATGAAATCAGCAGCTTGTCGAGAAAAGCCTTCCGACATGGAACGTTGTTTGATAACATCCACGCAGTCAATTTGAACATTTCGGGACGCTCGTGTAGGAAGCGTCCCTTGGCCTGGGAGATTATGTTCGGAATCTCGGGCAACTGCACTGGGTTTTCCACCAGCAGAGCCTGCTGGGCCAATATGGCGCTATTAGCAGGACCAGACACAGTTCCTCCCTGATCTTCACCAATACCTTCGGCAGAAGAATGGTGGGTGGATACGCGTAAGCGTGCCTCCATCTCCAGCTTATCGCCAGAGCGTCTGTATCGACGGCATTTGGATCTGGAATCGGCGAGACATAAGTCATGATTTGAGCATTTTCCCTTGTGGCGAACAAGTCCACGTTGGGTTTGCCCCAATGCTCGAAGATCCTTCGTAGAACTGGAGGGTTGAGGGACCATTCTGTTGGCAGAATTGTCTGTCTGCGAGACAAAGCATCCGCCAGAATGTTCAATCGCCCAGGAATGTGAGCTGCTTTCAAAACAACTGAGTAATTCCTGCACCATTGAATCAAGTGCCACACTTTGATACACAGTGTGGGTGACCTGGTCCCGCCTTGGCGATTTATGTATGATACTAACGTCTAATTGTCCGACCGTATCAATATCACCTTGCCCCTGATCATCGGAAGAAACTCTTCCAACGCCAGTTCCACTGCCATCATTTCCAACAGATTGATATGCAGCTGGCTCTCCTGGAGATCCATGTGCCCGATACTTGGTGTTCTCCCAGGCGGGCCCCCCACCCCTCCAGCGATGCATCCGTGTACACGGACAGCTGGGGGTGGGGTGGGTGCAGCGAAACCCCTACTAGGAGATTCTGACGCTGTTCCCACCATACAAGATGCGACATTATCGGCTCCAAAACTGGTACCAGTTTTGACAGGGGTTCTGTTCTCTGTTTCCACAGAGACATCAGATACAACTAGATAGGTCTTCGCATTAGAGCAGCGTACGGGATTACCTGCTCCATAGAGACCATCATGCCTCGCCTAAATGTGGTTTCCCACTCGAAAACTCTTGAGGATGGCTAACAGACACCACTCTGGGCTCTGACGGGTAAACCCTGCCCTCCTCGAGATCGAATCGCATCCCCAAATAAACGAAATGTTGAGTGGGCGTCAACTCGGATTTCTCCTTGTTGACTATCCAGCCTAGATCTGAAAGTAACTTCAGAGTCATAGCAGTATCCACGTTCAACCTGGCTGCCGAGTCTGCCTTGATCAGCCAGTCGTCTATGTAGGTGTGTAGCGCCACGTTCTCTTTTCTGAGAAACGCTGTCACCGCAAGGACCACTCTTGTGAAAACCCTTGGAGCTGTCGATAGGCCAAACGGGAGAACAATAAACTCCCATACTTGATTCTGAAACGCAAATCTCAGAAACCTGTGCCAACTCCTGTTCATCGGAATGTGGAAATATGCATCTTTCAGATCGATCGATACACACCACATTCCCTTCCTCAATCCTGCCATTACCGACCTCGGCGTTTCCATCTGGAACCGAGGCGTATGGATAAACCAATTTAATGGCCTGAGATTGAGTACGGCTCTCCATCCCCCTGTGCTCTTGGGGACAAGGAACATATTGGAATAGAAGCCTGGAGTGTTCTGGTTCGGTGGTTTTATTGCTCCCTTCAGAAGCAACCCCGACACTTCGTTCTGAACGGCTTCTAACTTGTCTGGTTCCCGTGGTACGGGTGTCCAGACAGGTGCCAAAGACAGATTCTGCAGCGGAAAGTCCAACCACTCCGGCATATACCCCTGGGATAACCATCCCAGGACCAGACTGTCTGACATCACACCTCGCCAGGCCTCGACGAAACGCATGAGCCTTCCACCCACCATAGACGCCTCGACGTCTAACGGGGTTGTCCAGCTCGCGGTCTGCTCCCCCCACCCCCTTTCTTAAGGAGAGAGAGAGAGAGAGAACCATTTCCGTCCTGGCTCGGCAGGTATAACTGGCACCGCTGTTCGTGTCGCACAGGTGCGGTCCAGGCGGATATGAAGGGAGCTTTCGTACCCTCAGGTACGATCCGCTCCCTTCTTTCCGCTCTTGGAGGACTTACCCTTACCCTTCCCCTTGCCCTTCCCGCCTCTAGGGCGACCCGGAGCAACATTGGGGAGGGTAGGGGCCTCCACAACCTTCCTGGCTTTCTTAGCCAGCGTCTAACCACAGACGGGTCCACCCTGGCTAGCCAAGGCAGAGCCTCCGACCAGTCTACTTCCGAGGAGGACACACCCGTGAACACGTCACCCGTTGATGTGCTCATGGCTGCCAGCCACGGCCTCCCGGCAAGGAGCCGCGGCTGACACGCCAGGCACTCCGGTACCAAATGGTTCCACCGCCACCCCATGAAACACACCAGTCCATGGGGTAGGTCCACCCGGAAAACCGTACGGACCCGTAGCGGACGCGGAACCGTGGCCAGACACGGGCGCCAACGGCACCCCATGCCTGACCGCCGGACCAGGCGAGATAGGTGAGTACCACGCCCGGCCCGGCACACCGGTCACCATGTCAGCTGGCCTCAAACCAACCATCACGGGACCGGTGCCTGGTACCAGATTGGCCTCAGCCACGGGCGGAGCCGCTGCCCTGGCTTGCGCCAAGCCAGACAGATGGAAGACGGTTCCGTCCAGGATGGAATCGACCTCCATATTCTCCACCCGTGGCATCCCGGGCCGCAGCAACTTCTCCTCCTCGGCCTCCTCGTCTTCAGACTCCGAAGAGTCGTCATTAGACGAGGAAACCGCGGAGCTGTCCCGGCAGACGGCTCTCACACCTGACGGACCGGCCACCGCTACTGGACCACCCGGAGGTGGCCGCAGAGAGACAGAACCAGTCAGGCCGGAGCCCGACGGGACTGCCAGGGGGCCGTACGAGACGGCTCCCTCGGTGACCAGTCCAGAACCCTGTCCAAGGACAGGGTCCGTACCAAGCATGGGGAAAGACTGCCCAACAACCTTCGGCAGCAGGGACGACACCAGCGTGGGCAGAACGCTATGCAGAAAACCCTGCATAGCCGGACCGAACCACGCCGGCAGTGCCATCTCCACCACCTCCAGCTGGGGACGTGGAGCGCCCCCCACCAGCCGAACCGGACGCTCCGCGATTTACCTTCGGATGGCCTGACCCCGCGTCAGACCCAGCCACATCCTTCTGGGCAAGGAACTTCAACATCACTTCCGCGGACCACACTGCACACACACTACACCTACTATCAAGGTTACATGGCGCACACCTAAAACAGACATGGTCCATAAACATGACCCGTACAAATTTGTGGCACACGCCACATGATGGCGGGGCTGGCTTGGCCTATAAATAAGCACAAACCTACAATAAGCAAGCGGAACGAGACACAGATGGAAGGCAGACAATTAATTTTCAAATAATTTGACCATAAATTAACTGTACCCTCCCGCACCCCACCCCGCAATGTTACAGCAAAGATCACATTGATTATGACGACAAGAACGATGCGGGCATAAATACACCCATAATTGATCCTCCAGGATGTATAAAGGAACCAGGAATCATATCGCATAGCATTCGGGGTATATTTACCAATCAATATAGATTATACTCCTAACGAAAGCCGAAACGATATGTGAAGAAACAACAAAATGTAAACAAACTGCTGTAGCACACGGTAAAACCGCAGACCGCACATCTAATCAAGAATTTTGCAACATCCGATCATTGCAAACCGATCGTGATAATTTGAACGTAAACTTGAACATTCTAAAGTTTCCGGTATTATTTTAAGGATGCAGCACCCAGAACAAGATGCACGAATTAATGAAAAAATTTTCTTCACATAAACATCCGAGCATCACGGGTGTGACGTCACCCGCTCGGATCCTACGGAGAACGACGTCAGCCGATATTCGTGTTAGAAATACCGTAGCAAACACCTATTTTCATATCTGCCGATCGCCTGTTGGGGTTTAAAGAAGGCGATCATCCGGCATATCTCGTTGTTAACACACGTCCCAGATTCTTTGGGGTCAGAAATTGGAACATGCGACACAATGAAATTTAGAGACCTAAGTCTTTTAACTATGGATAATAAGGAATTATACAACCTGGTTATCCTCGGCGGTATCCATATTATCCAATTATCCTTGCAAGAGAATCACTAGCTATCAATTATCACAGACAAAAGACTTAGAAAACAATCCAAAATCTCTCCACTGCAAAACGCATGTATGCTCTTGTTTCTATGCAAACAAGAATGAGCTCTATGGTAGACGGGTACTCGGCAGTTGGGAGTCGAGTACCCGGTTCCAAGGAGTCGGTAAAGCTTTCTAAGTCTATAGTCCTAGAGCCAGCTGTCAGGGCCAGCTGTATATCAGAAGTAACAGAATGGTGAGTATTGATCGAAGGAGAATTCACTACTCCTAACCTGTGCCACACACAAGTGCTTACATCATATCCCTTGTTAGCATGCACTTATTAACCGTCTGACTGCTGATTTTTTGCAGACAACATAGTCCAGAGGTTATATCTCTGCACACGTTAAATATTTTTAAAACAATTTGACTGAAAGTTGTTGGTGGCTAAGCCGGCAACAACTTTCAGTTAAACTGTTTTCAAAATATTCAACAAGTCAAGAGCTTTTGCGCTTTGAAATTATTGCAACAGTTAATAACGCCGAGGGTTAATCCTATGAAGACATTCTATTTCCAGAAACAACATTGACATATTGTTATCTTATACATTGTGTTGACATAGAAAATAAATGCAAATTTGTATGTTTCACCCTTATGCTGATCACAAAGTAATTGTGTAGACTGAGGTCATGTCCCCATAATTATGTCGGGTCCCTCATTATGATGGTCTGAGGCTGGGTTTTGTCCCCGTAATACACCTTTCCCACATTGAAGTCATTATCATGGGGTTCCGCTAAATCAATGCTCAGAGCACCACTGCTGGCTGGTAAAGTCAACAACAATCAGCTATTGAGTTACTATTGTTCTAAAATGCACTAGAATTTAAACCATTTCTATGATAAACTAAGATTACAATATTATTGAAGTCATACATCATTTGAAAGCGCATTCACTTGCCTAGAAATATTAATGTAATAGTTTTTATATCTTTGTACAATCGTCATTGAGTTATTTGCATATATATTATATATATATATATATATATATATATATATATATATATATATATATATATATATATATATATATATATATATATATATATAAAAGATTAATTAAATCAAGTCGACAATATGGGTAATTAAAATTATTAACTGGATATAATCTTATAAAAATATAAAACGTAAATCATAAATGTGTAGAAACGGGACTTCAATAATATTATGATTTTAATTCTTCATATAAATGGCATAAAGTGCATTGTCTCTGAGCCTAATGGTAAAGTAATGCGGTTTTCACGTCGGCTGGCATGTTTATCAGCCATAAGAGGTTGTGTACGCAATGCATTGTGGGAAGGTATTTTCCCAAAATATGCCAATGTGGAAAAGGTCTGTGAGGAAATTACGCATACACACAAACACGCGCGTGTACAGTGCATGCATGCATGCACACACACGCGCGCGCGCGCACGCACACACACACACACACACACACACACACACACACACACACACACACATACACGCACACGCACACGCACATGCACACACGCACACGCACACACGCACACACGCACACGCACACACGCACACACGCACACACGCGCACACGCGCGCACACGCGCGCACACACGCGCACGCACGCACGCACGCACGCACGCACGCACGCACGCACACACACACACCTGTTGTTGTCTAGGAGGAATTTGTTTAGATTCATTCAAGCATATTACATGTAACAAGAGTTTTAGTGAAACTCAACATACACCCGCAGGCATGCTTGTTTGAGGAATGCTAAATGTGAACACTTTGTCTTTGATAAATGACACTTCATCTATCCCTAAAACATCTGCTAAACAAAAAATTGTGAGTGTAGGTTCAAAACTCTTCGAGATCTGGACCGGACAAGAAAATTTCGACGAATATTAGCATTTCAAGGGAGATAACTCTGGCGAATACGAGCGAATTTTGTTGAAATGAAATCATGACACTTCATCTATCCCTAACACATCTGCTGAAAAAGAATTGTGAGTGTAGGTTCAAAACTCTTCGAGATCTGCTCCGGATAAGAAAATTTTGACAAATTTGAGCTTTTCAGGGGCGATAACGCGGGCAAGTATGGCCGGATTTTGCCGAAACGAAATCATCACACGTTGTCTATCCCTAACACATCTGCTGAAAAAAAATTGTGAGTGTAGGTTCAAAACTCTTCGAGATCTGCTCCGGACAAGAAATCAGACGGATGGACGCACGGACAGATGGATGGATGGATGGACCCATGTCCGGATGGCGAGCGCCATCACATAATACGAGCCCCCTTACGCGGGCATATAAAAATACTATATGTGTTGTTTATATTTTACACTGATGCTGCTTCCATGGTTTCTCATAATGGTCCTTTTGAGAATATAGAAACCCCAAATTCAACTCAGGATCCCCAAAAGTTGCGGTAGTGGGTCCCATGGAACCCCTGAAAATTTTTCACGATTGTTAAATATTAATTAGTTTAAATGTTTTGCACAAAACATACCCATAAAATCTAGCACAGGACACCCATAATTCATAGCTGTGAGCCCATGGTTCTCGCTAATTTCATGGATGAGAAAAACTGCATGGGAATCCCAAATATCAGTTGGGGACGCCAGATTTCTAAGTGTGGGGTCCCTGGGACCTCCAAAATTTAGATGCCATGAGAAACACTGACTGCTTCCTATGGCAGATTGATCACGGCAGTACTTAACCATTTAGCCCTCATATCAGCCAAAAACGGCTTCAGCAGCAGCAGTCTTGAGAAATGTCAATTTTCAGACCAAATGAAGTCTATTTTTGAAAATTTATCACTGGAATGACTGGGTCGGTTATCGAGCCAGTCATTCCCGTGGTAAATTTTCAAAAATAGTCTTCTCTTGGTTTGCAAATAGACATTTTCTATGAGAAAATTGAAATTTTCTTGAATAAATTAGAGGGTTAAAGGGTTAATACAATCGTCTTGCTGCTATATGAAGCATGCTACATAATTTATTAGTTAAACGAGAACTTACCTGAAAGAGGAAGTTAGATGTTTGACTGTAATTCTAGCCAGTCACCACTGGAAGCCTAGAGTTACATGAGAGACGTGTTATGACTTGCTGAGATCAGTCTTCAAAGATAAATTGAGTGCACAACACAGTAATCCCAAATTAGGGTGGAACAAGAAAAACTCCCAAATGAAATCTCAAACTTTTCTAGAGGTGGGCATGTAACTCCGGCTTCCAGTGGTGATTGGCTAGAATTACAGTCAAACGTCTAATTTCCTTTTTCAGGTAAGTTCTCGTTTAACTAATAAGTTCTACCCAATCACCACTCAGTCAGCCGGAGTTCCACGAGACTTCAAAGCTGTGGGTGCACTCAATACTATAAATTCCATGCAATGAATTGTTCACAATTATGATAACGTGAACTGAACAATTAACAGATTTGATAATCATCCTTCTGAACACTGACATCTTTCTAATATATTCAATAGTTTGTTATAAAACCTTTAAACACTCATTATCAACCTGTTGTACAGATATAAGTTATGGAATTTTCAAACCATCTCAATGGACAGCAAACATGGTCTACTGCCATTTCTGTCCATTGTATTGTCTATAGATATTTAAATCAATCCATGCCAGTATACTAGTTATTTTCAGGCTTCGATATATAGTGTCTCTACATACTGCCTTATCGTCTTCATGAATAATTTTGTGTTAGTATCTTTCTTAGATTCTTAATTCTCTCTAAATATGATGGCAATGCATTGAAAATTATACACCTGGGCGAAGTTGATTTATATGCAAGCAAAATAGTTGTGTTCTAATAATGATCGGTTAAAGTTCCTAAATTGCTTCCTCAAGAGATTGCTGTATAAAAATATCAAGTATTTTACTCAAAACTTTACTGAAATGCCAAATATAATTCTATCTGGCCTTAGTTGATATTCGAACAATGATCCATTTTAAAAAACTTATCCTTAATTGATGACTCATAAATGGTTTGGTGAAGCCAATTTATTTATAGTGTTTTAACCAGATTTCATGGCAAACCGAAAGCCCATAGTAAACCTATGGGAGGGGTTAGAATCAAGACATAGCCAAATCCTGTACCTCAGAATCTGCAATAACCCCGTCTGGAATCAGAAAACATCAAATCATTTCTGAATTTTCAGGATAGTAAAGAAAAAGTAATTAGGGTTTCAGGGCCCATTGCTCGTAATGTTAAATTAGTCCCTCCAGAAACGGCGTCGCTCCAGGGAATTATGGGAAATTTAAATTGTTATGACATTGTCACGATTCTATGAATTGAATGCATGATACAGGCCTGCTAAGCACGACGTCACTGCACATGACTCATAACCCGGCAGCGTGCACCCACCCCATCACGTCACAAGTACGCGCCCATGACATCACCATTTGCTGCTAAACAAAACCATTGCCCGTGCACTCAACAATCGAGCCGAACCCAGAAATACGCCATCACTTAACAACCCCATGGACCCGCCAAGTGACGACAAACCTCCGGATCAGCCTGACTGCCAAACACACAAAACAATGATCCTCAAATCAACAACAAATGAAGGCATCACATACACGCACCCATCATGCAAAAAAGGGGAAAACACCTCCGGGTCGAATCACACGCGGAGACGGCATTCCAAACAGGCCCATAGAATGCAAATCAACCGCCAAATTGAAATAAAAACCTAGATTTTAGAATAAAAATGTATGCTGGATCCCGGCAACGAATTAACTCCCTTAGGTTAAGATAAATATGTCAACCTGCTGACATAAGAGGAGAAAGGAGTGAGAGAAAAAGCTGAATGTCCCGAAGACAACTGGCCATCTAAAATCGGATGAAATAAAAAATTACGTATTTAGAGATAATGCGTAGAATACAACAGATTCAGATTATTTATTGGAACAAAACGAACACGGAAAATACTATACCTGAAACCGTAAGCGACCCTATCCCCGGATGAATGAAAACTGGAAGCGGAAAAAATCTTGGAACCGGAAATACGCGAACCGGAAGTAGAATAGGAAACACAAACGAGCAAACCGGAAATATAAAACTGGAAATTGAACAGGATCATACAGACCCGGATGTACAGTAAAAAAACGGAAGTAGAAGAGGAACTAGAAATATGAGATTCTGAGGTAGAATAGGAAATGGAAATGAGCAAACCGGAAATAGAAAACTGGAAACTGGGCAAATCTGAACCAGAAGAGCACAAACCGGAAGTGCTAGCTAAATCGAAAAAAATGAATCCTAGTCGGAATCGGAAAAGAGGACCGGAAAGGGAAACCGGAAGTAGAACAGAGTCTTGCAGAAAACCGGAAGTAGACTGAAAACTGGAAAAGGATGGAGCCGAAGCTACCGAGCTGCGACCGGAAGTGCTTGCTAGACCGAAAGCTACGGAGCTTCCTGACGGAACTAAGCATAAGCGGAAGTTGACATTGAGATAAAGCCTTAACCGGATCCTGCAAACCCTGATAATTGGCAAAACCGGAAGTCGCAGATAAACCGGAAGCGGAAACTGAATGCTTAGCCAGATCTTGAAGACCCGGAAGAGCACCCTTCAAACCGGAACTAGCATCGGAAGCGGAAATGTGCCTACCGGAAATCACTAAATTAACAGGGTCCTGAGGACCCGGATATCCGGCCAGACCAGAAGTCAGACCAGAAACGGAAGAGCTAGCACCGGAAGCGGAAACTGAAGTGGAAAGACGCCTACTGGAATTCGGAAAATTAACATGGTCTTGGGGACGTGGATATCCGGCAAGACAGGAAGTCATACCAGAAATGGAAGAGAGAGAGAACCGGAAACGGAAACCGGAAGTAGAATGGGCTCTGCAATCTACCGAGCACCGACTGGAAGTGCTTGCCAGACCGGAAGCTACCGAGCTTCCTGACAGTACAAGGGTAAGGACTGGTGATCTCTGGATGTTTCTAGCTATCGGAATCACGGAAAATTTAACTTTGGCATAGGGAGATGAATCGGAGACTTTCGTTGCCGACACCACAGCTTGGGGGTAATGCCCCTCCTCGTGATTTAGATGGGGTTTGCCCGGTGACTTACACGAAGACATCTTATTGCGATTCTTCTTGGAGTTTTTTGGTTTCGGTTTAGGCAACCGGACCTCCTGTTTGGACATGAGGGAAGTAGGTTTTCCCCATTTCCGGTTATCATCCGACTCCGATGACTCGTCCTTTGCCGCACGAAAGGCTGAAGAAAAGCGCTCATCCAGAGATTTTGACAAAACGGTCGCGAAGGATTCGAATCTCGGAAATAAGGCCACAATAGCCTCTGAATTAGAGGAGGAACCCACACCCCCACCGCCTCTCTTGCTGGTGGAGCGGATACAGAAGTATTAGAAAACGCAATGGCTTTAGGCTTAGAAGCAACGGAGGGGAGCGATCGGAGGACAACGAAGTCTTGACCATAAAATCCTTAAAAAATAATTTTGAAAAACTGTCAGAGACCAACCATTGCAAATCACGCACATAGATATCAGTGTACACGATGTACATTTGAGACACACATGGCCAGAGAACTCTGCAGCGTGAATACAATCACACTTCATCGAAGTACACTTTATTTACTCCGCCGCTTTAACTGACTCCTATAAACGAAATATAAAAAAATAAAAGAATGAAGCATACAGCCTCATAGAACTTAAAAGACAAACTTTTAAAAATTAGGAGTCCCAAATAAAAAAACAAAGCACATGATTAGAAAAGGCAGGAAATTTTGAATTAAAATATCTCAAAGAGTAATAAGACTCAGAGAAAACTCTTAAATGATATTGATTGTGTTATGTAGAGATCTAATTCCTAGTAGGAGATATCCTACATAAAAAATAAGTGAGGGTAATTGATGATGATGATGATGAAATGGGAGGCATGGTTGACTACCACGAAAACCGGTAACAAAGTTACATAAGAACAATAAATCATCAGAAATCCATAAAACATTCAACAAACGTAACTTTGTCAACAGATACTACATATTAGGCATGATTAAAGAATATAGATCCTTCATATAAGATACTGAACACAGTAGACAAATACAAAAAAACTTAGTCTGCATTTTGGTTACTTTCTGCTTGCGGAATATTTGAAAACTGAGTCTGTTTCCTATTTGGGCTCCATTGCGCATGCGCGGTCATGTGCAGTGACACGTGTCACAGATGAGTGAGTACAGACTGGGGCCAGTCTCTATCAAGGCATATGCTGGGGTGCACCCTACCAGTAGCCTGGTTGGGTGTGTGATAAAATGGAATAGGCATATGTAAGCAAGCACAAGGATTTTATTCTGGTGGTTAAATGCAGAGTAGTTGATTTAGCAAGTAGTGATTGAACGGTATAGATGTTTTTGTGATGTAAGAACAACTCAAGTTTTGTTTGTCCTATTGCATTGTTTCTGACACGTGGCGCATGTGATTATCACACTACGCGTGGTACAATATGTTTTGACTTGGATTTGTATCTGAGCACTGGTCCTACAAATTTGAAAAGTACTTTAATTTGGACTCGAAACCCTATGAATTTGAAAACAAGGCATTGAAAAGTACTTGAAAATGTGTTTTACACAATATATAGGCCATGGTTAGATACAGTATAAGCTAGTCTGACACTGCTCTGGCTCTACCGTCAAGTCTCAATAGATGCAATCACAGATACTTTAATAGACTGATGGGCCGCCAGGGTTTAAGACCTGCCAGTCTATCCAACCATCGGTCATAGGGTTGGTTGGTGGTCACGGCCGATGGGAACCAAACAAAAGGTAGTTGTTTACTCCACAGGCTTCTTAGAGCTATAGTTTATATATTTCAACAAAATTTGCTCAGTTATACCAATGCCATAATGGTTAATCAACCAACACACCCGGTTAATCCCAGCCAAAAAACCTGTTACACACCTGGTTAACACACCCATATATGGTATTCCCGGTGATTCCCAGTTAACCAAATTCTTAACTAAATTAAACCGGTTCAGATACTGGATGATAATGGAAGATAAACCTAACCGGGACCACCTATAAATATGAGAGAGCCACACGGAACTGTATGCAATCCAGACATTGCTAACACATAGCCAGCATCAGGCCTACCACACTCGGCAACAAGCAGATAGAAATATTTAGAAAATAATTTGATGCCAATTGTTACTATTTATAGCAGATATATGTTTGCCATTAACCCTTTAACACTCATATCAGCCAACAATGGCGTCTGCAGTGGTCTTGAGAAAGGTCCATTTGCAGACCAAGAGAAAACTTTTTTTGAAAATTTTACCACTGGAATGACTGACTCGATAAATTTTGGCCTGATCCGTTCAGCGGTTTTGGAGTAGAAGTTGTTTTCATGAAAACTAGGTCATCCAAGATGGCCGCTGAACGATTTGGCAGGGGTTGACTTAAGCACTGGCACCCTGGCCCGAGGCCAGTGGCATTTTCATCGGGCCAGTTAACTTGAGGCCAAAGGGGCCTGTGTCGCTCACCTGGAGCATTATGCATTTTTGTCACAATTGTTGGTGGGTGGTGTAGGAGTAGTCTTCTAAATGAGTTTGAGGACGTTTTTGCAAGTCCAATAAGACCGCCAAACTGTTCTGCCATGTTTCTGACTAAGCTCCTTCCCTTGAACAAACTTTAATGGCACTCAGTGCCTAATCATATCTCCCAAATTTCGGCCCAATACACTCAGTGGTTCTGGAGTCATTTTGGTAAAAATTAGGTTATCCAAGATGGCCACCAAACCATTTGGTCAATCAAGTTCCCTTGAAACAAACTTGGTGCAGCTCTTGCCCTAGATGTTATTTCATGCGTTTTGAATTGATCTCCCAAGCGGTTTTGGAGGAGATGTTTAAAGACATTTTAAAGCGGCCAGTTTTTTGACGGATCAACTTCTCGTGAACAAACTTTAATGGCCCTTAGTCCTTAATCATATATCACAAATTTCGGCCTGATCGCTTTAGCGGTTCTGGGGAAGAAGTTGTTTTTGCGAAAACGAGGTCATCCAAGATGGCCGCTGAACCATTTAAAAAATGGAATCTCTTTGCCCTAAAGATGCTTCTTGCCAAATATAATTGAAATCGGCCCAGTAGTTCTCGAGAAGACATTTTAAATTTCCCATTGCTTTAGTATGGGAGCTTTTGGCGGGAAAATGATCCAAGATGGCCCTCAAACCAACATTGCTATGTACTCGTAATCTAAATCTATAGTATGAGAAAGTATTTTATCTAACCTATAACGGAAAATGCAATCATATAAATCTCACAAGTTAAAATGCATGGGCTGTATATTAAAAGTGTATCGACAGTAAATAGTATTTTACAATTAATATGAATGAATACCTCGTTTCTTCCCCCCCCCCCCCGCCCCGCCCCCCCCCCCCCCCCCCCCCCCCCGCTACATATTGTATGAACATAGACATTTCTAAAAATCGGTCGAAATCCAAGATGGCCGTCGACCAAATGGGCCAATCGGGTTCGTTTGACCAAACTTGAATCTCTATGCCTTAAGGATGCTTCCTGCCAAATATAATTGAAATCGGCCCAGTAGTTCTAAAAAAGACGACATTTTAAATTTCCCATTGCTTTAGTATGGGAGCTTCAGGCGGAAAAATGATCCAAGATGGCCGCCAAACCATTTATCCGACAGTTTCGAAAATTCCAAATTTCAAATCAGAATACCAAAAAACCTATATGAAAACAATTTCAGCCTCAAAGTCCATCAAATAAAAAAATTCAATATGGCCGCCAAACATGCTATATTTTGACTGGCCTGCGGCGGCTATGTTTTTTGATGGATCAACTTTTCTTGGACAGACATTAATGGCCCTTAGTCCCTAATCATATATCACAAATTTTGGCCTGATCGCTTAAGTGGTTCTGGGAAAGACGTCATTTTTGCCAAAACTACGCCATCCAAGATGGCCACTGAACCATTTGGTCAATCAACTTTCCTTGAACAAATTTGTTTCAGCTCTTACCCTAGATCATATTTCGTGAGTTCTGAATCGATCCCTCTAACAGTTTTGGAGAAGATTTTTAAAGACATTTCTAAAAATTGGCCGAAATCCAAGATGGCCGTCGACCAAATTGGCCGATCTGGTTAGTTTGACCAAACTTCAATCTCTATGCCTTAAGGATGCTTCCTGCCAAATATAATTGAAATCGGCCAGGTAGTTCTCGAAAAGAAGACATTTTAAATTTCCCATTGCTTTAGTATGGGAGCTTTAGGCAGGAAAATGATCCAAGATGGCCGCCCAAACCATTTATCTGACAGTTTAAATAATTGCAAATTTCAAATCAGAATATCCAAAAACATATATGAAAACAATTTCAGCCTCAGTCCATCAAATAAAAAAATCCAATATGGCCACCAAACATGCTATATTTTGACTGGCCCGCGGCGGCCATGTTTTTTGATGGATCAACTTCTCTTGAACAAACTTTACTGGCCCTTAGTCCCTAATCATATCTGCCAAATTTCGGTCTGATCCCGTCAGCGGTTCTGGAGAAGTTATTTTCGCTAAAACTAGGTCAACCAAGATGGCCGCTGAACTATTTGAGGTTTCCTTCAATCCCTCATGCGGTTTCGAAGAAGATTTTTAAAGACGTTTCTAAAAATTGGCCAAAATCCAAGATGGCCGCTGGCCTAATTGGCCGATCAGCTTCATTTGAACAAACTTGGACCCATATGCCCTAAGGATGCTTCCTGCCAAATATAATTGAAATTGGCCAGGCAGTTCTTGAGAAGTCGTTTAAAGGAAAAGTTGACGGACGGATGGACACGCCACGACACCTTTCAGGCCAGGTGAACTAATAATCTCAAACAGCAACAAGAAATCTGCGGAATTAAATGTCTACCGTCTCCTGTTTGTCACAGTGACCGTGACCTTTGACCTTGTGATCTCAATGTTATTATGCTGCTTCCTAACATTATAGGTAACCATGTATTCAAAATTAGCTCCAATAGGAGCCAGTCATTCCACTGGTAAATTTTCAAAAATAGTCTTCTCTTGGTCTGCAAATGTCCGTTTTCTATAAGAAAATTGAAATTTTCTTAAACAAATTCTAGTGTTAAGGCCTTAAGGGGTTAATTAAGACATTGCTGCTAAAATATTCCACAGATATACTCCCAGTAGTCACCTTGAAATCCAGTCTAATATATTGGTAGTGAACAGCTGGTACTACATTAGTCAAATGGCTACAAGCATCATTAACTATCAATTAGCTACTGATTATGAGAATGGCAAATAAATTCTGACTACTAATGAGGTGGTTTTCCTGATGAACAATGAATGCTCGATCAGGTCATGTTAGCTTGCTGCAAAATGAGATTATACGCCTTCACTGCTGACATGTAACAAGAGAGAGATTTCAATGACTCATATAAATGGCTTGATCAAGGAAGAGAAGAATTATGTATTAATATTGAATAGTCTTCTCATTCATAGAATTTGACTGGAGACACATACATATACCTCCCCTAAGGAGATGTGCTATTTTATTAGTGCATATTTTAACAAGAAGCATATAGTACCAGATAAAGGAATATCTTTAGTTTGCCTTTAACCCGTTTACACTCATATCAGCCAAAATCTGCTTCTGCAATGCTCTTGCAAAATGTTCATTTGCGGACCAAGAAGACTATTTTTGAAAATTTACCACCGGAATGACTGGCTCGATAACCGAGCCAGTCATTCCAGTGGTAAGTTTTCAAAAATTGTCTTCTCTTAGACTGTAAACAGTTTCTTGAACAAATTCGAGAGTTAAAGGGCTAAATCTTGAAAGGTTTTTCTTTCCTTCTATCATATCATATGCGTTCCTTTCCCTCATGTTGACACTGGGGGCCATCTACCAAGTTAATCGTTTAATGGTCACTCCTGCCAAAACAGCTTCTGCACTGGTCTTGAGAATTGTCCATTTGCAGGTCAGCTAGGTGGGAAATTTTTTGAAAATTAACCACTGAAATAAATGGCTTGATAACTAAGCCAGTCACTAGGCTCCTTTTAGCCAAGTTTTATATAAATTGGTCCAGTGGTTAAGGAATAGTGTTATAATTTACCATATTTCCTGGATATTTTGGGAAAGCCACAGGGACAAAAGAATCTACACATCAAATTTCTTTATAGAAGGCATTAACCGTTCAGACAAGATTAGCTCACATAATCTTTTAAAGAATTTATTGTACATTTTCGGAAATCCAAGATGGCCACTAAGATCAGTAAAATTTCTGTATAGAATATCTGAAGCCCACCTGAAGTTTGACTCAACTTGACAGAGCAGTTAACCCTTTAGTGGTCAAAGTTGGTCAAGAAAATTTAATTATTTTCTTATTGAATGTCCATCTACAGGCCAAATGAGTACAATTTTTGAAAATTTATCACTGAAATGTGATCATTCCTGTAGTAAATTTTCAGAAAATTGAATTCTCTTAGCATGTAAATTAACATTCAATAAGACCATAACAGAGTCCCGTTTAGGCCAGTATGACCAATAAAGAGTTAATTAGGGGTAATCTGGAACTGGCTTCCAGTAAATTTCCAGAAAATCCAAGATGCCATCAGACAAATTGACCAATCAAATTTCTTTATAGAAAATCTCAAGCCCTAACCACGCTAGCATAACTCATTCCAAGTTTTATTAAAATTGGCCACCGTGAAAAAGTTTTAAAGGAGCATGGATGAAAAGATGAATAGCAAGATGGATAGATAGATAGATAGTAAGTTGAGTTGATAGATAGATGAATAAGGAATGTCAATGACCATATCATAAGCTCACTCAATCCTTCAGGCACAGTGAGGTAATAATGATTATAGGCATGCTGTGCATAAAATCTGAAGGCAACAATAAATCTGTAGGTGGAGATGAAGCTTTCAAGTAACTATCCCCATTTCAGAGAATGTTAACTAAGTGAGGTAACAACTATTATGGCAATGGTGATTATAGACAGAACACACAATCCCAAGGCAATATAATGATCTGTACCTGAAGGCTATGCCACACAAAGATGGATAATAACGGTGGCCGTACTCAGAAGCGCCGACTACGTGGAAAAACATGAGTAGCGCATGCAAATAGATCGCATCGCTCAACACTTGCACAAGGGAATTACACTTACGGAAAACTGTGAAATGTGTCTTCTCTTGAAGGAATCAATAACTATAATGGAAACTGGCTTCTAGGCAATCATCACTTTGCTGTTCAACGAAATAACAGACATGACCTCGACTAGGCGGAGAGAGCGCTTTTATGTTTGCTTCATGTGTCCGGAAGAATATTCAATGCGTGATAATTAAATAGTTTATTAAACGACATGCATAATAGTGGTGACAAAACTGTACACTAATAGCATTAACAACATCAAGCATACACGCCAAATAGGACAAAATTAGACATTGTGGGGCAATGAAGATTCTTTTGAGTGTCTACAAACAGCTTTCAGATAAATTAGATTTAACACTTTAATGACTAAATTTACTCAAAGATATCAGAATATTTATTTGCCGTGCAAGTGAAGGCTTTCTTTTATTTCCCACTGGAATGAATGGCTCGGTAATAGAGCCAGCCAGTCATTACACTGGTAAATTTTCAAAAATAGTATTCTCTTCACCTGCAAATGGACTTTCCTAAGGACCACTATAATGGCCGGATCTGCCATGAAAGGGTTACATATGTCTGACAGGCTATCATTGCCACTTGGGCAGCTTTTTCAGAAATGTAAAGAAATTGACAGATCAACAGAATTGAGTTAAACACTAGAGATTATAAAGTTGAAGGGGCACAGCCTACTGGCTAATGGCTCTTTAATCCATTAACAAGTATATCAGCCAAAACGGCTTCAGCATTGGTCTTGAGAAATGACCATTTACAGAGCAAGCGAGCCTATTATTTTTAATTTACCACTGAATGACTGGCTCGATCACCGAGCCAGTCATTCCAGTAGTAAATTTTCAAAATTAGACCTCTTATTCTGTGAATGGAAATTTTCTATAAGAAAATCTAAATTTTCTTGATCAAATTTAAGGCCTAAAGCGTTACTCTTATGGCTGGTGACTAGAGACTCCCCGCTGCGGAGATGGTATATCTTGTACATACTTCTTTTTTCTCTCCTGAGTGGAGTGTTTCTGTTTGCACCTGAGTCCCCTCATAGAACCTGGGTAGTGCAGTAAGAAACATGCTTTTTCCTAAGCAGGCCTGTGCTGTTATGGTAATCTGTTGAAAACATTCTCCATGAGGTTGCCTTAATTTATTTTAGGGGACCTGAAATGGGTTACCGTAATCTGTTGATTTTACTATGGACATCAATGAGCTATCTAAGGTTTAGGTTACCATATGTTGCCTTAAAACATATAAGGCAACCTATTATGGGTTACCATTGGAAATATTACAGCACATGCCTACTAAGGTTAGGTATAGTGAAAAAGTTCTCTTGAATCCTCAGTTAGAAGTCCTTTAATGTCTCCTAGATAGGATCTGGCCAAGAATAATCAGTGTGCACACACATGCTCAGTGCTTGGGATCCTGCCAGATCCCTGTGGCTTATACATAGGAGGCACTACACCAGTGACATGCATCTTAAATGTCCAACCACAGACAAGTGTTGTAATGATAAATTCATATTGATAATTACTATTAATTAATTCATCAAATACTACTTTTTATTGCTATTTAACAATGATTTTCATATAGATATTGATCAAACTATTTCATTAACCCTTTAACACTCATATCAGCCAAAAACGCCTTCTACAGTGGTCTTGAGAAATGTTAATTTGAAGACAAAGAGAAGACTATTTTTGAAGATTTACCATTGGAATGACTGTCATGATAACCAGGCCATTTATTTCAGTGGTTAAATTAAAAAAATATTCTCCTGGTTTGAAAATTGACACTTTCTATGAGAAAATTTGAATTTTCTTGAACAAATTTGAGCATTAAAGGGTTAAGTACTATTTTTTTTTCTTGTCTAGTACCATGATTTTGTTATAAATATTGATCACAAGTAATTGATTAACTCTGCAAATATATTGAGCTATTTCTGTGTTTTGCTAGGAATTCAACAACAAGATGATATAATATAATGCTTGGTTGGTGCATCATCGCATCTCAGAAAGTTGCCAAGCTGACGATCAAGACATATTTGGCTAAAGCACATACCATGTTGCTAGAACATGAAAGCAAAACTCATCTAACCACTGGTCAAAATGGGGCTCACTTCCAAATTAAGTCTGATTGCCAAGGTGAGTGAAGTCAGACTTCGCTCGATCTCAGATAAGAAATCCAGGGGAAAACAGTCCACGTATTACAAGACCAGTCAAAATTATTCCTGCTCTAAAAAGGACATATCCAATCTTGAAATTAACCATTTTTGTATTATATAGAATATTAATAAGAAAGTCACCTTAGAGCCTTGCTTTGACCAACAAGCATGAAATTATCAAAAATAGCTAAGTTCACATTTATGATCATAATCATCTCAATTATGTTGTCAGTCAATACTCAATACGAATAAACGGACTTGACAGGTCCATATGAAAATATACCATTGTCTTCACATGTTTGCTTTACCAGCCATCGCCGATCATCAATAATGGACGTGAATACATGAGGACGTAAGATGTGTGTGATAAGGGATACACTCGCCCCATACAACATAAGCATCAGATATACCTCAGTGTCGTGGCTTATCACGTTTTACCACTTTGAGTTAAATAATAGTCACAAATATAAACTTACCAGTTTACCTGCCTGGTTGCTTTGAAATTGGTACATTTCAGGGATGAAAGGGTTAATCACAGGTTATTTCTCATTGTAGGCACCATGAAGACCCAGAAACAACATATTGGTTCGAAAGGACTTAAATATAAAGCAATTTTCGCCATCAAAATACATCAAATACAAACAAGAGTTTTAGTGAAACTCAACATACGCCCGCATACTTGTTTGAGGAATGCTAAATGTGAATAGTTAGTCTTTGATAATTCTCTGAGAAAGGGGGAGGGGGCGACTTCTATTAGGTACACATTTGGAAGCAAAGACATCACTAACAACAAAATTTTGATAAATTTTAATCTTTCACGGGAGATAACTCTCACGAATATGCGAGGATTTTGTCAAAAGGAAATCATGAGACTTCGTCTATACCTACCACATCTGCCGAAAAAAAATTGCGAGTGTAGGTTCAAACCTCTTCGAGATCTGGCCAAGAAAAGAAAACTTGGACGAATTTTAATCATTCAAGGGAGATAACTCCTGCGAATATACAAGGATTTTGCCGAAATGAAATCATGACTCCCTTGAATATGGGCGGATCATGCCAAAACAAAATCAACTCACGCGAATATGGGTGGATCATGCCAAAACAAAATCATGACACCTCGGCTATATGTCCCACATCTTTTGAAAAAAAATGTGTGTGTGGGTTCAAAACTCTTCGAGATTTGGGCTGGACAAGACAATTTTGACCAATTTTAATCTTTCAAGGGAGAGAACTCTGCCGAATATGGGCAGATCTTGCCGAACCGAAATCCTGACACTTCGCCTATACATAGCACATCTTCTGGAAAAAAAATTGTGAGTGTAAGTTCAGAACTCTTAGAGATCTGTCCAGGACAAGAAAATTTTAGCAAATTTTAAGCTTTCAAGGGAAATAACTCTAGCGAGTATAGGAGGAGTTTGCCGAATCGAAATCATGACACTTCGTCTACAGCTAATATATATGCCTAAAAAAAATTGTGAGTGTAAGTTCAAAACTCTTAGAGATCTGTCCAGGACAAGAAAATTTTGACAAATTTTAAGCTTTAAAGGGAGATAACTCTAGTGAATATGGGAGGATTTTGCCGTATCGAAATCATGACACTTCGTCTATAGGTAATATATCTGCTGAAAAAAAAATGTGTGAGTGTATGGCGCATGGACGGACGGCGAGCGCCATCACATCATACGACCCCGCTTTGCGCAGGCGTATAAAAAGCCAATATGACCAACAAACGCTAAATTTTGATAGGTTGATGGCGGCCATGTTTTTTAACGTACAACCTTCCCTTGAACAAACTTGAATGGACCTTGGTCCCTAAGCATATTTACCAAATTTCAGGTCTATCCCTTCAGCGGTCTGGGAGAAGTTGTTTTCAGGCTCACTAATCCATCTGGCAATTGTAGCCTTAGAGACTGGTCTGGCTACCTCCTCCGCATAAAGGACCCATAAATGGGATGGATCAGACCTTTTAAAATCGGTTCGTTGCTTGTAAATTTTTAATGCCCTGACAGGACACCAATATTTGTCCGAAGGTGAGAAAGAAGATAACGATTTTAAAATGATCGGTTTAGCAGGGAAGTGGTTAGACTGCGTTTTCGATATCCCTTCCGGGATATAAGACTAAACCATCCCCAGATATGATAACTGTCCTTTTCAGCGGAAAGAGCATGGATTTTGGAACGTCTTCTAACAGCCTTAAGAGTTAAAAGTTTAATACTAACAGAAGGGAGAGGTTAAAAATGGCGGCCTGCCAGCACCTGAAGAACCATGGCCAAATTCCAGGAAGGCAAAGGCTTAGCAATTGGAGGACGAATATTACCCAATCCTCTGATAACACCATTAAGAATCTTTGTATCCTTGATGTCAGCATTCAAAAGACAAAGAAGATGTCAAAGAAAATCTATAACCCCTGACTGTGTTTGCAGATAACTGTAAAGAATCAGATAGGATAAAAAATCTAACACCTGGGGAATAGAAACAGAATCGGGCACGAGATCATGAAGTGAACACCATTCTCCAAAAATTTTAAGACGACCCATGTATACTCTATGGGTTGACTCCCTCCTGGCAGAGTCAATAATCTCCTAAGATCTTGAAGAAACTTTGACCTCAGAGACTTGATGCTTGAAATCCTCCAAACGCACAGACTGAAGATTTCTGGGTTTGGATGACGACACATTCCCTTTACTTGAGAAAGAAGATCTGGGGAGGCTGGAAGAAGATGAGGGAAGTCTACCAGGAGATCGAGAAGATCCACAAACCAGATCCGTTTTGGCCAAAAGGGAGCTATCAGAAGAATTTCGCAGAACTGGTCCCTGGTCTTCTTCAAAACCAAAGGAATCAGGATCGTTGGAGGAACACATAAGCGAACATTCCTATCCAGGACCGAGATAGGGTCTCCACCGTCAACGCCTGACTGTCCGGAAAAGGAGACATGTAAGGGAGATCTAGACAATTAGACAAGTCGCAAACAGATCTACATGGGGACGATCCATGAGATTGAAAATCGCTCTGGCAACCGACCTCTTTAACTGCCACTCTGTGAGGGCAAATTTGCTGGGACGAGACAGCTGGTTCGCATACTAGAAAAATATGATTCTTGTGACACCAGAAGAGGAGGTTCCAAACCTCCATACAAAGGAGAGAGGATCTCATTCGCTCCTGTCTGTTGATGTAGGAGACTACCATCGAATTGTCCGATCGGAATGAGATTTTGAATCCTATTAATCGATGCGACCAAACTAGGAGTGCCTTCTTGACAGCTCACAACTCCAAGATGTTGATCTGAGCTGTCAACTCCTCCAGAGACCAAAGGCCTGAGACTGATAGGGAATCCCAGACCACTCCCCATCCCTCCTGGGAAGCGTCTGTAAACATAAGCACCTGAGGGGAGGACTTGACCAGATGGACACCCCCTCAGAAGCAGAGAACGATCCTTCCAAAATTCTACATGAGGGATTAAGTGATCTGAAGATAAATAGAGTGGATTGACTGCTTCCATAGGGACATCAAGTACATCTGAAAGGGTCTTCTCATCAGCGCCGCACAGGGAATGACATTCTCGATGCTGACCATCAAGCCTATCACTCTCAGGAAGAATTTTCCTCTGACCGAGGGAACAGTTGACAAAATGTCCATTGCTACTAAAATCGCCTCTACTCTTGGGTCCGATGGAAAGACTAATCCCTGAGCCAGATCGAAAGCCATCCCTAGGTGCGTGAAAACTTGAGAGGGAACTAGGCTTGACTTCTCTAGATTTTTGATCCAACCTAGGCTGCATGCCAGACTGCAGACATCTGGGATGGCCTTTGAAAGAATTGAGGAAGATTTTGCTTTTATTAACCAATCGTCTATATAAACATGAAGATGGATAGAATGACGGTGCACTATTCCTGCCATGGCTGAAACTAGACGAGTGAAGAGAAAAGACGCCATGGTCAGACCAAAGGGCATGGCTCGGAACTGCCATACCCGATCCTTGTAGGCGAACGTCATGAACCTTCGGAAAGATGGGTGAATCAGAACATGGAACTAGGCGTCCTTGAGATCTATGGAGAAAGTCCACATGCCTGGATCTAGACTGGCAATGATCTGGGAGATGGTCTCCATTTTGAATTTTGGGGTTAAAATAAGGAGGTTCAACTTCTTTAGATTGATGATAGGATGCCAACCTCCAGTCTTTTTGGGAACTAAGAAAATGTTTGAGTAGTAGCCCGGGTCTACACTCCAAAGAGGAACCTCTTCTATGGCCTTCTTGCCAATAATGGACCCCAACTCCTCCTCTAGGGCCACCAGCTTCTCCAGATTGGAGGGAATTGGAGTCCAGTTGGAGATAAGAGAAAGAGGAGGAGGGTGACGGATCCAAGAAGGTGCATAACCCCAGCGAATCCGATCTACCAGCCAGGAGTCCTGAACGAGGGACTGCCAAGTCTCCCAGAACAGAGACAGGCGCCCTCCAACTGGCAAGCTGGGTAGGAGGCACTGAACTGATGGATCCAAAGGCACAAGAAGAGGAAGGGGAGAGATTAAAATAGGAGAAAGGGCTGGACCTACCCGGGCGGTAGCCACACCCTCACACTCTCTTAGATTGAAAACCTCTGAAAGATGACCTACCTCTAGACCTTGAACTAGGTCTGTAAAAATTAGCCTGGCCCCTCTCGCTCTAAGAGCAGGGGGTTGTCTAACCTGGGACCTAGAACGGTGAGATGAGATAGAATCAAAACGACCCCCCTCCGCGGATCGATCTTGGAAGTTAGAAGATCTGTTAGAGTTATTAATTATCCTAGAAGGATAAGCACCAAATTCATCAGGTCTGAGACTCTTCCTTGGGGCTCTTAACAGAAGAGAAATCTCTTTTTACAGAAGGTTTAGAAAGAGAAATCTGAGCATGAAGATCCTTAGAGGCTCTCAAGCACTCAGACTCCGAATAAGATTAGCAGACCACTGGCCAAAAATATCCTGGCCGAAAGGAGCTGAAATAAGACTACTCTTAAGCTCATTGGAGATATTCGCCTCTGCAAGCCTCCTAAACCTTCTCATTGATGTAATAAAACCCAAAGATCTGCAAACGGAGCTAAGGGATCCTCTAGAAATATCGGGCAAAGAACGAAAAACCTCAACAGGGACCTGCTCACCTCTCTCTTGAGCCGTGAGAACAGCTTCTGAAAGCAACGGAAGAAAATTGGCCGACTTGAGCTGAGATCGGCACACAGACTCCCACTTACCAAGATCAGAAGCGGACTCAACCTTAGAAGAATCCTTAACATGCAAGGAAAGAACTTCCCAGGAAGGACCAGAGAGAGATTGAGTAGTGGCCACTCGCAAATAATCGTCTTTGGGATCTGAATGGGAGCATCAAATTCAGTAGTTAGAGAAAGTTCCTTACAGTTAACATTATTCACAAAGAAATCTAACATGTCAACCACCAAATTATCAATAGGAAGGCCCTGAGGAGACAAGGAAGAAGAATCTGAAGATGAAAGAGCCGACCCAAAAGAAGGAGGGTCTATAGAAAACTCGTCCTTAAGAGGAAGAGAACGAGTAGAAGCAATCCACTTGTGAGCCAGGGACCAGTCATCCGAAGAGGCCCTGATTGGACAAAACCTGTTCAGATCCCTAGCCCTGACCAACTTGGGAATTGAAGAATTAGAAGAAAGATTAGGAGAGGAAGAAGAAAGATGATGAGAGGAGTCACCAGAGATCATAGAATCAACAGTTCTAGTGGAAAGAGGAGAGCAAGGCCTCTTCGACGCTTGAAGCGAAGAAACTGGCAAAGAATTAGAAAATGATGAAAATTGATCAGACGAAATGGGATCAATGACATTATCCTGACCAGAGGACATGGGTAAATGAATCAGGCCACTAGCGGAAAACCTTGAAAGAATTGAGAAACGAGCCGACATGAAAGAACGATCAAGGGACGGATCCCTAACCACAGAAAACAAGGACAAATCCAGACCCGAATCAACAATTTGAAACTTTAGCTCCGAGGAGAGAACGACAGAAACAATCAGATCAAGGTGATCGAAGGAAGAAGAAGAGGAAGAAGATGCAGGAGGAAGAGAGGGATTAGGATGAACGGAAGAAGAAAAAGAACAGGAATGAGTAGGATCCGAATATCCATGGAGAGAATTGATAGAAGATGGAAGATGGGAAAACCCCGAAGGAGGCGGGATAGAGGATGATTGAAAAAGAGAGGAGGGAGGAACATGACTAGAAGAAAAATCTTTCGCCGAAAGAGAAGGGGCAGAAGAAGGTAGAGACCTATGACCTTGAACCTGAGAGGAACGAGGAGGAAGCCCTACTCCAGAAGAACTCAATATTGTATCACGAAAAGAGCGAGCAAACGAACCGGAAGCCGCATCACTATTAACAACTTGAGAAGGGGAATGAGAAGAACCAAAATCCTGAACTAAATGATCACTAGGAAAATAAGAGCCAGAAAACTCAATAATCCTAATAGTCCTAATAATAGGACAAGGAGATAAGCCAGAGCTAACAAAGTTCCTGTCAACAGCCATCTGACTCCTATCCACCAAAAGTGAGTCCAAAAAATTTAAGCGACCAGATAAGGAATCTGAAAGACCAGGAAGCTCTTGACCGGAAACATCAACTCTAACGTTAGGAGAACCGGAAAACGGAAGCCGAAGTTGACGCTGGGATAAAGCTCTAGCCGGGTCTGGCAGACCTTGGCTATTGACTATACCGGAAGTTTCAAGAAAACCGGAAACAGAAACCGGATGCTTAGCCGGATCTTTAAGACCCAAAAGTATACCCTTTAAACCGGAAGCGGAAGAGTAAATACCAGAATCCGAAACGGAAAAGGAAGAAAGCCTACCGGAAGTCGGAAAATTACTTGGGTTCTGATGACCCCGATGTCCGGTAGGACCGGAAGTACAAATACTGGAAGAGGAAGCAGAATTGGAAAACATCCTACCAGAAGTTGAAACAGGGACAGGATCCTGAGGACCCAGATGTCCTGAAAAAACGGAAGTCAAACCAAACGGAAAAAACAGAACCGGAAGCGGAAACCGGAAGTTGACCCAGGTCCAGGAGACCTGAATATATTAAGCACAAACCGGAAGTGCTTGCTAAGCCGGAAGTTACCAAACTTCCTGTCTTCGAAAAACTAGACACCGGTGATCTTTGCACGTTCCTGGCTACTGGAATCGCCGAAAACTTGACGTTGGCATAGGTGTTGAGGTCAGGGGCGTCAGTCGCCGCCACCACTGCTTGAGGGTAATGCCCTTCCTCAAGACTTATGTGGATTTGCCCCGGTGACCTACTCGAGATCACCTTCGAGAGCCTCTTCCTAGTCTCTAATTTTCTGTTTTGGTGACCGAATATCCTGTCTGGACGTGAGGGAAATAGGCTTCTGGTCATCGTCCGATTCGGAAGAAAAATCCTTAGCCGCGCAGATGGCAGATGATATGCATTCATCTAATGATTTTGTCAAGACGGTTGCAAGACTCAAACCTAGCGAAAAGTGCTAACACTGCGTCAGAATTAGACGAAGAGGGCTCCGCCTCCATTGCTGGCAGATTAGAAACAGAAGATTTAGCAAAAGACACAGCTTTTGTCTTTGATGCAACACGGGGGGGGGGGGGTGTAACTTAAAAGAACTTCATTACAATAGAGTCTGATATAAAGCAAAAACGCATGCTATGAAAAAAGGTGGGAAAGTTCAAATATAAATATCAAAAATCCATAAAGACAAGAACAAACTTTCTGAGGGATTAAAACAATTTCCTACTTATGCACTAAACTGTAATAAGTGACTTAAAGGCTTCTGAGTAGAAGAGCGATTTTAAATGATGATGAAGACTTAGGCATATTAAGGGTACCCACGAAAACGAGATACATCACGAAAACCGGTAACATTTTAGTACAGAGTATAAAAACCAATAAAAACCAAGAAATACTCCATAAACATAACTTAGGGAGGATAGACTTCATATTAGGCATTCTTGTAATGATGAACTTCTAGAAACAGTAAGCTGACACAGCATAAAGCTATAAAAAAGCTGGAATATTTTGCAGTTGTTCTGCATCGGTTTCCTATTTGAAATACTATTTGGGCTCCAACGTGCATGGTGACAGGCGTCACCAGGGAGCGAGTACAGACTGGTGCCAATCTATATCAGGTTATATACTGGAGGTGTACTCAGTAGCCTGGTTGAGGGTATACATTTATAGGAATAGGCATTGGGAGGAATTTAAGCAAGCATAAAAATTTTATTCTGGTGGCTAAATGCAGATTAATTGATTTAGCAAGTAGTGATTGAACGGTAATGGATGTTTTTGTGGTGTAATAACAACTCGGAATTCTCTGAATAGTGTACATGTTTTAAATCATGTTCAACAACTGATGTGAAAATTCTATCTTTGATTGGTTTGACAGCGAAGAATCTGGTGTACATTTTTCAACAATTTTGGTGGACGATGTTGCTGTCTACAACAGCACCATCGTCAACCAAATGTGTTTTAATTTAATTTGAAAATTAAAAATTTTGACATCAGAGTGGTAAGAGTTAATACTTTGACTATTGAATATCTAATCTGATTTTTCCACACTGCTTGCAATATTAATAGTCCAGTAAAACTACAAATTAACCTAGAACAAATTGCAACAGAATTTATTTCTTTTCTGCGGCATTCATGGGACTGCCAGGTGTCACATATCAAAAGTCCTCCAAAATCCCTCGATGGGAAAGTGGGTAAATTCGCATATTTAGCTACCGCCATTATCCGAATAATGAAACTTCCCTTACCTGCTTCATTCCGCAAATAAACGAAGTAGAAATGTTGTCTAAGCTCTGAATTTCATGGTCACGGAAGACAGTAAGCAATTGGCAATATTGCCTTGAACCACTTGTACAAATTCTCCAAACCACAGATTAAATATGGTTGTATGCACAGGGCCGGGGTAATTTAAAAAAATTATATTTAAAGTAAGTTTAATTTAGTTTTTCGCTCTCAAAATTTTATCTAAAATAAATTGCATTTTAATTTTCACTTTTATCTCACAATTTGAATAAATTTCTATACAATTCAATCAGAATATGGACATGGATTTAGATACATGCGTTATTTGTAACCAGAGCCTAGAAAATGGCTCACAAACTGTTAAGCTTCGAGTTAAAGGCTGTGACGGTATTAACAATGCTAGCAGAGCCCGTGAAAGCGATGTCATAGCTGAAGTATGACAGAGGGTTCATGTAAAATGTCGACGGGAGTTCATTGATCCCAAGCGGATTGCCCGTGATGCAGAGAAAATTGAACAATCTCCGCCACCCATGCGAACACTCCGTTCAGAAAGTCCAACATTCAATTTTAGTGTACATTGTTTGCTATGCGGATACCCTGCAAAAATTCAAGATGGAAAGAAACGTGGCTATGATATTTATCCAGTAAGTACTCATGACTTTCAATGTAGTATCGCCGAGGCCTGTGAGCAGAGAAAAGACGAATGGGGCAAACTTGTAGCTGGGCGGCTTGCCTTCAGGCCAGATTTATGCGTTGTCAATGCAGTATACCATCAAAGCTGCAGCGTAAATTTTCGAACCATGAAAAATATCCCTCAGCTGCACTCATCTTGCTCATCCCAAAAACATGGAAGGCCAGAAGACTTGGACAGAGTAAGAGCATTTAGTGCGACAATGGCATTTCTTGAAAATAATGATGATGAGCAGCTGACCCTGCACGACCTCGTTAATAAAATGCAAGAGTATCTCGATGATAAAGAGAATAAAGCATACAGTACAAAATACATACAGGATAAAATAAAAGATAATTATGGCGATGAAATATTTATTAGCACTGTGAATGGTAAGCTAAACGTTGTTACCTTTCGTTCTAAAGCATCTACTATTTTGACTGACTTCTATAAGGAACAGAAGAGAAAGGATTCCAAATCAGAGAGCATGCTAATCATCCAGACAGCTGCCAACTGCTTAGACACGATATTAATTTAATTGATTCATGCACATCATCTGAAAGCTATCCATCAAGGGAGCAAATGAGCGACCCAGTAAAGGCATTGAATTATTTACCAGAGACACTGCGGGAATTATTGCGGATTTTGTTTACTGGAAAAGACACATAAATGAAACAGGCATCAGTTGGACAGGCTATTATGCAAGGAACTCGTCCTAGAGTTATTTTGGCACCTTTGCAGTTCGGGCTGTCATGTGAGATGCACCATAAATTTGGATCTAGATTTATTGTTGACACCTTGTACAAGCACGGATTTGGATGTTCATACGCGGAGATACAGAGGTTTGAGCGCAGTGCATCACTTCATGGTGGAGATCTACCACAGCCATTATCAGGTGCGTTCATTCAGTTTGTTGCCGACAATGTGGATCACAATATTTGCACAATAGATGGGCATAATATATTTCATGGAATGGGAATCATTGCATCTGTTGCACCAGGAAACCTTTCGTGCAAACTTATTCCAAGGATAAATGTAACATCTGAAGATATCAAGCAAGTTGGCAAGATCTGTATCAGGAACTTTGAGTCTCAGCATACCAGGAACTTCCCATTGACCTTTAAGGAGTTAACTGCGATGGAACAAACAGACCCAACAGCTGACATTGACATCCTCTGGGATTTCTCTTTGTTTCTGCGTTCAAGGAGACAGTCATGGTCTGGCATGATGCAAACTGTTCACCAACGAGTTTATCCAGGTAAATCGTCTGTTATTTTCCTTCCGATGATAGATCTAGAGCCAAGTAACATGACCTGCATCTTTTTCACTTTGACTTATGTTTGTAAACAGGCAAACCGATACCATGTTGCACCCGTGATTATATTTGATCAGCCCTTACTTTGGAAAGCTATGACTATCATAGAGATTGAGCCGAGCTGGAGTCCATTAAAGCAAATTATTCTAAGACTCGGAGGTCTTCATATGGAGATGAGCTTCCTTGGCTGCATTGGTCACTTAATGGCAGGAAGCAGTCTTGCGCCTATTCTAGAGGTAGTCTACACTGAGAATGCTGTCAAACACATTCTTAGTGGAAAGGCAATTTCTCGAGCAGTTCGAGGACACCTCATGGTTTTTGCTTCTCTCAGTACAATCTTGATTGCAAATGCATACAACCTACCACTACCTACAATTGCAGATGCTGAAGTTGACACAGTAGAATATTCCGCTGCAATGCATTCAAAAGAATTGTTTGACAATGATGATAATGTTGCAGGACATGAAATGATTGAAAGTTCCCTAAATAAAAGTCTGGTTAAAGTTGGAGAGCTCTATGATGACATTATCAAAAATCCGTATGTAGCTACAAGATTGTCCTCGGAAAATGCATTACATGATGTCAAGGACAAACTAGACTCAGAGTAGGTGGTCATGAAAGATAAGAGGACTGCACGACTCTGGCTTTTGTATATGGAGGTGGTTGACATTCTGCGCAAATTCATTAAGGCAGAACGAACTGGTGATTGGAACATGCACCTTCAGACCGTTCGTGAGATGCTTCCATATTTTGCAGCCACTGGGCATAATCTGTACGCCAAGTCTGCATATGTATATTTACAAAAGATGTTAGAAATACCTGAAAGTCATCCAGATATACACACCAGCTTCCTCAATGGTCATCATGTCATTCATCGAAGTGATAGCTATTGGGCAGGGTTATCTACTGATCTAGTTATTGAGCAGGTCCTTATGAGAGGTGTAAAGTCAAGTGGTGGTCTAACACGAGGTCGTGGAATGACAGAACTTCAGCGTCTTGTTTGGTTGTTGTCTATGCCCGCATGTGCAGATGTGTGTAATGCAATGCAAGAGCTCTCTGGGGGTAAACTGTGATTCAAGTGAACAACACAAAGATTCCACACAATCTCGAATAAAGCGTGATATGGATGATACTTACAAAATTCTCAAAATCCTTAGTGAACTGAATCCATTTGGACCAGACCCTTCTCTTAGAGGACTTGTTAGTGGATTGTCTGCACATGAATCAGTCAATGTTGACGATGCTAAAGATATTGGAGAATCAATTATTAATTCGATGTGTGGCCAATGTGTATCAAGCATTTCGCTCCAGAGAAAGAGACAAGCTATTACCTTAGCATCCAAAACATCTCTCAAGATTGATGATGAATGTGTACAAATTGATCCACAACTCCTATTTCAAAGACTCAGTTTAATTGCTAGAAATGGATCAAAAGGGAATCCAGCATCTTATTTTGAGTATGAGTTGTGCACTCATCCACCCGCACTCTTTGATAATTCATCTCCTCCATGGGAAGCAAATAAGCCGGCACTTGCTGATGCATTGTGGAAATTAATTCAAAATGAAGATGCAGTCCTTCCAGATTCTGTCCACTATGTGCTTGATGGAGGAGCTCTATTACACCGTGTTCCATGGCAGCGTGGAGAGACATTTGCAAATGTTTGTCAAAGAAATGTAAACTATTGCATAAGCAAATATGGAAAGGCTACAGTAGTTTTAGATGGTTATGACCAAGGCCCAGACATAAAAGATGTAACACATAAGAGGCGAACTCGTGGATCAGGCGCAACTGTTGTACTGACTCCGCAAACAGTTGTAACTCTGAGTAAGCTCGATTTTCTTAGTAACAAGCAGAACACACATCGGTTCATATCAATCTTAAGTTCATCTCTCGAACAGGCTGGATGCTTAATGATAAAGGCAAGCGGTGAAGCTGATGTCTTAATTACGCAAACGGCTATCTTGGCTTCAAAGTCAACAAATACTGCTCTTGTTGAAGACGATACCGACCTACTGGTGTTGCTTCTATACCATACTGATATGAATGGCTGTCAGCTATTTTTCAGACCAGAGCCAAAGCAAAATGTAAAGAAACCCCGACTGTGGAATATCAAAATGGCAAAGGAAAAACTCGGGTTCTGTTTGTGCTCACATCTGTTATTTATCCATGCTATCCTTGGCTGTGACTCAACATCTAGGCTTTATGGAATTGGAAAATCTGCATCCCTTAGCAAAATCCAGTGCTGCAAAGAACTCTCTCAAATTGCTGAAGTGTTTACAATGAGTAATGCGAATAAAGATGACGTGATAAAAGCAGGTGAGAAGGCAATGCTTATTCTATACAATGGCACTGCAATGGATAGTCTAGTTGCTTTGCGGTACAAGCGATTCAGGGAGAAGGTTGCAAAAAGTTCCAAGTATGTTGAAGCACGAGATTTACCACCAACACCTGCATCCGCAAAGTTTCACAGTCTTCGCGTGTACTACCAAATTCAAGTTTGGAGAGGAGATGCTGGAGATATGGATCCAACAGAATGGGGCTGGAAAGTTCTCAACCACCAAATGCTGCCTGTTAACACTGACATGCTGGCAGCACCTGACGATTTACTGTATTCATTTAGATGCAGCTGCAAAACTGGCTGTGAATCAAAGAGATGCACCTGTAGAAAACATGGGCTCAGCTGCACATCCGCCTGCGAAGACTGTAAGGGTCTCAGTTGCTCGAATTCAATAACGCTCATTGAGGAAGATGACTTGGATAATTGATGCAAGATTAAATTAGTAGAAACCAGGTACCTATGCCATACTATTTCATCTTAGCTTAGCTTAGAAACACAGAATACCGTGACATAATAAAATATAATATGTATTGTATCAATATCAATGATGGTATTAGGTAAATTCATGCAAGTGGCATAACACAATACATTTAATTTGTGGAGAATATGTCAATCGTATTCATTTATTACTAAAAAAGCGCAAAAATACCCAGTCACACATATATTACATACCGGTTTTAAAGAAATAAAGAAAAATGGATTTTTCAGGTGAAATGGCCCAAATCTGGTAATAATTATGCAAATTTTACCCTTTCCCCTATTGGAATTTTGGAGGACTTTTGATATGTTGTACATGATGGCCCCCTATACACTGGGCGAGGTAAAAAAATTCTGTTGCAATTTGTTCTGGGTTAAAATATTTTTGGCCTAGATTGACTGGACTATAACGGACACTCACTAGTCACAAATTCACCCAGGGTCATTCACTCCATTCAGGTATTGTCAATGCTTTGATCAGCAATCAGTACTGTATGTAGGTAGTATTATATGATGGACTACTACTACTACTACTACCTACTATCCTACTGCTACTACTCTTTCTACTACTACTACATTTTCTTTCTTTTTTTCTTTTTTTTCTTTTTTTGATGACACGATCAACGGATTGTGTGGAAAACCTTTAATATCCAAAAATATATAAAAGGCTGACAAAACTATACAATACAATAACACTTAACAGACGTCAAAGTAAAAACAACTTTAGAAAATTCGCCAGTCTTACCATCATAAATAATATCATTCAAAATATATGCGCAATAAAAATATATACTGCCGTAATACAATAAACGCCATACATACATTATTATGACCAGTTTCTGAACAGGCCCGGGTAATTGATTTTGTAGCCGACAAAACGCGAGTATTTAAACGCAAACGTTTTGTCAGCAGTACAGCGAACAATAGCAAATATCGCCTCTGCAAATTAATCTTTCTCTTTACTTGGCGAGAACTTTTCTGAAAATGCTCGTGATCGCTTGCGCCTGAGTAAACAATAACAAACACCGCTGCTATTTTGAAAAAAAGATCTGTGTTTACATAGAGATACTGATTCCAATATTAGCCCGGGTCGTTTGCAATTCAAACAATACAATGATCTTAATTTAATACTGGCCATTAAATACATCCGAAATGACTGGAAGCAGCAGTCAGATAAGGCAGCAACCGCCTCCAATCAAGGGATGCCCGTATTTAAGCGTTAATATATATGCATTAAAAATCTATTCTTAAAAATGTTACACAAAATGATACAGATGGAATTTAAAACATTACAACATTACATTATTTCCATACTCGGCAAACTAAGGAAATTTTTACTCATCATGGTGACGCTTTAAAACCATTCTATGGCGAAGTAGACCAAAACCCTGTCTCTTCAGTGGTATTGAGGAATGTTAATTTCGATTTGGAGGCCAAGAGAAGACCATTTTTGAAAACTTACCAGTTGAATGACTGCATCGACAACCGAGCCAGCCACTACAGTGCTAAATTTCCAAAATATTCTTCTCTCGGCCCGCAGATGGTCACTCAATCAGCAAATATTTTGACATTCCTTAACAAATGCTGCCATTAAAGGGCTAATAGTCAGATTTTCTTTTTCAACTAATATTAATTTAAACTCCTCTGGTACTTCAATACAGGATCTGTGGTGTTCATAAATTAAAAATTATCCAGTTCATAGGTGATAATTCTACTAAGTTGGTTACACACCATGTATATTTAAACCTTTCAATCTTCCCTTTCTTCATCAACCGAAAAAGTTCTCCTTGGAGGAAAATTAGCATACTGGCGCGAAAAATCGCTTTCAATGAAACTAAGCTGTTCATGTTATCATGGCCCAGTACCTTAGCACATCTATATTTCCAAATTGTCCAAACCGCCATTGCAACAAGACAAATTAGAACATCTTGCAGGCTGTTTGTAAGATGCATTTGTACATGTTTAAACTCTCTAAATAAAATAATATTAGCTGTCAATTTCATGTGACTGATCCCGAAATCCTTTAAAACTGTCTCTGTGATTCCAGGACTCAAGAATGACTGAGCATTTAAGGAATAAGTGCTCGATTGTTTCCTTCTGCGATTCACAAAGAGGGCATCGATTACTGGTTGTGACGTGACATTTTTGTAATAGATGACCAACCCAAAGTCTGTGATGGAGAAGTCGCCAAGCTACATCCTTTGCTTTATATGGTATAGAGGGCAGGTGTAAATTTTTCCAGACAGTTTTCCATTCAAAGGGTTTATAACATGTGTCATTCCAAACAGCAACAGCTTTTGGTGTTTTAGCGTGTTTTTGTATCAAAACTGTATACCAGTCATGGGAACTCATATGACATTTGAATACATTTTCATCGTAAAGCAAGATGGGTGGAGCTATTTCCTGTTTGCTAGTTGAATTTTGTAATTTAAACCAATCCGGAGGAACTGCCTTCCTAATATGAATTAATAATCTCTGAGCGTCGATGGTTCTCAGCTTACATTTCTCTGATAGAGTCTGCCTGGAAACCCACGCTCGGGAATCAAGCGTAATCACATCTGCTAAGTGCTGGATCCCATTAGTTGCTAATGATGGGGAATAAAGAGCTCTATTGGACAGGGTAATGTTATCATTTCCCCACAATTGTTGGTTTAAAGCATTTCCCCATGTCAATGGCGATTGAGTGGTTTTAGAAAACATACTTAATGCCTTGCGTAAGTCCTGATATATCCCAGGAATCCTCCGAATATTTGGGGGTGGCGTATTTGAAAAGAAGATACTTGCAACTGGAAATGGCCCTATGTAACTTTGGAGTAATTTGCGTGAAACGGTTGTCCAAGGCGAATCTTCATAAAGTAATTCATAAAGAAATTTCAGTTTTAAAGACGCATATTTTGTTGGTATGTGAACTAAATCTAACCCGCCATTTTGTTTTTTGTTCACACACACAGCCTGTGATACAAGGTTAGTTTTATCTTTCCATAAATATGCAAGAATTAATTGACTAATTTCAGTTTCTACATATTTTGACATATGTACAACTGAGGCTGTATACCACAGCCCGGACATTGCCAAATTATTAATGACAAAGGTTCTTCCAAAAATTGACAAATGACGCCGCGTCCAACCTGCTAGAATATGTTTCACTTTAGTAAGGTGATATGTCCAGTTCATTGAGGGATCCATGTTCCTATTGAAGTAAATTCCCAACACTTTAATGTTGTTGTCTGACCACTTTATTCCCATGACGTCATCATTTCGGGAATTCCACTCACCAAGAAACAAACCAACTGATTTATCCTTATTTATTTTTAGGCCAGATGCTTTCTTAAATTCAACCAGTGTCCTTTCTAGGCGACTAAAATCATAATTATCTCCTATGAATACTGTGGTATCATCAGAATATTGTGAAACCTTCAAGGGTCTTACAATACCTGGTATGACAATTCCTTTGAATGTTTTATCTTCACGTATTGTTGCCCCAAATGACTCCATGGCAAGCACAAATAACAAGGGTGACAATGAACATCCCTGTCGAACGCCACGCTTCAAAATTACAGGGTCAGTTAAATGATTATTGACCAAATATCGACTACTTATATTAGTATACAATATCTTGACCCATTTAATACAATTTTCCCCTAAGCCAATACAACGTAAAGACTTAAAAAGAAAATCCCACTCTAGACGATCAGATGCCTTTTCATTATTAAGGCTAATGATTGCTGCTGGTATTTTGTCTTTCTCCACTAAATTAATTAAATCCCGTATAAGAAAGACGTTTGTTAAAATGCTTCTGCCTGGAATACCACAGGTCTGATCAGCGTCAATCACTTCCTCCAAAACTCTGCTTAGTTTTAGTGATAGAGCTCTTGAAATTATTTTATAATCCACACACAGCAGAGATATTGGTCGGTAATTTCTCCAATCTTCCCTTTCACCTTTCTTATAAAGTATTCGAACGTATGCCTGAGACATGGAAGGTGGAAGGTTGCCAATTTCCAAAATTTCATGTACGACCTGCAGCAATGATGGCCCTCGTATACTCCAGAATGTGCTATAAAATTCTGCTGTCAAGCCATCACATCCAGGAGTTTTGCCTGCTTTCATACCATGTAAGGATTCAGTTAAATCTTGTAATGTTAAACATTGATCACACATTACACGGCATGAATCCGGCAACGTTTTCTTGATGTTACCTAAAACATTTGCAGCTGCTGCAGCATCACATCCTTCAGATGAATAGAGACATTGATAAAAATGATGAACAGCTCTTGTTATATCAGCTGTTGAATCAAGATTTACACCATCATTTGATTTTACACATCTAATAATCTTTCCTATGCCCCTATCTTTTTCCAAACTGCAGAAAAACTTTGTGGGTTTTTCACCCTCAGCCTGCATCTGAGCTCGTGACCGAATTGTTGCACCTTCAAACATATACTTATCTAACTTATTTTGTTCTTTGTTTGAATTAAAAGGTCGCTATAGCCTTCTTCTCCATTATTTACTTTATTGGAGGTTCGTAATAAAAGTTTATCCAACGCTTTCCTGTGCCTTCGTCTATCTCGTGCTAATTTATTAGCATACTGCCGTGAAATGTGAGCCAGATTATTTTTACCCTCCTCCCACCATTGAATCAAATGTTCATATGAGTCCTTTTTCCCGAGCCAATAATACCAAAAGTGTTGGATAAGCTGATAATAAATTTAGCATCGTGAAGGAGTGAGTTATTAAATTTCCAATATCCATTCCCTTGCTTAATCCAGTCAGCATTATCTAAGGTAATACACAGCATATTGTGATCCGAGAATGCTACAGGTACAGTTTTTGTCTGAGTTAGTTTACCTTTAAACGACTCCTGCAAATAAATCCTGTCTATTCTTGATGCAACATGCCCATCACGTGGATCCCAAGTGAATTGTTTTCCATCAGGATTCAACAGCCGATAACTGTCGAATAAGCATTCTCGATCACATAGCTGGTTCAACTCCTTGTGGGATGTGTCAGCATAAATAGCTGAAGACCGTCTATCTTTATTTGCATCTAAAATACAGTTAAAATCCCCTCCTAGTACTAAATTTTCCGTCCCTTCATGTATAATTGTCGATAATTCTTTTAGAAAAGCATGCCGAGGACCATGTAAAGTTGGTACATAAATACACATAATATTTAAAACTGAATCAGAAATATTTACTGATATTTTCACCCAACGCCCATTTGTATCAGTTGATGATGATACGACATTAGCATATTTAAGGCACCTAGGGAGAATAGGAATAGCAACTCCTGCACTATTGTCTGTTGATAACGAAAAGTACAATTCGCCTTTGAAGAACTGCTTAAATGAATTATATACTTCAGGATTGTGAATTTTAGTTTCCTGAAGTAATGCTATGTCTGTCTTTTGCTTTTCAAGTTCTTCCAACAAAGACCTTTGCTTTAATTCTGTATTCAAACCCCTACAATTTAAGGTGCTAATAATCATAATAAGTAGGGTAATATACAACACCGCTACAATGGCAAATCTAATTGGATTTTGTTTTTTTACTGCCATTATTTCGTTTTTTAGCCCATTTACCCAGCTTACTGTTAAAATCATGATTATTCAGCTGAACAATTTCCAAATGTCCGTACTTGGAAGCATCAGAATCACACCTTAAATGTCTATAGTGTACCCCTTTCGCGGTTATATAGGGCACGAGCGTTTCACCATCATCTGACCGATACATGACCATTTCATTGGTCGTATGTGAAGTGACTGAGTATTCTGACTCAGCCAATGACATATTGTCATCCTCAATATCCTCTTCCTCCACCTCACTCTCAGATCCAGAATCAATTTCATGACGTTTAATTCCTCCAACGCCATTATTAATAGGGGTATCCATAGCATCCATCATTGAAATACCTCCACCTATTGCGCCTTTCTCGGAGCTGTGGTTAATGCTACTTATGCCCGAGATTTGACTTAAAGGAAGTGGGGGGAAATCTTCGTCTGCCGTCAATTGTAACCTAAATTTATTTTGCCCACATCCCAAACTCTGACTGAGTAAACTCAATGTCACTCAGATTCCCGCCATCAACTTGTTGACTTTTGCTAGCATCAACTGGAGTTAAACCAATCCCTTCTTCTAAAATTTCTATTTCATCATTAGGCTCAGTTCTTGCTACCGCTGCACGCGACGTTAATGGCAAATGCACATCAGCCACAACTGGAATTGGCGCTGTAACTGGTGGTGAAATTTCCTTATCCCGTATCAGCACAGAGGGCTTTTCAACTGATCCACCGCATTGAGGTTGCTTTGGTGCAGTGGAATTGGCCATCTTATTAGGGCATCGCCATTTAAAATGCTCAGTAGAACCGCATATAAGGCACTTGTTTTTCTGTGGACAATCTCCTGCTAGATGGGTAGTACTTGAACAAATGCGGCATTCCTTAACTTGTCCCCTGTACCATAAGGGAAGGATGAAAATTCCATCAATGGACAATTTATTAGGTAACGGTTTATCCACTTTATCGAAATAAACTAGCCTAAAGCCGAGAATCCATGTATGCGTATTCCGTCTCCGTAATCCGTCTCCGTCATCCGTCTCCATCTCCGTCATCCGTATTTTTTAAATCCATGTATGCGTCAGGTGACGATCACCTGATCCGTAAAACGTATCCGATTTAGTGAGTATTCAATTTAAAGCTCGCTCATTTGCCATACCTTTCTAGGGAACAGTAACATAGGCATATACAGATACATTCTTGTTCCCGTTGTTGTTAGTATTCATTATGCCAGCTTCACTATCGAAGATTCTGCAACTAGAGTGCGATCAAGACGAAGATGAATTGATGCGTCTATCATTGATGTATTTACAACAACAGAACAATAAAAAGCCTAGAAAACATCGATGGTGGGTGAACAAACTAATTCAAGGGAGAAAATCCTTTGGAACATTTTACCATTTGGTTAAGCAGCTGGATTCTGATGAAGAAAGCTTCAAAGCCTACTTTCGTTTAACAAGAGAGCAATTTACGCAAGTGTTGCATTTCGTTGGGCCTCATTTGTCGAAAAAACACATAACCAGGGAACCAATATGTCCTCGACAACAACTAGCTATATGCATAAGGTAAACAAATTTAACGTTTAATAGAAAAAATTTTATTTTGCAAAGTAATACTGAATTGCATAATTAACTATAGTTATTGAGTGTTTAGGCATGACATTGCCACACCAACAACAGTAGAAGTTTGTTCATCACATTGTATGTGCTGATTAAATGGTATGTACGATTGTTGTTGTGTATGCATTGGCATGGCTTGTTGTAGTGGTTGTGAATCTGATTGTGTCGGTTGTTGTTGATGATGTTGATATTGGGATGTAGGCATATGCTTATCTGTATATTGTTGTGGAGGCTGCTGTGTATGAATTTCGTTTTCAAAATTGTATAACAACTGTGAAATTTGTATTTTCATCAGTCCCCGTTGTTGTTTTGTTAATTTCTTGGCACGAAGAGCACATGACTTAAAGAAGAGATCCTCTTCGTCCATCTCAACTTCCCTTTGTGATAATTTATCTATATCAGCACGTCGCCTTTCCAGGTTTTCGTTCATTTTCATTGTCATTTCTTCAAATTTACCACCTCCAGCTTTTGACTTTGCGTTTGTTCGACACTTCGTTACTTTACCAGCCGAAATTGGTTTTACAAGAGTATTTATAGATAAATCAATACTTTGCGAGTATGTTCCCTCACCGCCTTCACGGCCCTCACACGTAGCAAGCGATGGTCTGTAAAATAGCATATAATGACAACATCCCTGAAATTGAAACAAAGCAGATAAGCAGTTTCTGAAAAATACATTGATCGGGATATTGAACCAATCCGCATCCTTTTTAATTATATCCGGAACATAAATCAAAACAATGCAAACCTCTGTCAATCTTTCTAGTGCTAGAATGTACTGCCCCCACCTTACTCCCGTCACTTTTAATACCTTCCGCCAACCATGTGTCTTCATAATTTATCGTTAATGAATTAATTAATAACCAATCATTTATTTGCAGGTTCTTAGCAACTGGGGAAACATTCAAGTCATTGGCTTACAACTATCGCGTAGGGGCATCGACAGTTGGCAAGACCATTCCTCGTGTATGTCATGTGATTTGGGATACTATGGTCGAACAGTACATGCGGATGCCTCAAAGCCATGATGATTGGCGATTAATTGCTGAGAAATTTAATGATAACTGGAACTTTCCAAACTGTATTGGTGCGATCGATGGAAAACATGTAGTTATACAGGCACCACACAACAGTGGATCAATGTACTTTAACTATAAGAAGACATTTTCGATAGTTTTACTCGCATTGGTGGATGCAAATCTAAAATTCATTTGTATTGACGTTGGCTCATATGGGCGTAATAGTGACAGTGGTATATTTTCAAGATCAAATCTTGGCAGATCTCTGTATAATAATTTGTTAAACATTCCTCCAGATCATTCATTGCCTGGAGGTCATGATTATGGCGTTATGCCCTATGTCATTATTGGTGATCTGCATCGCCTTCCTGGTGAAAGTATCGAAATTATTAACAAACTCAATAAGGAAACGCACGCACGCACGCACGCACGCACGCACGCACGCACGCACGCACGCACGCACGCACGCACGCACGCACGCACGCACGCACCCACGCACGCACGCCCCAGACACACGCATAGAGTATTCCTTAACTCACCTGTTTTCTGCGTTGTGATTATCCAGGAATTTCATCGACTCATAATATGCCCACTTTACGGCTTTCGATGCAGCTTGACCACTAACTTTCGATGTGTAGTCGCTTCTCTTCCTGATATATACATCTCGGATCGATCGCCATTTCGCTTTGCATAGATCACCTGGAAATATATAACTTAGAAAAATAGAGATGGTTGGGCCCTCCACTACTCTCTCAGATTCCCTCCCCCATCACCTCAATCCATCCACCCAACGTTCTCTTATCATCTCTCCCCTCTACCTCATTCATCCTATTGATCTCCACTCAATCAATCAATCTCTCTCGCGCGCTCTCGCGCTCTGGCTCTCTGGCTCTCACGCGCACGCTCGCTCTCGCGGTCGCGCTCGCTCTCTCTCTCTCTCTCTCTCTCTCTCTCTCTCTCTCTCTACCCCTCTCTCTCTCTCTCTCTACCCCTCTCTCTCTCTCTCTACCCCTCTCTCTCTCTCTCTCTCTCTCTCTCTACCCCTCTATCTCTCTACCCCTCTATCTCTCTACCCCTCTATCTCTCTACCCCTCTTTCTCTCTACCCCTCTTTCTCTCTACCCCTCGCTCTCCACCCCTCAAACCTTCCCATCCTCCCTCCCCCTCTTTCCCTGCATCCTGGCCTTACTGCCTCCATCCAGTCTATCTTGCTCTACCTCATTCACCCACTCCATCACTCGCTCCACCCCTCCATTCACCCACTCTGTCATATTCTCTCCCGCCATTCACCCCTCTCTCACACCCTCCTCTACCATACTTCTCTCTCACATGCACGTGTGGTTATTGATTGGACCTACCTGTATATCCAGATATCCCCATGGCTTTAGCTATGCTGCTCCAGGTATTGCTAATAAAGATGTTGTCTCTGTACTCGGGCAGCTTGGGATTATACAATGATGCATGGTTCCGCACCAATTCTATTAATTTATCAGTCTCCTCACTAGTCAGTTTACTACGAGGCATATTCACCTTTGACTGATATACAGGTACATAGCAAGAAAGCACGTAGCATGCACGAACTTTTCTCAGGAAACCCTTTTCTAATGACGTAAAAACGGAATACCCCATCCGTTTCGCATACGTCTCCGTAAAAATCGCTCCACGACCGATTTTTTTAAACTACGTAGACGGACGACGGAGACGGATCACTGAGACGGAGACGGAGACGTACACATGGAATTCACAAACCTTTATAACGTTGTTTCGATTTTTACGGAGACGGATGACGGAGACGGATTGCGGAGACGGAATACGCGTACATGGATTCCCGGCGTAGCTCCAGTCTCTAGCGTCCTGTCAAATCGATACGTCTCTCTCTCTCCACCTTCAGAATCTTCCCATACTGGCTGAGCTCAGATGTTAGCCGCTCATTAGGGATCTCCAAAGGCGCTTTAATCTTCACCACCTGTTTATCGCTATCAATTTCTTCAACTCCACAAACCTCTCCCTTAACAGTCAAATCATTTGCTAATAGCTTCTCCTTTGCCTGTTCATTGGCCAAAGTGATGTTCCATATATTACGAGTAATATTAATAAGGCCCTTTAACACCATAGGTCCAGCGTCGACGATATCTTTTAAGCCATGATAAACGTCTATGGCTGATACGTCCCACCCTCTTGTGGTTATTTTCAAACTTAACGTCCGTTTATATTTAGCTGACATTTCTAATGACGTTATAACAGCAGCGCGCCAGACCACCTTTAAAACCGCGCGTTTGCATGTAGGTCACGCTAACACAGGTGAACGAAAAGCCGCCTATACAAACAGGCCAGGCTAATGCAGTTCTCAAAGGCAACCAACATAAAATGCGCTTTTAACGGCGTTCAAGCGCAACTAAAGGAGGACAAACAGCTGGACAAACAAGGCCGAAACAGTAGCGACAACCAACAATGGCTAGCGCTTTCAAACAAGCGAGCAACAAGCTTGAAATACTTCGCTGAAAAATACGACCTTCAACATCAAAATCTCCCCAAATAAATACAACAAAATCAACGTATATACATTTATAAAGAACCAAGACAAAAATAAAGCATATAGGCGTAGTAGAATGCGTCTTAAATCGACGTTAATAGCAGAGCCAAATCAGTACGACTTCAATGACTACTACTACTACTACTACTACTACTCTTTCTACTACTACTACTACTACTACTACTACTACTACTACTACTACTATTACTACTACTGATAATTACAGCTGCTCAAAAACTGCTGCTCTTTGTGAACTTAGTTCACATCGATAAAATTATTTATTGAAGGAAGCCATGACAGTTGAATATTTGAATATTTGAATATTTGAATATTTGAATATTTGAATAAAATCAATAAAAATGTGTACCGCGTATTTGTCGAGCTGTTGAGATGCCAAATTGAGGAAGGAATGTTTGCTTCTAGCGATTTGTGATCAACAACTGTATATAACAACATTTTATTACTACATAAGGAAAAGTAGTAAATTTCTGACATTTGCAAAGGTTACATATGAAACTTTTGAATTTCAAAAGTCTGTATCTCGCAACCATTGAAATTCCTTGCGAAGACTCCTATTTTAATGTTCAGCAATAAAAACTCTCAAAATATTTCAAGGGAAATGTTGTCAAAAAGCCTGGAAATTGCAGGTGTATAAAAGTATGAACTGTGCGGTTTTCTGAATCCTTTGATCATTATTAAATTCTTGACTAGTCTCGGACAGTATTTAGATAAAATTCTGAAGTTCGTTTTGAGTAGAACTAAAGCTAAAATTTGTACATTGAAATAATTAACAGAGTCTAAATTATCAAAAAGTAGCCTGAAAGTTGATAAAGCCTAGAGTAGTTTGAGATATAAAGAAATTGGTAGAAAGCAAGCAACAGAGGTTTGGCAGCTCACCAGCTTCATCACATCTGCTGAAGAACATAATTGGTTTCTACTGAAAAGCTGAAGAACATAATTGATTTCTGCTGAATAAAGCTGCGTCTCATCTATCCAGTCAGATCCGAGTTCAGTATTTGCTAATTCCACCAGTTCTGAGCGCTAATTACAGGAGCTACACGTGAGACACACCCAGAGAACGAGGGCTCCTAATATTTGGCAGAGGATCCGGGTAAATAAACAGTGCCCATCCGAGTACATAAACAGCACCCATCTGGGTATATAAACAGCACCCATCCGGGTATCGATACAGCACATATCTGAGTATATAAACAGCACCTATCCGGGTAATTACCAGCCCATCCGGGTACAAATAGTAAACATCAGACAAGATCCGGCGGTACATGGTTTGACGGTATTGCACTAGCAGACAGTAGAATTCGTGCTGACATAAGATAAAATCTATATTTGATGGTACCTAGTATTCTGAAATATCATATCAGCTGTGTCTAAGATAACACGTTGCTAGAATCAACAAATCAATTTCGAAATGTTTGGACAGATTAACCATAAAAATGGTAAGCAAATAGAATTAATAATGACACTAGCAATAGCCACCAATTTTACATGACATAAACATGCCAAAAGATCCACAAAATGTGCTAGATGACACAGATACAGTAATTACTAGGAGCAATATTAAAGATGACACAGATAGTTATTACTAGGAGCTGGTGGTCACATTACACGTGCTATAGAAGATAGACGTCTTTCCCTGCAAGCACAAGTTGATATGTAAATAGCCACTATGAGTGAAGATAAATCTACACCACAAATGTATATGAACATAAACCCTGAAACTTTCCAGGGCACTGAAAGTGAAGACTGAGTCATGGTTGCGCAGATTTAACCGTTTTGCTTCTCTACGATCATGGACAGATAGGCAAAAACTACACCACTTTCCACTTTTGCTGCATGGCACAGCACAGATATGGTTAGATTTATTAACAGGAGTGCCAGATACATTTGACTGTCTATCAGAAAAATTCTTAGACAGATTCAAGCAACACGTTAGCAATAAATGGATCAGCATAGAACAATTTTCACAGAGAAAATAGGGTGAAACGGAATCAGTTGAACATTTTGCTTCTGAAATTCAATGCCTAGGTGCACGTTTAAAGTGCTCAACAGACGCAGTCCTAGAAACATTTGTACAAGGCCTCAAACCTACGATCAGATCTTTTGTGATGGTTCGTAATCCTGATTCGCTTACACTGGCGTTGGATGGTGCATGCACAGCACAAGGCGTAAAGATAGCAAACACATCCACACATGATAGAGATATTGCTGCTTTATTGACAGATATTAAAGACACTGCAAAATTTGCTTACACAGATGAACACTAGGGTCAACAATGCTAGACACAGATCTCCATCACTGTTCCAGTGCAGAGACAAGTTGCATTTAATTCACCAAGACCAACATCACCATCTAATTTTGCATTCAAAACACTACGACCATCATCTCCAAATTTTGGTTATGCACCAGCAAATAGATCGAATACACCGGCTGGATTATGCATGCCAACATCAAGATACTTCCCACAGCCACAAAATAATAGACAACGTTATAGCTGTGGCAATAGGTTTGATGCTAACCATAATTGCCCAGTTCTGAGGTCAAAGTGTTATTATTGTCAGAAAATTGGCCATCATCAGATGGTTTGCAGATCTCGTTTGGCCCCCGCCCCCCAATAAGCCAACTCGGCAATGAGGGCACAGTCCTACTGCCTTCATAAGTACGTCGAAAGACACAATTACAAGGGAGGTCAACTCCAACATCAACCCCAACGCCTACTCCAACATCAACCCCAACGCCTACTCCAACATCAACCCCAACGCCTACTCCAACATCAACCCCAACGCCTACTCCAACATCAACCCCAATGTCTACTCCAACATCAACCCCAACGCCTACTCCAACATCAACCCCAACGCCTACTCCAACATCAACCCCAACGCCTACTCCAACATCAACCCCAACGCCTACTCCAACATCAACCCCAACGCCTACTCCAACATCAACCCCAACGCCTACTCCAACATCAACCCCAACGCCTACTCCAACATCAACCCCAACGCCTACTCCAACATCAACCCCAACGCCTACTCCAACATCAACCCCAACGCCTACTCCAACATCAACCCCAACGCCTACTCCAACATCAACCCCAACGCCTACTCCAACATCAACCCCAACGCCTACTCCAACATCAACCCCAATGCCTACTCCAACATCAACCCCAACGCCTACTCCAACATCAACCCCAACGCCTACTCCAACATCAACCCCAACGCCTACTCCAACATCAACCACATCACAATTTCCAAAGCCCATTCCACAATCAGCGACGACGACGACGACGACGACGACGACGACGACGACGACGACGACGACGACGACAAAGCAAACAACATGAATATCAGTATTCATTTGGTCGTAAACCAGATAGAAAAGCAGAAAAACAGCCAAAGAAGGCATCATGCTCTTAATAATAATAGGATATCTATTACTCTGGGCAAATCTCGATTAATGGCACTCCTTGACACTGGTGCAACAATCAGTTGTCTATCCTTAACTACATACCAAAGCTCTGCTGTACTTTCTGAATACCCTTTGCAACAGACAGAAATATATACAGTTAAAGGGGTTGGTCGCCACCTCATAAATGGGAAGGGAAAAGTCACACTGCCTATAAAAATAGCTGGCATAAACATCGTCCACACATTTGATGTCTTGGTAGACTGTAATTATGAGGCTATACTTGGTTTGGATTTTATGACACAAAATAAAGCAACTATCAATTTTGAGGGCATGTTATTATTTCTCAATTCTGGCATGACAGTTACTCCAATTATATCCTTTCATAAGCCCAGGTCTACACTTGTTCGCATAGCTAAGACAGTACATATTCCTCCACAAGCTATAACCATAGTTAATGTGACATGTGCCAGTCAGCAGTCACACTCTTGCTCTTATAGAGCCAGTTTCAAGTTTGCAAACCACAAAACCGCTTATCTGCTAGATCATTGATCTCGCCAGATGATAATTGCTATTGTCAACAGATTTTGAATCCAACAAATAGCACAATTACTCTTCAAAAGGGCACAGTGACTGGTATATTTCAACACTTAGCACCAGATGCTATCACGTTAAAGACTAATAGCTCACCTAACACAGATGATTTGGATTTGCATCATCATGCAGGTGTTAATTCATTAGATACACATGCAGATGTTGCTGATTTGAATTATAAACAGAAAGCTTTAAACCTTGGGTTTGATTTAAAAGAAGCTGATCTGATCCAGAATCAAAGACATGTTCTTATGGAATTTTTGGCTAAACATTCTGATATATTTGCAACTGATATTACGCAATTAGGTCACAGTACTTTGCATTATCATAGGATAGATACAATAAATGAAAAACCAATCACTCAACACTTCTACAGAACATCACCTGCCATGCACCAGGAAATAGACAGACAAGAAGATAAAATGATACAAGCAGGGATTGTGGAGCCAAGCACCTCCCCATGGACAGCCCCAGTTATTCTGGTTAAGAAACCAGATAACACATATCGTTTCATCTGTGATTTTCGAAAGTTAAATAGTGTCACTCTTCCTATAAATTTTCCCTTGCCTCATATGGACAATATAATAGACACTAGGTACATCAGGTGCTGAAATATTTCCAACACTTGATATTAATTCGTCTTTCTATCAAATACCATTACACCATGACACAGCTCATAAGGCATCATTTATTACAAATTCTGGGATATACACATTTAAAAAACTGGGAATGGGGCTCAGATATGCCAGTGCCGCTTTCCAAATGACAATGTCAACAGTGTTATCCCGTATATCATGGCTGTCTACTTTATGCTACATTGATGATATTTTGATATTTTCCAAATCATGTGTTGAACACATGACATATCTTACTGAAGTGTTTAAGAGATTTAGACCAGCTAACCTGAAATTGAAGCCAACAAAATGTCATTTTGCTGTTAAAGAGGTCAAGTTCTTGGGTCACCTTCTTAGCAAAGATGGAATAAAGGTTGATTCTAAAACACTGAAGTTGTTGATAATTTTCCGCCCCCCCCCACGCATAATCAACATACAGTTAGATCCTTTCTAGGCCCAGCTAGTTACTATCGAAAGTATGTCCCTAATTTTGCAGGCACAGCAGATCCTCTTAACCACTTACTGTGCAAAGCAGCTAACTTTGTGAGGATGCTTTTCAGCATCTCAAAAACTGTCTCTTGAAACCCCCTATCCTTCAGTATCCTAACTTTGATCAGGAATTCTTGCTCTACACCGATGTTTCAAGCCATGCCATTAGCTATATCTTAGGTCAACGTGACAGCTCCAATAAAGAAGTTGTCATAGCTTATGTCATAGCTTATGCAGGTAGGAGCCTTTCTACAGCAGAAATGAAATATGGCATTACTGAAAGGGAATGCTTGGCTGTTATCGAGGGCATAAAACGCTTTCATGTATATATTGCCCTAAAGAATTCCTAGATCAGACGCTGGGCTGTCATGAATTAATTGAGTATTAACTAAGAAACTATACCACTGTGTGGCGAGTTGTTATTTGGTATAAGACAAGTAGGAAGACAAGGCACCGACCACGGGCTTAATGTCGGGTTTGTAAAAAATAACCATCTTTGTTCATGGAATGATTTCCCGCCTTTCGCATTGGGAGTCATTCGTTTGCAGAAGACATTCCCTATGTCTTCAGTCGAGGCAGACTAGGCTTTTCTGCAGAACCGTGGAACTCCGGTTCATACAGCTATTTCTGAGTCTGTCTGTATCATAGCTCAAAGTCCTCTCCACCTGTCTGAACAGCTACATTTGAAGCAAATGTGAAATGATCGCTAAAGAATTGATGCTAGCTACAATGGTCCGAATGATTATGTTCTAAGATAGGTAATCATTGAGGGACGAGTTACACAGATCAGATCTACAGCTGGGCAGAAGACAATTTGTCAGTTGTGAGAGAACGATTTCACGTGTTAACCCTTTAACACTAATATCAGCCAACAACAGCTTCTGCAGTGATCTTGAGAAATGTCCATTTGCAGACCAAGAGAAGACGATTTTTGAAAACTTAGCACTGGAATTACTGTCTCGATAACCAGGCCAGTCCTTCCAGTCATAAATCTTTTCTTGTTCGGTCTGCAAATGGACATTTTTAATGAGAAAATTTAAATTTTCCTGAACAAATTTGAGGGTTAAAGAGTTAAGACACGGTGATGAATCTAGATGGTAATTCACCTTTCCAGAGTATGCACCCATCTATGACGTCATAATCGTCTACGTGATGTGTAGAATGATATCATAATGGATGATGTCATGAATGATGTCGATAAGTACGTCACGAACGCATATTTGAAGATCGTCTATGCGTTGCTGTACAAATTGTAGGCCTTTACTATTTAATAAATATTCTGTTGAATATTTTGAAACTAATTTTACTGGGCGCAGTTGCTGCCATAGGCAGCAACAGCGCCCAGTCAAATTAGTTACAAAATATTCAACAGCTTCCCTATAGTTTTCAGGAAATTGATGGCTAGGGCATTCGGGGATCGATCAATCCCAACACGGCGAGGTGTGGGTGGGGCTTATCTAGTGACGGGCGGGGAATAGCTAAAAATGGAAAGGTCCATTGCAAAAACCGGTCATAAATAGCCCTATCAGCATATGTTTCACCCCTAGAAATCTTACACATAGAAGCCTCATTTTACCCATTTTACATTCACTGGGCGACCTCTTGGTGCTCCCAAAAAGCAATCTCTCCACTATAGTAGCCAATAGGAAAAACCCATACCACCCTTATTCAAACCCCTACTCCATAAGAACTACTTGATATTTTTTAATCCAGGGTTCGTACACCTTTATTATGCTTGAGATTCCATGATTTGTCCATGACAAAATTCTTTAAATTTCATGACTTCCAAGAATTATATCTAATAGATTTGTGCTTAGGATGAATCTACATAAATTATCATCAAAGTTATTCTGCAAATGGCTGAATATTGCGTCTTGCAACAAACAAACCAAAGCCTTGTTTTGATAAGCGGTTGCCATAATTTTTATTCTATATACCGGTAGGTGATGGCTGTAATTTTGCCAGCATATTTCTTTTATTTTTCATGATTACCATTTTCCATGACTTTTCTTCTATGACCTATGATAACCATTTGCATTTAAATAGACATGATGGATGATTTTCGGAAAATCCAAGATGGCCACCAAAAAATGACCAATCAAGAGTCTCATTCCACACAATTTTGGTTGAAATCGGGCTATTGATTGAAGGCGTACCATTTTTAAATGGTTCCGGAAAACTTTCAGAAAATGGCTGCCAAAACGTTTGACATATCAAAATTCTGAATAGAATTTCTAGAGGCTACGACAATAGAATCCTTCCCGCCAAATTGGGTTGAACTTGCCCAAATGATTAATGAGGAGTAGCATTTTATACAAATTCCCATTTTTCGGAAAATCCAAGATGGCCACCATCAAAATCAAGCCGTCAAAATTCTGTATACGTGTTCTGAAGCGCATCAGCCTAGGGTTCTTCCAGCCGAGTTTGGTTGAAATTGGCCAAGCGGTTAATGATTAGTAGCCTTTTAACTGATTTCCCAAAATGTTCAGAAAATCCATGATGGCCACCGGAAATTCAAGATTAAAAAAAGTCAACCTAAAAATTTACCAATCATTATTCTATTTTGGCCAATATATTAGCAACAATATTATTAGAGAAATCAGTGTTTGCGTTGCTACGAAAGATCTTATATCAGGGTGATAGAGCATAATTACAATTATCATCACATCAACGCATTCTGGGTGCTGAGCTCTTGTGCAACAGCAGGATGATGTTATGCGGTGTGAGAGTCCCCACAAGGGGCCAGTTTCACAAAGGTGCGTAATTTATGCCCTGTCATACACAATGTAATAAAGTAGAAAACAGACCATTCAGAATGCTTCATTTGATTTATGACTGGTTTGGCTTAACCCTTTAGTACTCATTTCAGCCAAAAATGGCCTCTGCAGTGATCTTGAGAAATATCCATTTGCAGACCAAGAGAAGAGTATTTTTGAAAATTTACGACTGGAATGACTGGCTCAATAACCGAGCCAGTCATTCCAGTGGTAAATTTTCAAAAATACTCTTCTCTTGGTCTGGCAATTGACATTTCTATGAGAAAATTTAATTTTTTTTAAATTTTCTCAGAGAAAAGGTCCTTTTGCAGACCAAGAGAAGACTATTTTTTGAAAATTTACCATTGGAATGACTGGCTCAGTTCCATAGGCAGCAACAGCATCCAGTTAAATTAGTTTCAAAATATTCAACAGCTTACCTGTATAGACTTCTGGAAATTGATAGTCAGGGAGTTCAGAGATCGATCCATCCTAACACGAGCGCGGTGCGGGTGGAGCATAGCTAGAGATGGATGTGGCATAGTTAAAACTGGATAGGTCCATTAAGGAGAGATCTTCATGAAATTGTGGTTTGTCATGGAAAGACACCCAGCCTGGGTTGCACTAAGCCGATGTGTGATAAGTGCTGTTAGGTAACTGCGAGTATCAATGACAGTCCAAAGAGATTCCCGCCATATAACTCTGGGAGATTCCAGACAATTTGTTCTGAATTAAATGTTATTTAAACGTACTCGCAATATAAATTTATAATAAAATTTACCGTTTAATTGTCAAGATAATCATGAATTATGCCTGGTGGTCAACAACAACCCATAATTACCAACGACAAGAGCAATTTATTTTCAAAATGTTACAAGTGGAATTAATGTCTATAATCTAATAGCTGTAAATGTACATATTACATACCTACGAAAATAACAACATGGAATGTTTCGACTGGTGGTTGAGACATTCAAAGGGGCACTCCTACACCGCTATATTGATTCCTATCGGCTTAATAGTGCGGATTTCATTTGGTGGATCCAGTGGCATTCTTTCTGTTTTCTCCAAACGGTAGTCCGTGGGTTTGGTGTAGAGGTCGAATATGATGGTATATGTTTGTGAGATTTGGACCTTGGTGTCCAGGAAAGAGACTTAGCGGTTTGATGATTCCATAGTGAATTTGATGCGGAGGTGGGATGTATTCATATAGGTGACAAACTCTTGTAGGGCTTCGTGTCCGTGCTCCCAGATCATAAAGATGTCATCTATGTATCTGACGTATAGCGCTGGGGAGTATGGTGCGTTTTGTAGCAGCTTGTCTTCTAGAATGCTCATGAAGATGCATGCATATGTGCACGCTGCTTTGCTTCCCATTGCGGTACCACCCACTTGTAGATAGTGTTCTCCGCTGAACTCGATACTGTTGCGTTCCAGGACGAGTTTCAAGAGGTTACAGAAGCTCTGATTGAAAGTGTGCCTGGCATACCATGTTTTTTTCGCAAAAATGGCTACAGCATCAAATTCATCATGGAATCATCAAACCGCCAAGTCATATTCGACCTCTACACCAAACCCACGGACACACATGGTACCTACACTACGAGTCCGCCCACCCGACCTCTTGCAAGGATGCCAGCCCATATGGTCAATTCCTTAGGCTTAGAAGGATTTGTTCCACCCTTTAAGCTTTTGATAGAAACAGCCTGGTCATGCAGGAACACTACGCAGCTAGGGGCTATCCTGCCAGGATCCTACAGAAGGCCAGACAGACAGCCAGGTCCAAAGACCGCCAGTCACTCCACAAACCCAACCCAATGGACCCATACACCAAAAAGCCCTACAGACAAATCTTTGTCTGTGAATTCAACCGCACAGGTATGATGCTGAAGGACACAATCACCAAATACCGGCCCACTTGTAGTTTTACTTGTAGAATAAGAGTTGAGATAGTATATATTTAGGACACTGGCGTTTGTATTGAGCGGCAGAATTATGAGATAACGGTATAGTATATACATGTGTGTATGTAAATATATGAATATGAAATGGTATATATGAGATGAAAGTAGATAGTTCATGAGTCCTCATCCACATGGAGCGTGTCTGTCTCCATGTGGTGCATTAGCTTTTTGAAAGACCTGGATGGGTTCTTCGCATCCTCCAGCTTGGAGATCAAGTAAAATTGCAGACAGTCTATATTATAGATCTGGCGGTCCTTGGTGACCACAAGAGTGCGTTTGATAATGTTATTCGCCTCGATTGTCTCTAAAATTGTAATATCTGAGTAGGTTTTACTGAGTGGCGGTTGTTGTTCACGCTCGGTAGGCCTCTCGATTGATTGGAATAGGTTATCCTCCGAGCTGTCGGAGATAGGGGATCTCTGTCCAAAAATTTCTAAACGGATATCACTTGGTTTTGTCTGCGAACACACTGGCGACGTTGTTATGAGTCCGCATTGTGGAAACAGTGGCTACTTGAACTTCTGGATGTAAAACCTGGGGTGCATGGTGTACAGGTTAGCGTCGCTGTCACTGTCGAAAAGATCTGTGAAGCACTTACTGATCCTGGAAGCATGATCCGCACTGCCAACGCTACTGTGCATATTCCTGGGCCCTGTGCATGGTTGGCGTGTTGTTGAAGAAACCTTTGGAATAGTGTAGCCAGCGGGGTATGGATGCCTGTTGGCTCTTGAGATACTAGCATCTTCTGTTGTACTAATGCAAGCTTCTGTTCGTTTCGCTTTTTGTATGCTGATGATGGTGCCACTATCTTAACTCCTTTTATGATCTTCTACGGATTGTTGGTGAGTTTGGAGATTGTCTCCTTTGACAGGCCATGCCCTCTTTTTAGATGTTTCTTGATGTAGCCAATTCTAATGAAACCTATATTGCAGAAATCACAGTGCCAGAGTGGCAATCCGTTGTTGTGCCTAGATTTGACATTACTATATAATGAGGATTTGCAAATATAAGAATTTGAGCAAGACTTGCACTGATACATCTTGAATAGTAGTAGTAGTAGTAGTAGTAGTAGTAGTAGTAGTAGTAGTAGTAGTAGTAGTAGTAGTAGTAGTAGTAGTAGTAGTAGTAGTAGTAAGACTTTAAGAAACTTAGTAATGCAGGGTTCGTACAAACTTGAAAAGCTCTTGAATTTTGGCATCTGCCTTGAAAAGCCGTGACTTTGAAATTTGTCTTGAAAAGTACTGGAATTTCACCCATCTGCCTTGAAAAGCCCTTGAAAATCAACATCTCCTCCCATGTGATTTTTACTGTCTGCAAAACGTTCACGTACTGGTGTAAATAAAGATTTAAGAAAATTTGATTGGCAATTTGACTGGCAAAATCCATCTGGAACCGAGTAAGTTCCAAATTCAAACTAATTTTAAAGGTTCTAAAGGTAAGTTGTATGAAATTTTGCGTCAGTGTCATATCCTCACTTCATCCACGATCCTGGTTCTGAGCCCTTGAGAAATCAACTTTCTTAGTCTTGAAGGTTTCTCCCACCAGCTCAAAACACCACCATCAGCACTATAAGACCCACCAAAGAATGTTCACTAAATCTGTGTATCATGTCGCCACCTCTGATGAGTTCTACAGTTGGACGAAACGCCATAAAGTCTGAATCAAAATTCATGTCAGTCTGATCTATACGTACTACGCACCCCCCCCCCTCCCCCTCCTGCCCACACAAAACACCCATCAGGCAAACCAAACTGGACACCATACAGGTACCACCAGTATACCCCACCGAATAAACACCCAGTACCACTAGTACCAACATAAGTACCACCAACCACCACCACTAGGTACTGCCAATACCGCCAACCCAGTACTGCCAATACCATTACACTAGGTACTGCCAGTACCGCCCACCAACACCGCCAAGGAAAACCATGCCCACCAGGCCATGTGGCCACCAGCTCTCCAATATGCTCATATAAGGTCACCCACGTGACTACATCCGGGCACCCCATTGAAAAGTATAAAAGGAGCGAGCAAACTCAGCTCCGATCATTCAGACTTTTGGATCTGACAAAAGCAGACCAAGCGTCAGGCTTATTATTATTCAGTTATTTAGACACGTAGTTATCATCTTCCATATTACATACCTATATTTGATTTTTGGCAGACCACCACATATTGTAGATATGGGATTGTCTTGTGGGAAGTCATGACCCCACTGGATATCTTATATTTTCGAGTAAGTCCTAAATGAAATTCATATTTGAAAATACCAGGTGAGCTAATAGACCGAGTCACTATATATATTATTATTTAGAGATGTATTATCAGCACTGGATGACCAGCACGGGTTGACATCAGCTGATGATGCGCAGTTACAGTTTCGGCGAAACTGAACCGAAAATGATAAGGATTGATGGATGATATTTAGCATCCAAGTTTAAATAATGGAATTGAATGAGATAGGACCTCCGGTTCTGAGTTGATGGGTATCTGGCAATAGTTGAGATAAAAGGTGTTGCTGCGGAAACAGCACACACTTTTATATTATTCAGCAGTCGTTTTGATCAGTAGTTTAGGAAATAATCAATGGATAAGGAACGATGGAATCGTACGTGACAAACTGACTATTGTTGATGACGATAGGCATTCGGATTCTCATACGAGAAGAGAACAACACCAGCTGGCAATGAGATCATACAGCTCATGTGCCTATTAACGATCGTATCCTACAGGCTTATTCAGGATAGGCAATGGACAGGACAGAGGCATTGTAGCATCCTGTAGGAATTAATAACACAATCGAAATTTGTATATCAACTATGTGTCAATCCTTCAATGGCATGCTACAACAACACATTCCGTAATGTTGTTAGTTAGCTGACAGATCGCATCAAATCAGAACCAGCCAACACCGCTTTGACCATGTGTAGCTCCATAGAAGAATAGCCCAGAGTTTGATTGGTCAGGATGACGTCATGATCAATGAGCGTCGATCAAACTCTGTGGCAGAGAATTAGGAAGAACGATTTTCAAAGCAAGAATCGAAATATAGATGATCATGGATTGGTCAGGACGACCAACAGTAATGGATAGAAACTTCTAGGAGGGAATAAGCAGATGTTGATTGGCGGACTGATTATCCGGACCAGTCAAGCTGTGCTTATAACCTACCTAGAAGAATCATGAGAACGAAGAATATATATTACGATATGTATATAACTATATATCGTAATATGTATAGAACTTCAGAGTTGCTGAAGAGTATAAGTAAGGCACTTTGCCGTTTATCAAATCAATCAATCCAACATCAGGGTTCCGCAGTCATCATCCATGTTGCGTTAGCTGAAATAGATCATACTAGAGCAGTATCTTCTTGAAATTATCAAAGTCTTTATCAAGTAAATTATCAAAGTATTTTATCCGTAAATTATCAAAGTCTTTATGTACAGTTAGAGTAGATAGTAGTAAATCTTATCATCTTGCAAAAGCAGGACAAAAGTTTGGTTGGTATTTGAATAGGAACTCCAGAGTGAAGAGCAACAACACTTCACCGAAGCCGGGAATCTTCCATCAGTCAGATAGGCCCTATCGTCATTCATAAATATCGTTGCTGACCATCCAGCAACGAGGCGAGCCGACGATAACCGTTCTACTGCTTCCTTGGTAAGAGGTTGTCGTAGCAACCTATATCATCATAATCTTGCCATCGAGGTAGTAGGAAACAACATCGACTAGCGACCACCCGGAGATCCAAAATCTTCAATATGTACTGTTAATGATGTACTGTGATTAGCTACTCTTCAGAAAAATCAATTGTAATCTTTTGTTGTCTAGATACATAGAGCAATCAAAACATCATTAGGTTTTGTTCTCCAGGATTTTATCAATAATATGTCAAACATCTCTTGACTTTTTTGTGCTCACGAGTCAAGCAGAATACCCTATAATTGTGAAACTATTAGCTGACTTTATCAGAAATATAAAAACATTTCACTGATTGCCTGCTCGACTGATTTAACTCTTTAATGTCAAATTTGGTCAAGAAAATTTAAATATCTGCCTATTGAATGTCCATTTACATGCTAAGTGAATACAATTTTTGAAAATTTATCACTGGAATGACTGGCTCGGTTATCGAGCTAGTCATTCCGGTGGTAAATTTCTAAAAATTGTATTCTCTTGAGCTGTAAATGGACATTCCACTAGACCATAACAGAGGGCAGTTTTGGCTGATATGACCATTAAAGGGTTAATTGCAGACATGAGACAGTGAAAACCAGATTTTCCTCAATAATTATTATATACACCTCACGTTTTGCGTTTTAGAAGTTGTGCATATATATTACATATACATTTACATCCTACCTGACACAATTGGATGGCCTTAATAAATGTCCAGTAGAATATAATGTAGTTTATGTACACGTGTGTATTATAGAGCATGTGTACATTACAGACTCCTGATACGATACGCTATGAAAAAACCGATAACTGACTAGATATGTAAACTAAATTTGCAGTTTCTGCTTTAATTTCACACGTCATTGATTTCAAGGAACGATACATTTAACCCTTACCACCTCTGATGTCAAATTTTCTAATTTTCAAATTAAATTAAAAGATGAACTGATGTGTTCATCTTTCAACAAATTTGGTGGAAGATGTTGCTATCGTAGACTATCGTAAGTGTGACTGTAAATATGAATGTAACTTGACTGACATGTAACTTGACTGACATATAACATGACTGACATGTTAACTTGTTTTTTTTAATATTCAGCAGCAACGCCCCTAGAATAGTAGGGACTATCTCTTCGGACTGAATATAAAGAATAAATACAATGCCACTGAAGATAGACATACATGTACATTAACCCTATAACACTCATAACAACAAAAAACGGCGTCTGCAGTGGTCTTGAGAAATGTCCATTTGCAGACCAAGAGAAGACTATTTTTGAAAATTTAACGTTGGACTGACTGGCTCGATAATCAAGCCAGTAATTCCAGTGGTAAATTTTCAAAAATAGTCTTCTCTTGGCTTGCAAATGGACATTTTCAAAACACGATTGCAGGAGCTCGTTCCAAATGACTTAAGGATTAATGTGTGGAATAGCTTGAGCTCAGACACACACATGTCTAAAGCTTGAACAAGTGTGGGAATAAAGTCTGAATGTCAACAGTGATATTTTATTTTATTGTATTTATTACTATACAAATCTAGCAAACTGTTCATAATGTCACAAAGATGCTGCAGTGAATATATTAACTCTTTAATGGCCAAGATTTTAATCATGGAAGTGTTCATTTTCAGGCCAAGAGAACAAAATTTTGGAAAATCTACAACTGGAATGACTCCCTTGATATCAAGCCAGTCATTGCACTGTAACATTTTCAAAAATTATCTATTTTTGGCCTGCAAATTGATATAGCTGAAGACTATGTACTGTACAAACAGTTCGGGCTGAGTTTATCATTAAAGGTGTGTGTGTGTGTGTGTGTGTACGTGCGTGCGTGCGTGCGTGCGTGCGTGCGTGCGTGCGTGCGTGCGTGCGTGCGTGCGTGCGTGCGTGCGTGCATGCACGCGCGTGCTGATGTGCATGTGTGCGTGCAGTAAAGCAATTTAAATTTTTTTAAAAGCATTATTAACGAGAGATGATTTATAATTAACCACTTAACACTCAAGATACGCAAAAACCTCTTCTACAGTGCTCTTGACCATTTGCAGAACAAGAAGACTATTTTTTTTTTAATTTACCACTGGAATGACTGGCTCGATAACCGAGCCAGTCATTCCAGGGGTGAATTTTCAAACATAGTCTTCTCCTGTTCTGCAAACAGACATTTTTTACGAAACAAGTGCAAACACGCTATAGTTACAATTTAGCCAGCTTTGTCAGAAATGTAAAAGAAAATTGACAGACAGACGGATGGAGGGCAAGACGGATGGATGGATGGATGGATGGATGGATGGACAAACAAGCAGATTTATACTAGTTGTGTCGCAAACTAAAAATTTTAATTTTCTTGAAGCAACTTGATGATTAAAGAGCTGAACGCGCAGACATGATGCTCGGCATGGTGGGTAAAAATATTGACTCAATATGCAGTCTTGGCTTGACTTCAAGGGAGATAAATCATGTGCAATTAGAATGGATAAAGTGAATAGTCAGACTTTTATGATGGTGGGATCGAGTGGATCAATCTTTGCTACATAGATTAGACTATTAGCATGTAGTGCTCAACCGGTAAGATAGGAACTTATATACTATCCATATATTTAAATATATTTAAGGGGTGGGGGGTTGGAACCCTTTAGCTATTTAGAAACAGCTTTTTTAATCACAATACCTTTAGTGCTAATGTTAGAGGAAAGGAAATTCCTAGCTTAAAGATAATTTTGTTTAATTTAAAAGTTAGTCAAAACTGCATTATGAATAGAGAATAAACACTAGATGCCTCAGGGCATTTTAATAAGAGGCCCAAGGGGCTTGAAGCTCAACTGCATAATACGGAGACTGAATACTCTATAGGATGCTTAAGAGCATTTCTTTCTCGATTTGGAAAATAATAATAACAAGAGGTCCAAAGGCCTGTATCTTACACCTGGCAATATTGGCCCCTGGTACAACCGAATAAAACGAGATGACCAATGAAAAATTTACCAAACTAATTTTTGTGAAGAAGGATTACCCAAGCTTTATTAAGATTGGCCCAGTGGTTCAATGAAGAAGTAGTCTTTTATATGATTTTCAATTTTCCATGGACAAATTTTAATGGCACTTAGTCCCTAATCATATCTCTGAATCTATACCCCCACAGATACTTCTTGCCAAATATAATTGAATTCAGCCCAACGGTTCTCGAGATGTAGACATTAAAAAATTTCTATTGCTTTTGTATGGGAGTTTTTGGGGGAAAGGGTTGAAGATGGGCACCAAACCATTTCTCCGCCAGTTTCGAAATTGGAAATTTGAAATCAGCATGCTCTAAAAACTATATAAAACCAATTTTGGCTTAAAATTCAATATGTTTGCCAAACACACTACATTTTCATTGATCCACAATGGCCATGTTTTTTTATGTATCAATTTCACTTGAACAACCTTCAATGGTGGCCCTTACTTAGTCCCTAATAATATATCTCAAATTTTGGCCTGATCCATTCAGTTCTTCTGGAGAAGTCGTTTTCACGAACACTAGGTCATCCAAGATGGCCACCAAACCATTAGGCCAATCATATTCCCTTGTACAAACTTGGTTCAGCTCTTGCCCTGGATGATATTTCACGAATTTTGAATCGAGAATTATAAAAACTTTTCGAAACATTGGCTAAAATCTCAGATGGCCACTGGAAAAATTGGGCAATCAGCTTCATTTCAATAAACTTCGACCTCTATGCACTGAGGATGCCAAAATATAATTGAAATCGTCCCATTGGTTACGCAGAAGAAATCACTTAAAGGAAAGGTTGACAAACGGTCGCATGCATAAAGCTCACTTGGCCTTTCAATAAATAATGTTTTTCGAGTTTCACATCAATCTGGTTAGAAATTTTGGAGAAAATTACTAATTTATATGTTTCTAAAAATAGCACAAAATCAAAGACGGACACAGACCAATCCGGCTTCTTTTGAACAAACTTTTGCCCTTAGGATGTTTCCTGCTAAATAATACAATTGAGATCGGTCGCGTGGTTCTTGAGATGAAGACATTTAAATTTTCACATCCTCCTTCTATAGGAGTTTTAGTGGCAAAATAATCTAAGATGGCCGCTGATACATTTATCTGACAAAAGTAAAAGTACAGAATTTGACATCGCCATACCCATAAACTTATATAAAAGCAATTTTGACTTCAAAATCCACTAAATAAAAAGTTCAAATATGGCTGCCAAAATTCTGAATTCTGATTGCTCGCTGCAACGGCAATGTTTTTAACATACTCTATTCCCTTGAACTAATTTGAATGAGCCTCAGTCCTTAATCATATTTACCAAAGTGTGGCTTAATCTGTTTAGCACTTAAGGAAGAGAAGTCATTATTGTGAAAGCTAAGACATCCAAGATGGCTCACAAGCAGAGAGACAGACAGACAGACAGAGTGGGATTGCTAAAATAAGAGGCCCAAGGGGCCTGTATCGCTCACCTGCAATTCTTGTCCACTGGCCCAAGATGACCACTGGAAAAATTTAGCAATCAAATTTCTGTGACGAAGGTTTAGCCAAGTGTGACTAAAATTGGCCCAGTGGTTAATAAGTTGTCTTTTTATGATTTTTTCAAATTTGCATGTCCATCAAAAAAGTTAAACTTTGATTGATTAAAAAATTCATGTTGTTTTGACATATCTCCCAAATTTTGTCCCGACCCATCCAGCGGTTCTGGAAAAGTTGTTTTCATAAAAACTAGGTCATCCAAGATGGCCGCCAAACCATTTGGCCAAACGAGTTCCCTTGAACAAATTTGGTTCAGCTCTTAACCGAACTGATATTTCATGACTTTGAAATCAATCCCGAAAACGGTTTGGGAGATTTTTAGACGTTTATAAAAATTGGCCAAAATCCAAGATGGCTGTCGGCCAAAAATGGCTGATCGGGTTTGTTTGAACAAACATGGATCTCTATGCCCTAAGAATGCTTTCTGCCAAATATAGTTGAAATACGTCTAGTGGTTCTCGAGAAGACATTTTAAATTTACCATTGCTTTACTGTAGTATGGGAGCTTTTGGCGGAAAAATTATCCAAGATGGCCGACAAACTGTTTATCCAACAGTCTCGGAAGTGGTAAATTTGAAATCAGCATACTCAAAAACCTATATAAAACCAATTTCGGCTTGAACAGCCATCAAATAAAAAATTCCAAAATGGCAGCCAAAGGCACTACATTTTGAATGGTCCACATTCCTCTAACATGAAAAAATGTATAAAATAATTTTTGCCATTTTTTTCTATCACCATATATTCTAGCCAACATTTTGAACCTACTTTAGGCGTTTTCTTCTTTTCTAATGTCTATATAAACTCGATTTCAAACAAAACAATTCTGGAATCACAGTTTTTTCAGCCATCTTGGATTTCAAAATGGCCACCGTTTTGAACCTACAGTAGACTGTATTTTCCTTTCTAATCCCTGTATAAATCCAATCCCATAAATATTCTGCTTAATGTATTAGATACTGTAATAAGGGCATGAGGCGCTCCACTTGGACCATTAGCATTTGAACCATTTGCATTTAAATAGATATGGATAATTTTCAGAAAATCCAAGATGACCACAAAAAAATTGACCAATCAAAACTCTGAATAGAAGTTAAAGAGTCTACCATGATAGGATTACTCTAGCCAAGTTTGGTTGAAACATGTCAAGCAACTAATGAAAATCAGCATTTTGACAATTCCTGGTAAACTTTTCATAAAATCTGATTTTCACCCAAATAATTAATCCATCATAATTCTGAATACAAATTTCTAGAGCATACCACCATAGAATCCATCTAGTGAAATTTGGTTGAAATATGTCAAACAGTTAAGGAGGAGTAGCAAGTTGACAATTGCCAGTACAGTTTTAATAAAATCTAAGATTTCAGCAAAAATAATGATCAATCAAACTTCTGAATGGAAGTTCTAGAGGTTATGGCCATAGGATCCTTTCAGCCAAATTTAGTTACTACCAGTTAGGATGGTAAGGAGAAGCAATTTGACAAGTATCAGTACATTTTAAAAAACATCTAAGACTTCACCAAAAAATATACGAATCAAAATTCTGTATAGAAGTTCACCACAGGCTCCTTTCAGCCAAATTTGATAACTTCCGGTACATTTTTCATAAAATCTAAGATTTTCACCCAAAAAATTGAGGAAACAAAATTCTGAATTGACGTTCTAGAGCCTATGAGCATAGGGTCCTTCCACCCAAATTTGGTTGAAATCAGCTAAGTGGTTAATGAAGAGTAGTGGTCACCACGGCATAAGCTCACTTGGCGCTTCGGGCACTAAAATCAACTCTGGACTGTTACAGATTTGTCAGCCATCTTGAATTTCAAAATGGCCACAATTTCAAAACTACTATATATCTTGCTTTCTTCAACCAAGATAAACTCAATTCCAAAGACAATACTGTCAAAGATATGTATCCCCACGTTTTAAGAAAACATCTGGAATATTGTAATCGCCTCCGTCCATCTGTCTGTCACGCTATCTCCTCCCAAACCATTGGGTGGAATTAAATCAAATTTGGTATGTGGGCTACCCATATGATTCCACTTTGCATGACGATATTTAGATTTGGCTCCGCCGCGAGCTGGCGTGGCAGGGGTCAAAAGATCAAATCAGTTGTAACACAACTCCTCTGAAATCATTAGACGGAACTGAACCAAATTTGACATCTGAGTTACCCATATGATTACCGAGTGCAAGAGGCCATTTAGATTTGGCTCCGCTCATGCAGAAATGACAAAAAATGCGATATTCATTGGTGGATTTTTTGGGGTTTTAGATGGTGAGTATTTGATGATAATGTAGTCATCACTGTAATTGATTCAGACTTTGTGGTGTCTCTTTCCTTGTGCTGAACTCATCATAGGCGCAGTTTTTGTTAGTTTTATGAACTGAGTTTTGGTTTTAAAATATGTATATATATATATGTATATAGATGAATAAATAAATAAAAAGACAGAACAACGCGCTAAGTATATGCCTTGTTGTTATTTACTAGTACACTTTTTTGCATGGTATGTGTGAGCATGTGTCATCACATTGTTGGATAGACAGTGTGCTTTTGTCGTGATTATATATCTGATTGGTTATCACAACGAAACAGTAATATAGAAAAAAATGTGTGGTAGCGAAGTGGATGGTAGAAATAGAGTTTTTAAACGTGATTGTCTGTGTGTCTCCACTCACTGTGGAAACACATCTTCCTCATCATGGTGAGTGTTCTGGCCCATATTGGGTCCAGCGCTCTCCTGTTCTCGCTTTCTTTTTAATTTTGAATGTGACAATGGAGACAGTTGAGACTGAACCTGTGTGTTGGCCACAGGCTTGTGAGTAGAGCGCATGCTGCGCTGATGTTACTGTTCCGCCTTCTCACGTCCGAAAGGAATGTTAGAGATGCTGTGTCAGGCAGTTTTGGTTCTGGACTTTTGATATTTGAAAGAATGCTGGAACAGCTAATTAGGGAACGGCTCCCAAAAAGTCTAAGATATTCTTCACTTATGCTTGTTGCGACCCCAGGACATGTTTCTTCTGTGGTCCTGGGGGTGAGTTAAGGATTTGTTGATGGTGTTACTGGAATTGTGGGTGATACCTCCATGTTGATGGGTAGAGAGTCTGACCCAAAAAGTTCTAGGAAGACTTTTTTAAAAGAAATATTAGTTTAGTCCGTGTGTATGGGCGGTTGTGCCGATGTGGTAACTTTTATTCCATTTATATTATTGAGATACACGGGAGAAACAGGGATTTCTGGATCCCTGTACTGTTGGCGTTTAGTGACCAATGGTTGAGCTGGTTCTGTGCTGTTGTTGGCTGTGTAGTTTCAGCGGTATTCCCTATGACATAATTTTGAAAGGATACTGTCCATTGCCTCATGGTCTTTTTCATTACAAAGTTCTGTTAGATCAATACGGTTATTATCTGAATCCTTTTTTGGAATTTTATATCCTGCCGGGTATGTCCCCATAGATTGTTGGAATGACGCCGGCAGGATCCACTTATCTTTCATTTTCTTACTGATTCTCTGTTGTGGTTTGTAATCGTAGATGTCGCACTGGCACGGTTTTGTTAACGGTCTGCCTGGGTCCACTATTTTTACTCCTTCGATGATCGTAGCTCTAGATAGAAGCCCTTGGATTTCTGAGTCTGGGATCGAGTGTCTTTTCAAGTGTGCCCTCATGTATTCAGTTCTTTTTATAGCCAATAGACACCAGTCGCACGTCCAGGCAGATAGATCCGTGTGTTTGCTGTTGGTGTGTCTAATTAAATTGCTTTTATATGTGAATATAAATTACTTTAACGGGTACCAAATATGCGGATCGGATTGAATGTATAATACTCGGATACCATCACATAATGATTATATATGAGTTCGCGAGTCCAGTATATTAGGTCCGTAAAATGCAGACGATTCTACCGAGTATTAATTATTGGGATATATGGTACTTGGATGGGTGGGTGAAAATTCAAAGGCTTGTTCTTTCATTTTTAACAATGCTGGTATGAAAAACCGAAAATATGGTCATCTGAAAAAGAAACAAGAACTTCGCAAACGGCGCATAATACCTCGTCATATGATGACCAGACCCATCAGATCAGTAATCCTTATGAAGTGTCAAAGCGATCTGCTAAACGGTCAAGGAGGTATCGGGCGGAAACCAATTTTCAAGATGGCTGTCGCTGACTGGTCGCCATATTTGATTTCGGATTATCATAAATTTCGATAGGTGTCTTCAGCGGACATATTCCAACGACCCTAGGAAGTGATCCGATAAATGGTAACAGAGATATCATCCAGAAACCATGCATGGCTGGCGGCCATCTTGGATTTCGGATCAGTGTCAATTTCGATAAGTTTCTTCCTCAGACCTAGTCCAACCACTCTATGAAGTTTCAAAGCGATCCGATAAATGGTTACAGGGTTATTATTATTATTAGACCATATTTCTATAGCAATCTATTCCAACATCAAGTCAGTTCTAAAACGCTTTACAATTTAAAAATTTTAAACAATAAAAAATTTAGACAATATTAAAAATATAAACCTAAGACATAGTTAGCCTACTTAAAATACTATATGACAAAATTTACTATGTTAGTAAATTTTTGTAGTAAGTTAAAACCACAGTACAGAACGAAATGCCATTTAAAAGGGGTAACCGTGGAAGTCTTTAAGAATTTTCAAAGTATGATTTGAAAAGGTGTGTTTTGAGAGATGTTTTAAAGGTGGACAGTTTGTTACATGTAGTGTTTCGCAGATACAGTGACATGGCGTTCCATAACTTAGGTGCTCCTATTGAGAAACATCTGTCGCCATATGTTTTGTGCGTGAACGTGGTACAGTCAGTGTGATGGAATTCTCGGATTTTAAGTTCTTATTCGGCTTGTATGTCTGCAACATGTTGGTGATATACATTGGTGCCTGATTATGCAGAGCTTTGTAAGTTTGAATTAAACGTTCATATTCCAGTCTCGATTCTATTGGCAGCCAGTGTAGCTCCTTGAGTATTGGCGTGATGTGACTATATCGAGATGTTCGTGTGATAAAACGCGCCGCTGTGTTTTGCACTCGTTGAAGCTTGTTTGACAATGTTCTTGGAATTCCGTACAGCAGCCCGTAGCAGTAATCTAATCTGGACGTAACAAGACAATTTACTAACGATTTTGTAGCATCTTTTGTAAGGTAGCTACGAATTTTGCCAATGTTCCTTAGCTGCAAGTAAGCTGATCTGCATATAGAGTTTATTTGTTTTTCCATTGACATTGTGGAGTCGAATAACACACCTAAGTTGCGGACAGTAGACATTGGTGTGATATCTGCATTTTCTACAGTGACTGGTACAGTAGTCATTCAATGTGCTTACTTGAATTGCTAGACGCGAGAATAATCACCTCAGTCTTGTCACCATTTAGTTTCAGCATGTTGTTTGTCATCCAGATATGAATGTCTTTGATACACAGTTCGATTCGACTGATTGTATTCTTATGATCTGTATTGTCATTAACTTTAAAAGTTGTACAGTTGTGTATCGTCAGCATAGAAATGATATCCGAGATTGTGTTGTCGCACTATATCACCTAAAGGCGCTGTGTACATTGTATACTCTTCAGACCCAGCACTGATCCCTGTGAAACTCCATACTCTAATTTGACTGGCTTAGATAGCTCACCATCTATCATAACTGATTGTAAATGATCACTAAGGTAGGAGCTTATCCAGGCCAGAGCCTTATTGTCTATATGGAAGCAGTGCTCAAACCGATGTAACAGTACTTGATGGTCGATCGTATCGAATGCGGCCGAGAGATCAAGCAAAACTAGCATGGCGGCGCTACCGTTATCTAGCGAGTAAAGGCACTTTCCGTAGAATGAAATTTTCTATACGCAGACTGATGGCTCCTGAAGATGGTTTGCTTGAAGATGGCTTTCTAAACGTTTGTCAATGACTTTCTCAAGTACTTTGGAACTGAACGGCAAGTCTGCAAGACAGGTCTGTAATTTTTAAACGTATTGTGGTCAAGTCCAGTTTTTTTCAAGATCGGTCATATCTGGGCACATTTGAGTTTTGGGACCGTCACCAGACTGTAATGATGTGTTGATCATGTCAGTTATGATTGGTGTTAGCTCATTGATGCATGTTTTCACTAGCCATGTTGGTATCGGATCGAGGTCACATGACTTATCTGGCGGCTTCATGATGATGGAACGTACTTACTCTTGTGACGTTGTTGGCAATTCAAGCAGAGGAACAATGCTTTCAGTGGCATTACTGGTGTACAATATGGTGGAATCATCACTTTGTTGAAATCCAGATCTAATGTCTATGATTTTCTGTCTGAAAAAGTCATTGAACTGATTGGCGAGATCTTTTGCTGATTGATGGTCCGGCATTACTGGGGATGGTGCATCGCCCATCAGGGTTTTCGCTACCTCAAACATACACTTATGATGTCGTCCACATGTAGCAATCTTATCAGCGTAATGTGACATACAAGTGGATTTTAGAAGTTTGTTGACTACGACACACTGATCTCGATAGAGTTGACGATGAACAGTTAGATTTGTCTCCCGCCATTTCCGCTCTAGCTTATGACGAAGATGATTAGCGTCATGCAGATCATCCGTGTACCATGGACAATTGGGTCTTAGCGTTATTGTTTTGGTTTTGATAGGCGCATGTAAATCCAGCAAAGCACGTAGTCCTTCATTGTAATTTTTAACATGGTCGCTGACTGTGGTGTTTGGTTGGTTTAGCAGACGATGTCAAAATATCTTGCTTAAACTTATCAGAGTCAACTAACCTAGTTTTCCTATACGACACAATCTTCTGAGCAGGCATGGGTTTTGCTATTGTTGTTGTAAAGCAAATCGCATAGTGGTCACGTATCAGTTTCCCTAGTGAATTACATAGATTAGGGTTGCTGACGACGACATTGGAGACGATGTTGCTGTCATCTTTGGTGATAATGACGTCTAGTGTGTGACCAAGGACGTGTGTAGGTTCATGTACATGCTGGTGAAAACCGCAGGACTGAGATATGCCTTCGAACTTCTTGGTAGTCGCGTCCTCCTTATTATCCAGATGAACGTTAAGGTCACCGATAATGATGAATTCTTTAGAAATTGTAGCGTACTTTGATGCGAATGTGGCCCACTCATCTAGAAATACAGTTTCTTAGTTGATTTTTCGGGGATGGTGGAGGTCGGCATATGATAGCTAACCGCATGGACAGAGAACCAAGAGTTAAATCACAATCCATGTACTCGAAGTGTGTATAATCACCGCTGGTAGTAGACTCTAAGATCTTAACTGATATAAAGGACTTGTGCATTAGAGCTATACCACCGCCATTTCTACCGTCCAGGCGTGGAACATGTCGAATGGAATACCCAGGTGGAACTAACTCACTGATGCATGTTTTGTCAACGTCACTACCCAGCCATGTTTCTGTGATAGCTACCAGGTCGTAGTCGTTAGATGTTATATAGTCCGACAGGGCAAGAGTTTTATTATTGACTGAACATGGACATAGTGAGCATATGCTTAGACATTCCTTCATAGGTAATTTCAAAGCAGTGCTACAGTTCACTTTTATCAGGTTGTTTAAGTTGTGAGTGCGAAAGAATGACTAAGTATTTTCTCATGTCATATTTCTTTGTAGTGCTTACTATGACAGGTATAAGCCTCTGTGTACCACTGCCACGACACCCTCGTTTAGTAGATAGAGTCCGATACATGTCAAGTGTTTTGATTTTGGTGAGCAGCTCACTCGAAAACGTGCATACTGTACTGGCCTCGATAGCTGTTTAAGTACATTACTAGTATAGCTAAATATCGCCATTTGAGAGTTTGTCACGCAGGAGGCATAGAGTTATGTAAAGTCAAATAACACCCGCGTGTATGGGATAGGGTTGTAGTGTTGTCGCTGGCGTGCATGTAGTACAGGTCGGATGACTAGAGCAGATTTAGTTTGACCGGCTGAGTAGAGTTCACAATCAAGGACTGGTAACTACTCACTGAGTAAGAACAGCTCTGTATCGACTGTCCAGCTTGCACGAGACAATAGGCGTAAATCCGTTTCGATTTTAAAGCTTCGCGCACTGACTACAGTTCACTGATATAATTTTCAATCTTAAATTTTTTAGAAACACTGGAGCTGCTTAATTAGTGATTGATAATAAACATCACATACTAGATCAAATTCACTAGACAGTTAGCTCAGAGTAGATATAAAAATTGTGTCAAAACTCAATTTCAAAAGGGCTAAAACTGATAAAATATCCAGAGCTAAAAACGAGAGCAGCCTTACTGGCGCGTCTCAAACAACGTCATCATCTGGAAACCAATTTCCAAGATGGCCACCGGTGGCTGGTGGCCATCTTGGATTTTGGATTATTGTCAGTCTAGATAGGTTTCTTCACCAGAGGTAGTCGAACCACCCTATGAAGTTTCATAGCAATCCGATAAATGATAACGGAGTTATCATCTGGAAACCAATTTTCAAGACGGCCACCGGTGGCTGGCGGCCATCTTGGATTTCGGATCATTGTCGATTTCGATAACTTTCTTCCTCAGACCCAGCCCAACCACTCTAAAGTTTCAAAGTGATCCGATAAACGGTAACGGAGTTATCATCCGGAAACCAATTTTCAAGATGGCCGCAAGTGGCTGGCGACCATCTTGGATTTCGGATCACCATCGATTTCGATAGGTTTCTTCCCCAGACCTAGTCCAACCACTCTATATGAAGTTACAAATCGATGCGATAAACGGTAGCGGAGTTATCATCCGGAAACCAATTTTCAAGATGGCCACCGGTGGCTGGCGGCCATCTTGGATTTTGAATCATCGTCGATTTCGATAGGTTTCTTCCCAAGATGTAGTCTAATGACTCCATGAAGTTTCAAAGCGATCCGATAAATGGTGACCTAGTTATCATCCAGAAACCCATTTTCAAGATGGCTACCGATGGCTGTGGCCATCTTGGATTTCGGATCATTGTCGATTTCTTCCCCAGTCCTAGTCCAATCACTCCATGAAATTTCAAAGCGATCCGATAAACGGAAACGGAGTTATCATCGGGAAACCAATTTTCAAAATTTTGGATTTAAGATCACCATCGATTTGGATAGAGGTTTCTTCCCCAGACCGAGTCCAACCACTCTATGAAGTTTCAAAGTGATGTGATAAACGGTAACAGAGTTATCATCCGGAAACCATAACCATTAACCACCCTATAAAGTTTCAATGCGATCCGACAAATGGTAACGGAGTTATCATCCGGAAACCAATCTTCAAGATGACCGCCGGATGGATCATCGTCGATTTCGATAGGTTTCTTCCCAAGACGTAGTTCAACCACCCTATAAAGTTTCAATGCGATCCGACAAATGGTACCGGAGTTATCATCCGGAAACCACTCTGCCACCCGCACGCCCGGGCGGACCCATTACATAATAAACCGCCAAATTTTTTGGTGGGGTATATAAATGGAAATTTTTTTTTTAACAAGCAAAAAATCAATAACCTAACACAGACCTATAGATCTCAGCAATAAGAATTGTAACACAGTCCAGCACGATTTCATGTGCAAAACAAGATAAAAAAAAGAAGAGATTATTGAACCCCCCCCCCCGCCCCACTTGCGGGTTGGTCTGTTGTTTTATTAACCACTACAAAAACATACTTACCGTTCAATCACTACTTGCTAAATCAGCTAATCTGCATTTAGCCACCAGAATAAGATTTTTATACTTGCTTACTTTCCTCCCCATGCGTATTCCTAATAAAATATACCCTCAACCAGGCTACTGGGTGAGTACACCTCCAGTATATAACCTGATATAGACTGGCCCCAGTCTGTACTCACCCCCTAGTGATGCTTGTCACTATGCACACCTGCGCATTGGAGCCCAAATAGGAAACAAATTCACTTTACTAAATTTAAGTGCCAAATATTACAGACAGATTCTCAAATCATTCCCACATGGGGTGGTTGAGGCCGGGTTGTAGTGATTGAATGGTAAGTTTTTATAGTAGTTAATAAACCAACAGAACAACCCGCAAGGGGGGTCTGTGGGGGTTGTTATTATACGACAAAAACATCCATTAACGTTCAATCACTACTTGCTAAAACCCATAGATTTGGTCAGTGCCCCACTTAAACCATTGGTGGGTGAAGATTTGAGAATCTAAACACAAGGATAAAAATTAAACAAATCATATCCAAATGTTAACAACATAACATAAAAGTGCATTTTAATCAATCACTCCGTGATTATAAAATAAGGAAATCTTTAAACATAAGGAAATAAACAAAATCAAATAAAACTCTCAACATTTCTCACAGACTTGGTAAATGGTCTTCGGCCTATTTAGTTAAAATTGTCATATTACGAAAAAAGGAGGCCGCTGCACTCTGATCCTTTAAATAAAATGAGGTAACAGTGGACTCAGATTTCCAGCCTGTGACCTGCATGACTTCATCTAAAGAAGAGCCAGCGAAAAGCGCAAAGGAGGTAGCCATTCCCCTAACATCGTGAGCTTTTATGAGAAAGATAAACTTGTTCAGGAGAAGCAATCTCGTAACAAAGTTTGATGGTCTCACAAATCCATCTGGCAATGGTAGCCTTAGAGACTGGTCTGGCTAACTTCTCCGCATAAGGGACCCATAAATGGGACAGATCAGACCTTTTAAAATTGGCTCGTTGCTTGTAAACTTTTTATTTGACAGGTGAAAAAGAAGATAATGATTTTTAAATGATCGGTTTAGCAAGGAAGTGGTTAGACTGCGTTTTTGATCAAAATCTCTTCTGTGATAAAGACTAAACCGTCCCCAGATACGATAAATCTGTCCTTTTCAGCGGAAAGAGCATGAATTTCAGAACGTCTTCTAGCAGAAGTAACACAAAAAGAGCTTTAAGAGTTAAAAGTGTAATACTAATAGAAGCCAGAGGTTCAAAATGGCGGCTTGCGAACACCTGAAGAACCAAGGCCAAATTTCAGGAAGGTAAAGGCTTAGCAATTGGAAGACGAATATTACCCAATCCTCTGATAAAGCCATTAAGAATCTTCATATCCTTTGTGTCAGCGTTCAAAAGACAAGGACGAGAAGATGCCAAAGAAAATCTATAACCCCTGACTGTGTTAGCAGATAACTGTAAAGAATTAAAGAAATAGGATAAAAAATCTAACACCCGGGGAATAGAAACAGAATCGGGCATGAGATCATGAACTGAACACCATTCTCCAAAAATTGTAAGCCGACCCTTGTATACTCTATGGGTCGACTCCCTCCTGGTAGAGTCAATAATCTCCTGAAATCTTGAAGAAACTTTGCCCTCAGAGACTTGATGCTTGAAATCCTCCAAACACACAGACTGAAGATTTCTGGGTTGGGATGACGACACGTTCCCTTTACTTGAGAAAGAAGATCTGGGGAGGCTGGAAGAAGATGAGGGAAGTCTACCAGGAGATAGAGAAGATCCACAAACCAGATCCGTTTTGGCCAAAAGGGAGCTATCAGAAGAATTTCGCAGAACTGGTCCCTGACCTTCTTCAACACCAAAGGAATCAGGATCGTTGGAGGGAACGCGTAAGCGAACATTCCTGTACAAGACTGAGACAGGGCGTCCACCGCCAATGCCTGACTGTCCGGAAAAGGAGACATGAAAGAGGAGATCTGGGCATTTAGACAAGTCGCAAACAGATCTACGTGGGGCCAATCCATAAGCTTGAAAATCGCTCTGGCAACCGACCTCTTTAACTGCCACTCTGTGTGGGCGAATTTGCTGGGATGAGACAGCTGGCCCGCAAGAAAATTCAGACTGCCTGAGACATGAGAGGACACTAGAAAGATCTGATTCTTGCGACACCAAAAGAGGTTCCAAACCTCCATACAAAGGAGAGAGAATTTTGTTCCACCTGTCTGTTAAAGTATGAGACTACCGTCGAATTGTCTGATCAGATCGAGATTTTGAATCCTATTAAACGATCAGACCAAGCTAGGAGAGCCTTCTTGACAGCCCACAATTCCAAGATGTTGATGTGAGCTGTCGACTCCTCCTGAGACCGACAGGGAATCCCAGACCGCTAACCATCCCTCCTGGGAAGCGTCTGTATAAATAACCACCAGAGGGGAGGACTCGACTAGAGGGACACCTCTCAGAAGCAGAGAACGATCCTTCCAAAATTCTAGATGAGGGATTAAGTGATCTCTTATGGTGATCTGAAGGTAAATGGAGTGGATTGACTGCTTCCATATGGACATCAAGTACATCTGAAAGGGTCGTCTCATCAGCACCGCCCAAGGAATGACATTCTCGACGCTGAACATCAAGCCTATCACTCTCAGGAAGAATCATGCTCTGACCGAGGGAACAGTTTACAAAATGTCCATTGCTACTAAAATTGCCTCTACTCTTAGATCTGATGGAAAGACTAAGCCCTGAGCCAGATCGAAAGCAACGCCTAGATGCGTGAAGACTTGAGAGGGAACTAGGCTTGATTTCTCTAGATTTAAGATCCAACCTAGGATGCATGCCAGACTGCAGACCTCTGGGATGACCTTTGAAAGAATTGAGATTTTGCTTTTATTAACCAATCGTTTATATAAACATGAAGATGGATAGAACGACGGTGCAGTATTCCTGCCACGGCTGAAACTAGATGAGTGAAGAGAAAAGGGGCTGTGGTCAGACAGAAGGGCATGGCTCGGAACTGCCATACCCGATCCTTGTAGGCAAACCTCATGAACTTTCGGAAAGACGGGTGAATAACAACATGGAAGTAGGCGTCTTTGAGATCTATGGAGGAAGTCCACATGCCTGGATATAGACTGGCGATCATCTGGGAGATGGTCTCCATTTTGAACTTTAGGGTTAAAATAAGGAGGTTCAACTTCTTTAGATTAATGATAGGACACCAACCTCCGGTCTTTTGGGGAACTAAGAAAATGGTTGAGTAGTAGCCCGGGTATACACTCTGAAGAGGAACCTCTTCTATGGCCTTCTTGCCGATCATGGACTCCAACTCCTCCTCTAGAGCCGCCAACTTCTCCAGATTGGAAGGAACTGGAGTCCAATTGGGGATAAGAGAAAGAGGAGGATGACGGATCCAAGAAAGTGCATAACCCCAGCGAATCTGATCTACTATCCAGGGCCCATGTTCCCGAAGCTATCGTTATTAGGGCTGTTAGCGATATGGTTAACTAGGATAACGACACTATAACGAGAGTGATAACGAGAGTTAGCCGAAGCACCCGCAAACGTCTCGCTTTTCTGTCGTTAGTAATCACTATTAACGAGGCATTCGCAATTGGGGCGGTCTGATAATTAGATTTCTTATCTTGCATGATTACCTGTGATTTTGGAGTTGTCGAAATTGACACGCATAAGGCCTATATCCCCATTTATACGGCGCGTTCACTCATAAATGAACCGTTTTGTCTTAAGGATCGGTACGTGCTTTTACCCATATTTACTAAGGATACAATGTGGTTGGTGTTATTTGCCTGCCTGCCTGCCTGCCTGCCTGCCTGCTTGCCTGTCTGTCATGCCGTCTGTCAGTCTGTCTCTCTGTCTGTCTGTCTGTCTGTCTGTCTGTCTGTCTGTCTGTCTGTCTGTCTGTCTGTCTGTCTGTCTGTCTGTCTGTCTGTCTGTCTGTCTGTCTGTCTGTCTGTCTGTCTGTCTGTCTGTCTGTATGTATGTATGTATGTATGTATGGAAGCACCGATGGACAGATGGATCGACTGAAGCACGACTGGAAGTGAAAATCTAATACAGTCTCATTCTCCGAAGCAGCAAATGCATTCATTCAAAAAATGTATTTGCACGGATGGACAGGCGCCAGATAGAAGTACAGATGGATAGTTTTAAAATTCTACTATAATTTTTGATAACTGCCTTCGTCAGATAATTAGTTTCGCCCCAACTGAGTATGGCGAGATTATCATGATAGCCATATCCGTGTGCGTGCGTGCGCGTGCGTGCCTGTGTGCGTGCGTGCGTGTATGTGCGTGTGCTTGTGTTCAATTTGCCTGTCCTTCAATTTCTCATGCGTTCATACGTCTGCCTGCATGCCTGTCTGCCTGTCTATGTCTCTCTGTATGTCTGTCTGTAATATTCATGTGCGTGAAATTTCCAATAAATTTGACTTATGATAACCAAACTTGAGATATGAATGAATATTTGGATGGCAATGTTCCTATATCAAACATGTGTCAATGTGTCCTAGTTTTATATGTGAGTCAGAATAGCAAATGGTGCCACATTATATTTCAGGCAAATATGGCAAGCGATGCAAAAAAGGCAAAGCAAAGAAGGCCACGGTTCACAGCAGATGAACTCAGTTCTTGTAGATGCAGTCAAATCTAAGAAGGACGTGATCTACAGTAAATTCACAGACACGTTGACCAACGAACACAAGAAAAAGGCATGGAACGAAATTACTACTTCGGTAAATTCTATGTCTACTAACTCACGAACCACTGAAGAGATAAGACGAAAAGGGATGGACTGGTCGAGCACTACCAAATGCAAAGAGATGCATCGACGACGTGAGCGTAAAAAAACCGGAGGTGGCGTTGCTAATGTTATAACACTGACAGACACAGAGGAGAAAGTGCTGGAGGTTATAGGACATACCGCAATAGAAGGAATACCTGGCGGGATAGACTCTTGTGAAGAATCATCTAAACAACCTAACAAAGATGAAGCTCTGAAAGATCCCGTCACAGAGGCGTCAAACGACAAGGAACTGCCCTGTGATTCGAGAAATCCATGTACATCAAATGAAGACGGTCAAAATGAGCAGATGCATGATTCCAGTTCTGTGCAAACAGTACCAGAATCACAGAGTCCAAATACTCCAAACGTGTCGTCAATGCCTAAGCCAATGCCGAAACAATGTGTGTCTACTGCTTACAGGAAAAGTGATCAGTCGAGTTCTCCAGGTGCCACACAGAAAGATCCGACATTGCAGTTAATAGAGATTGAAAAGGACAGGTTAATAGTAGAAACTGAACGCTTGAATGTAGAAAAAGAACGTTTGGATGTAGAAAAAAGGAAACTTGCCTTGCTGGAAACACTAGTCATCCGCACTGGTGGACCATCTGCAGTTTATGACAATTACAGCCTCCTGAATCTAAACTGATATAAGTGGCAATCAATAACAGTATTTAATAGTATATATGAATCAATTAAAATCAGCATTTGAATGATGATATATTATTATGTACACTGTTTGCGCTGATAATACATTCTAGACGTGAGAATAGGCCTACACATGAGTATTAATTATTTATTTGAATGTAATGTTCAAATTTAATATAGTACTAGTATCATTCTGCATTAAGCCATGAAATGTCCTTGAATGAGTTCATTTCTTGTTCTCACACCTGCTGCACGTTCATCCTGTAGTTGGATATTATCATCCTCATGTTCCTCGAGATCCTCATTGTCAGGTACATCATCAACATCTGCTATAATGTCAACATTGCGCTCTATACATATGTTATGTATAATTGCTGTCGCTACAATTACCTTTAAGCATCGTGCTGGCGAAAACATTAAGCAGCCCCCAGTCTTATGTAGACATCGAAATCGCAATTTCCACCTCCCAAATCCACGCTCCACGACAGACCGTGTTGTGCGATGAGCACGGTTATATGCTCGATGTTCTCTATTGAAAGGGTTAGCGACTGGAGTAAGGAGCCATGGTGCTATTCCATAGGCACTATCACCGAGTAACCATCCTCCTGTAATCCGTCCTTCAAACATCTTCCTACACAAAGCACAATTTCTCCACACAACCGAGTCATGCGTGCTACCTGGCCACCTGGCCACAATGTCAAGAAATCTACCATCAGGGCCTATGACCCCTTGCACATTAAACGCGTGATACCCCTTTCGGCATATATACAAATTTTCATCTTGACTAGGGGCTTTCAGGGGAATTAGCGTCCCATCAACTGTGCCAAGTACATTCGGGAAATGTCCAAATTCAAAGAATGCCTCCTTTGTTACCCTTTGGTTTAGGTTGTCACTTGGAAACTGAACATGCCTCTGCAGCAATCTAGTAATCAATGAGTCTGCGACACGATGTACACATCTAGAAACAGAATATCTGCTGATCGCTATTGTGTCCCCAGTAACCGCTTGGAAGCTGCCTGTAGCAAAGTATCCGAGAGCAGCCGTAATTTGTATAGGCACGGGCAATGCATTTGAACGTCGTGTTGGACGTCGTAAGTCTTCATTTAGTTCTTGGCATAAATACTCAATTCCTCCACGATCTAATCTATATCTCTTAACAATATCCTCATCACTTAATGTGTCAAGATGGTTGTCTCTGTTCCTAGCTACTCTCGGGACACGTTGTACACGACGTCTATGTTGTAAAACATTCAAAATAACAGCCATATTTCTTCAATATATAGTGAATTACAAAACACAGTACTGTCACTTGAAAATGACCAATACAAATGCTCATGATAATTTCGCTACATGAAAAAAACGAGGGGGATTACATTAACGAGAGCCTAACAAGAGGTATCTAGCTCTCATTAAAGTAACGACATGGATCACACTAACGATACTTTCGGGAACATCCCACTCAGCGTAACTATAGCCTAGCGAGCGTGTAACGATATCGCTAGCATAATGATAGCTTCGGGAACATGGGCCCTGGAGTCCTGAACGAAGGACTGCCAAGTCTCCCAGAACAGAGACAGGCACCCTCCAACTGGCAAGCTGGGTAGAAGGCACTGAACCGACGGATCCAAAGGCACAGGAAGAGGAAGGGGAGATGTTGAAATCGGAGAAAGGGCTGGACCTACCCGGGCGGTGGCCACACACTCAAACTCTTAGATTGAAAACCTCCGAAAGAAGACCCACCTCTAGACCTTGAACTAGGTCTGTGAAAATAAGCCTGCCCGCCCCCGCCCCCCCCCCCCCCCCTATTGATGAGATAGAATCAAAACGATCCTCCTCCGTGGATCGATCTGGTAGAATTATTAATTATCCTAGAAGGATAAGCACAAAATTCATCAGGCCTGAGACTCTTCCTCCTACGGGAGGAATTGGGACTCTTAACAGAGGAAAAATCTCTTCTCACAGAAAAACCTAGACAGAGAAATCTGAGCCTGAAGATCCCTAGAGGCTCTCAAGTGCTCAGACTCAGACCGAATAAGATTAGCAGATGACTGGCTGAAAATATCCTGGCCGAAAGGAGCTGAAATAAGACTACTCTTAAGCTGATTGGAGATATTCGCGTCAGCAAGCTTCTTAGACCTTCTCCTTGATGTAATAAGGCCTAAAGATCTGCAAATGGAGGTAAGGGACCATCTAGAAATATCGGCCAAAGAACGAAAAACCTCAACAGGGACCTGCTCACCTCTCTCTTGAGCCTTGAAAGCACCTTCTGAAATCAACGCAAGAAATTGTCCGACTTGAGCTGAGATATGCCCACAGACTCCCACTTAACAAGATCAGGAGCGGACTCAACCTTGGAAGAATCCTTAACATGAGAGGAATGAACTTCCCAGGAAAGACCAGAGAGATTCAGTAGAGGCCACTCGCAAATAATCGTCTTTTGGGATCTGAACGGGAGCACCAAATTTAGTAGTAAGAGAAAATTCTTTACAATTAACATCATTCACAAACAAATCTAACATGTCAACCACCAAATTATCAATTGGAAGGACCTGAGGAGACAAGGATGAAGAATCAGATGAGAGCCGATCAAAAGGAAGGATGGCCTATAGAAAACTCGTCCTTAAGAGGAAGAGAAAGAGTAGAAGCAATCCACCTATGAGCCAGGGACCAGTCATCCGAATAGGCTCTGACTAGACAAAACCTCTTCAGATCCCTAACCATGACCGACTTGGGAACCGAAGAATTAGAAGGAGGATTACGAGAGGAAGAAGAAAGATGATGAGAGGAGTCACCAGAGGCAATAGAATCAACAGTTCTAGCAGAAAGCGGAGAGCAAGGCCTCCTAGATGCTTGAAGCGAAGAAACAGGCAAAGAATCAGAAAAGGATGAAACGTGATCAGAAGGAATGGGATCAATGACATTATCCTGACCACAGGACATGGGAAAATGAATCAGGACACTAGCAAAAAAGGTTGAAAGAATTGAGAAATGAGCCGACATGAAAGAATGATCAAGGGACAGATCCCTAACCACACAAAACAAGGAAAAGTCCAAACCTGAATCAACAATTTGAAATTCAAGCTCTGAGGAGAGAATGACACAAACAATCGGATCATGGTGATCAAAGGAAGAAGAAGAGGAAGAAGATGAAGGAGAAAGAGAGGAATTAATATGAATGGAAGAAGAAGAGGAATGAGCAGGATCCAAAGATCCATGGAGAGAATTGATAGAAGATGGAAGACAGGAAAACCCCATAGGAGGCAGGATAGAGGATGACTGAAAAAGAGGAGGAAGGAGAAACATGACTAGAAGAAAAATCTGTCATCGAAAGAGAAGGGGCAGCAGAAGAAGAAGGTAAAGACCTATGACCTTGAACCTGAGAGGAATGAGAGGGAGGAAGCCTCCCTCCAAAAAACTCAAAACTGCTTCACGAAAAGAGGGGGCAAACGAACCGGAAGCCGCTTCAAAATTAACAACTTGACCAGGAGAATAAGAAGAACCAAAATCCTGAACTAAATGAGTAAGAAAACTCAATAGGACAAGGAGATAAGCCAGAGCTAATAAAGTTCCTATCAACAGCCACCTGACTCCTATACACCAAAAGCGATTCCGAAAAATTTAAGCGACCAGATGAAAAGTGTGAAAGACCAGGAAGCTCTTGACAGAAAATGCCAACTCTAATCTTAGATGGAGAACCGGAAAACGGAAGCGGAAGTTGATGCTGGGATAAGGCTCTAGCCGGGTCTGGAAGACCCTGACTATTGACTATAACGGAAGTTTCAACAAAACTCCAAACGGAAACTGGATGCTTAGCTGGATCTTAGACCCGGAAGTGTACCCTTCAAACCGGAAGCGGAAGAGTAAAGACCGGAATCCAAAACGGAAAAGGAAGTACGCCTACCGGAAGTCGGAAAATTACTTGGGTCCTGAGGACCCGGATGTCCTGTAGGACCGGAAGTACAAATACCGGAAGAGGAAACAGAATTGGATAACATCCTACCGGAAGTTGAAACAGGGACAGGATCCTGAGGACCCGGATGTCCTGAAAGTCAACACGGAAACGGAATAAAAAGAACCGGAAGCGGAAACGGGAAGTAGACCCGGGTCCTGGAGACCCAAATCAACTAAGCACACACCGGAAGTGCTTACCAATCCTGAAGTTACCAAACTTCCTGTCCGCAAAAAACTAGACACCAGCGATCTTTCAACATTCCTGGCCACTGGAATCACGGAAAACCTGACGTTGGCATAGGTGTTGAGGTCAGGGGGGGGGGCATCAGCCACCGCCACCACTGCTTGAGGATAATGCCCTTCCTCAAGACTCACGTGGATTTGCTCCGGTGACCTACTCGAGTTCACCTTCGAGAGCCTCTTCCTAGTCTAATTTTCTGTTTTGGTGACAGAATCTCCTGTCTGGACGTGAGGGAAATAGGCTTCTCCCATTTGCAGATAGGTCCGCTAACCTTCTGGTCATCGTCCGATTCGGAAGAAAGATCCTTAGCCACGCAGATGGCAGACGATATGCGCTCATCTAATGATTTCGTCTAGACGGTTGCAAAACAACAAACCTAGCGAAAAGCACTAACACGGTGTCAGAATTAGACGAAGAGGTTCCCCCCCCCCTCCGTTGATGGAGGTTTAGAAACAGAAGTTTTAGCAAAAGACACAGCTTTTGTCTTTGAAGCAACAGGGGGGGGGGGGGGCCGCTCAGAGGGCAGCACAGACTTAAATGAAAAATCTTTGAAATAGGCCTTTGATACGGATGAAGACCAACCCATGCAAACCCCGCACATCGTTGTGGGAGTACATGTAGTGCACTTAAGACAGACATGGCCTCCAAACTCTGCAGAGTGAACATGATCGCACTTGGTGGACTGTACACTTGACATTTTTGACCGATTTTACAGACTCCTAAAAATGAAAATAAAAGTTGAAAATGAAGCGTACAGCTTCGAAAGAACTTAAAAGAACTTCATTAAAATAGAGTCTGATATAAAGCAAAAACGCATGCTATAGAAAAGGTGGGAACGTTCAAATTCAAATATCAAAAATCCATAAAGACAAGAACACACTTTCTGAGGGATTAAAACAATTTCCTACTTATGCACTAAACTGTAATAAGTGACTTAAAGGCTTCTGAGTAGAAGAGCGATTTTAAATGATGATGATGACTTAGGCATATTAAGGGTACCCACGAAAACGAGATACATCACGAAAACTGGTAACATTTTAGTACAGAGTATAAAAACCAATAAAAACCAAGAAATACTCCATAAACATAACTTAGGGAGGATAGACTTCATATTAGGCATTCTTGTAATGATGAACTTCTAGAAACAGTAAGCTGACACAGCGTAAAGCTATAAAAAACTTAAGCTGGAATATTTTGCAGCTATTCTGCTTGCAGAATAATTGAAAAGTGAATCTGTTTCCTATTTGGGCTCCAATGAGCATGCGCAGGCGTGCATACTGACAGGCGTCACCCGGGCGTGAGTACAGACTGGTGCCAGTTTATATCAGGTTATATACTGGAGGTGTACTCAACCAGTAGCAGGTATATATTAATAGGAATAGGCATGGGGAGGAAAGTAAGCAAGCATAAAAATCTTATTCTGGTGGTTAAATGCAGATTAGTTGATTTAGCGAGTAGTGATTGAACAGTAATGGATGTTTTTGTGGTGTAATAACAACATCAAGATCAACAATTGGCCTGACAGGCCTAAAACGTTGCAACAGATGCTGATGAATTATGCTTACGTTCTGACATCTACTTAACTTAACCGTTAACATCACTAGAGAACAGAATGCGACATATTAACCTGTAGAAACCTATATCATCGGATAATGGCTTTTCGAGGGTATAAGCACATTTTTGTCGATTTAATATAAGAGTAGGAATCTTGTCAAAAAATGCTGTCAATTTCGTAACTAGCAAACATTCACTAAAATAAAAATAAACTCTAAATATTGCTTATAAATATCCACTACCAGATCAACAGAGGGAATCAGTACTGTATCATGTGATTTTCGAGGGTGACAATCTCATAATTTCAACTCTAGGGAGGCGGTAAATTGATGTCAATGTTTATGATTTTAGCAGCAGTCTGTCAACCACTGTAATGCCATAAACAGGTCTGATACAAACACAGAACTTAATTTGTAGTTCCGCTTTTCGTGATTTACCAGGTAGTAGCAAATTTCAAACAAAATTATAAAAAACAAAACAAAAATTGAAATTTATATTGTATTGGGTAACCAGGGCCAGTTTGAATCAGCATTGCGGGTATAGAAAAATCACTCTAGATCGGAAAACTTACATTTCACCCCATGTCAGTTTCACGCTATGGGAGAAATAAATTATTGCTATGGCAATGTATCTGCTATGCTACTCGGGACAGCAATTGGCAGACGTCGTCGGACAGGAAAACTGGGTTAGTTCGTAAAATTTCCTTACAAGATATCATCATATTTATCATGAGTCAAAAAAGTAATAGGCCGAATGCCAGAAATAGGTCCTAAAAAGTGTATCATGTTCAAAACTACCATTTTTGCAATATTCATACTGATTAAACGAAATCACGGATTTCTTTTTTCACGAGAGAGTTGATACTTACCTCCCTAATACTCTTTGATATTGCTAAATATCGGCTTGCACTCAATAAACACTCAGAATAAAAACAGTTAGGTGCCCCTACTGGGCAGGGAGTCAAAGTGCAGTCCGGCGGATGCCAGCCCCACCACCGCGCATGCGCAAACTAGCACTTCCTCTGACTAATTTATTGGCTGACACACATGCAACTATTAAGAGCCTGAAGACCGAGCCTCTGTGGGGTGGAGAGGCCGGGTCCGTATTAAGGAGGTAAGTATCAACTCTCTCGTGAAAAAAGAAATCTGATTTCGTTTATTTCACTTCAAGAGTATACTTACCTCCCTAATACTCTTTGATATTGCCAGAATTCGTCAGGGAATTCGGCGGGAGGGAGGCGAGGTCAAAAGACCAGCTCTTCCCTATACGCTTTTCCGCGTTTAAGGCACTTAAACTTCTGAAACTGTGTGAAAACACAGTCAGGATTTGAAAAAACATCGGCTAACACAAACCGATGGATGAGAGATGACCGAATGTCATATGCGCTGTTCCCCCCCCCCCCACCCCCCCCCCCCCACCCCCTTCCTGGGAGGAAGACTCGAATGACCTCAATGTCCCATACGCTCTCTACGTACAAGTGCCATGTACTATAGGACAGAGACGAAAAAGCTCCATTTTCGTATACTCTCAATGATGAACCACATAAACACACATACTATCACCATTTTAATAACAAAGGGTCACGTGACAATACACTTAACAATGAACAACACATAAACAAGACTGACCTTGTTGAACTTGGCTGCCGACATCATCTTCCCAGTGGTGAAGGCTGATGCAGTCCCAAAAAGTGGTTGTTCCCATTAATTAATTGTGATATATACAAGCAATGAGGAAACCTCATCAAAAAAGTACACCTGATTATCTTTTCAAAATCGACAAGGCGAGAGGATTAGAGGTGTCACGGAGATAATGGTCTGTAAAACTTGACTCACAGTGCCAGTGAGCAACCGACATAATGTCATCCACAGGGACCCCATTAAATAGGTCAGTGGAAGTCACTACGCCCCGGACACTGTGAGCCTTGGCCATGTCAACTTGCTTACCGGTGGCGGATTTATGACAAAACTTAATACATTCTACAATCAACCTGGAAATGGTGTCCTTAGACGCCCTGCCATGGGTTCAATATATGACAACCATAACGCTGACTGGTCCGTCCGCCACTCCTGAGTACGTTGTTTGTACCGGATCAGCGCTCGGACGGGACACCATGCTTTAGAATTAGGATCATATCTAGTTAAAGCTGGCAAAAAAATAGGTTGACCTGGATATTTCAAAGACTGATTTTTAGCCAAGAAAGTAATCCTAGGTAGAAGCTTAAGGCCTTCCCCTGTAACCACAAAACGGTCTTCATCGGCTGATAAGGTCATTGTTGCTGTAATCACACACCCTTATCCAGCGTTCCCCATTCTCTGAATAGTTATGCGCTAACTGTTTTCCCACAAAAGTTCTAGAACTGATACCACTGAAATTCAACGCATTTTCTCACGTAAAAATTCTCACCGCCTACGCCTATGTTTAATGTATACCTCAAAACATCACCGGGGAAGTGAAATTATTTGATTTGAGCGCCTAAATATTGCGTATCCTTTAATAAAGGTCGTTTATTACATCAAAATTAATCCACAATTCGATATAAAATGGCGTCGTGGAAAAAAGTACGAATCACGTGATTCGCCTCCAATTGAAGTTTATTTTAGAGCGAGTACTCGGATATAAATATTCTGGAATCGGGGACTCGGAACTCGGGAATTTCTATGTATTATCATTGCGCGATAGGAACTGAGTAGTATACTGATCTGAATAACGGATACCCGTTTGATAAACTCCCGTTAGCGTATAATATCTCGCGAGAACACGCCGCCTTCCATCGCAAAAGAGCCACTGGCTCGCCAACTTAAGAAGCCGGCTATATTGTCGTTCGTAATAATTCAATTTGGATCATTTAATGTTGATCGGCGTTACAAAATTGATGCGCATTTTCTCCCGTATTTGTTTGGTACATAAATTTGGTCTTAAAATATATTTATAAGGAAGCTATTTAACCACGCCAAGACTTTTAAGCGCATTTTAACTACAAAGGTGTGGAATAAACTTTATTATCTTGAACATACGTGGCCTACTATTAGCATTAATCTAATAGGTGGTCGAGATTTACAAATCCGAGGCTTGTATTGACTTCTAGAGGGGCCGGAAATGTATCAGGGCAGAGATCTGTCTTAAGTAGACACCCTGTGACACGATTGTTATTATTATACACGCTATTCTTACAAATTATCTGCTGAGCTAGGGGGTGGGCTTCTAATATAGAGTTTTGGCGTTTTGAAACTGCTAAGAAATCATTGGAGCTCATATGTCAAAGTTAGGGGGTGGACTTCTATTAGAGCATAGGCTACAATTAAACGAAATACGTTACCTTCTATTTTCCGTCTAGAAAAATCTTGATACATTCCTTTGTTTGCAATCAGCGACTGGCGTATTCTGTCCATGTATGTATACCCATGTGCCTAACCCATAATCTTACAATCTGCAGTAGCATAATAACGTCCTCTAAGCAGCTTTGACGTAGTAAATATAGTTCATGATTAATCGTATGATCGCGATTATTTTTCTTAAATGATCGCGATTATAAAAAGTGAATAATCATGCAACCCTAGGCCCTAGACAAGCATAGCATAACATAGTCTAGCTTGGAATACCCTAGCCTAGCCTAAAATACCATAGGCTTAGCCTAGCATAGGCTAGTCCAGGAATAGCTTGGATAGTCTAATCTAGGGCCAGCTAGCCCACTTAGTCTAGCAATGTCATCGTGATTAATATCAAACAAATGGAAGTGATAGACACACTTTTTCATTGGTCTTCCCAAGCCATGTGGTCACAGGTGGGTGTGGCCTAGTTGACCATATATATTGAATTCCCAAGTGGGGCAGAACACACACAGTTTGGGCACTCGATATATGGTCAATTAGGCCATCCCACTCATAGCGAACTGACTTGAGAGGACCAATGAAACAGTACATCTATTTCTTCCATCTACTGCATTGCCGCTTTCACAGAAGCTGACACATCTAGGGGAACTGGCATATCCATAGGAGCTGTTAGATCCACAGTAGTTGTCGTCATGTGTGCATGATTTGTCACAGCAACATGAGCTGTCATAATAAGAGGAGCTGCCACGTTTATAAGAGCTGCCACTTCCACAAGACGTGCCACCGCTACAGAAGCTGTTATATTCATATGAGATGCTGCATCTGCAAAAGGGGTCATGTTTGTTGGAGCTAGCACACCAACTGGAAATGCCACAACCACAAGAGTGGTTATGTCTACAGAATCCTGTATCTATACGTGCTTTCATATCCATATCTATATGAGCTCCCACATCTATAGAGCTGTTGCATCCACAGGAGCTGTCACATCTATGGGCGCTGGTATATAGATAGATGTCACATGCACAGGAGCTCTCACTTGAACTTTACTTTTCACAGCTACATGAGCTGTCATAGCAATAGGAACTGTCACGTGTATAGTAGCTGTTGTATGCACGGGAGCTGTCAGGTCCACCTAAGCTGGCATATCCACAGGAGCTGTCACGCCGATAGCAGTTGCAACACCGGCAATAACTATTATGCCTATAGGAGCTGTCATACATGGATGCCATATCCTCAGGAGATGTCATGTATACAGAAACTATCATGTCTAGAGCAGCTGCCAGCCTGTCACATCCACACGAGCTGTCATATCTATAGGAGCTGTCACGACTATATATGAACTGCTGCATCCACAGTTTTCATATTCACATGAGCTGTAATATCTATAGATGTCATGCCCACATGAGCTGTCATTTCCACAACCGTTAGATTCACGGGAGCTATCATGTACACATGACTTATCACATACACAGGAGTGGCCATGTCTATAGGAGCTGTTATGCCTATAGGTGCTGTTGCTTGAAGGGAGCTATCACATTTACTTGAGCTGTCATATCCATATGATCGCTTTACTCTCTCCCTCACTCCTCCCTCCCCTCTCCCTTCCTCAATCCCTCTCTCTCTTCCTCTCCCACTCGCCCTCTCTCCCGCTCCCCCTCCATCTATCTCTACCTCTCCCTCCCTCCCTCTGCCTCTCCCTCTCGGCACTGTACGCGCTTTAAGCTGATTAGTCACCACGTCTTACAGGTAAAATAGTCAAATTTAAAAGAATTTGACTGAAAGCCGTTGCGACAGGATCTACTGTCAGTCCCACAAATTTAAAAATATTCATTAGGTATCATATTACGAAACTTGAAACCAGAAGTGTATGTTGAAAACATATTGCCCCTAAACCTGCACCAGGAATGTCACTAATTGGTTCCAAGTTAAGCACTGCTAGAGTTAATAAACTTTTTTCAAATTAATCAGTTTTTACTGAACGTATAGGAATGTATTTAAAATTGCATGAAATTATCAATAAACATCATTTAATAGTTCGCTTTTACCATCTTTTAAAATTATAAAATAATTGCTTGTGTTTACTTCTGTCTACAGGTGATGAGAAAAGCAGAGAAGACAGGTTCAACTTCTTCAACAGAGGTTCATTACAACAGGCATGACAAGGATAGTTCATTGCTGTTGTGTACCAGTGTTAAATAAGGCTTGCATTGACTCATCCAGAGTACTCATGTTTATAGGCTTTCTGATATACGTTTATGCTTAAAGGAAGTGGAAAATGAACTCTTAAATGCAATTGACTGGTAACCTCATATAATAATCAAAATACCAACAGTCGTAAAAAATGTGTTTCTGGACATTAACTCAATTACCGTTCAGTGCATCTGTTTGAAACTTCACAGGATAACTGGACTAGGTCTGAGGCAAAAATCTATCCAAATGGAAAACCCAATATGGCTATCAACAGTCATACTGAAAATAGTTTGCGAGATGATTACTCCATTATTGTTTATCAGATCCCTTTCAGTGTGCATACATTTTTTACCGTCCCTTTTGACTTATGAAATGCAAAAAATATCAGTTTTCTTCACTTCTTTTCGCACTCCTTCAAGAGGTTCAAATGAGAATTGGTAGGTTGCTTTATTATAGGGAGTTACAGAGCAGGTTTGAGTTTCATACATTTTCGTCAATTTTCCATGGAGTTATGCCCCTTTTCGACTTATGAAATGCAGGATAGATTTAAGGTTTTATACTTCAATTAGAGTAATATAATAATTGCCTATGTTTGCTTTTTTCTACAGGTGACAGCGCCAGTGGAAAAGACAACGTCCACTTCATCACTGCAGGTTCCTCACAGCAAAGTTAGTTCATTACTGCTAAAGTTGGTAATTGTGTATCTGTGTTAAATAAGATCAGTGTTTTTCGCTGTTTGAACATTGATTTATTTTAGGGCTGATTTGTATGCAGTCTAAATGACCAGGTATGGGTTTTGGCTGCGTTAAGCTTTTTTCAAACGACATTTACTCCCACAAGGGGTTGTCCGATTTGAATAAAACTTGACAGATTTGTTCTCTCCGATAGTTAGGATTAGTCCATATAAAAAAGAAATTGACTCAAATTTTTCCCAAACGTTTTCGTCGTTTGAACTTTGATAAGTCTAGTGCTGATTTGTATTCATGTTTTTGGTATGCTTAACGACAGCATAATACATATAACCTAGATGAAAATCGGCCATAAAAGTTCAAACGGCAAAAAAAATATGGAAAAAATTTGAAAATCGATTTCTTTTTCATGTGGGCTAGTCCTAAGCACCGTATAGAACAAATCTGTCACATTTTATTCAAAATTGGATAACCCATTGTGGGTGCAAATGTCGACATTTTGAAATAAGCTTAACCACAGCATAATGAGTATAACCTGGATGGATACAAATCAGGCCTAACATAATCAAAGTTCAAAGATAAAAAAAATATGGAAAAAGTTTGAAAATCAATTTCTTTTTCATGTAGTGGACTACTCCTCAGGCTAAACATGGTATAGACACCTGTGATGGCTTTTTTAAAATTGCTCCTTGTAGGTGCAAATGTCATTTAAAAAAAGCTTAACCAAAGCAAAAAACCATAACCTGGACCCAGAAAATATCCAAACATGAAAAAAGTATGGAAAAAATTTTAAAATCGATATACATCTCTATCTCGGCTTTTCATGCAGAAACTCTGAGAAACAATAATTTTTTAAGCTATGATGGACTAAGCTGTTCTGGGATAAGCTAAGATATAATGGGATAAACTAAGCTAAGATAAACTAGGCTAAGATATGTTATACTCGGCTAAGCTAAGCTATCCTTGGCTAAACCAGGCTAAGATATACTCGGCTAAGCTCAGATTTACTCGACTAAGCTAACCTAAGATTTTGTCAGCTAAGTTAAACTAAGACATTCTCCGCTAAGCTACGATATACTCGGCTAAGCTATGCTATAATAAGGTACGCTAACATGTGCTAGTCTGCGCTAAGCTAAGCTATGCTAGTCTAAGCAATTCTCGCCTACTCTACACTTAGCTATGCTAGTCTAAGGTATGCTAGTCTAAGCTAACCTATGCTAGTCTAAGATAAGCTGTGTTATGCTATGTTAGGCTAAGATAGTCTAATCATGCTAAGTTATGCTCGTCTAGGCTAAGCCAAGCCATGCTAGTCTAAACTATGCTAAGATAGTCTAAGCCAACATATGCTAAGCTAATCTATGCTGGCCTAAGCTAAGCTATGCTAGTATAAGCTAAGCTAAAGTAATCTATGTTACTCTACGCTAAGGTTTGCTATTCTAAGTTAAGCTAGTCTAAGCAAAGCTATGGCATGCTAATATAAGCTAAGATATGCTCGTCTAAGCTAAGCTATGCTAAGCTAAGCTACTATAAGCAAAGCTATACTAGTCTAAGCTATGCTAGTACAGTCTAAACTGGACTATCTAGGCCTAGGCAAGAATATGTAATCTCTGCTCAGGCCAGCTTATGCTAGCTAAGCATAAATATAAGGACAGTTTAGGCTAAGCTAGCCTAGATGTAACATCTCGGGTCGCATACAGTGGCCTGGCTATGCTACAACATTCTCGCTAGGCTAGTCTAGGCTAGGCTAAGGCTAACGATATGCTATGCTAGAGTAAGCTAGGCTATGGTATGATAGGCTAAGCTATGTCTAGGGTAGTTTAAGCTGAAATAGTTAGGCGTAGGCTGGCCTATGTAGCTCTCTATTTTTAGATTGTCGAAAGCGATCCTGCGAACCAAACAGTTAATTTGGAGACATTTTATGAGAGTCAGGATTTGAGTTATCGATTCCTTGTTGAAATACTCTATGGATTTCAGATTATGTGAAATATCCTCTTCCTCTCAATGAAGCGGTCCCTTTCACACACATCCTGAAGTGTAGGATAGGGGAGGGTGGGTGGAGTTTACCCTTAGCTCGGCCTTAGCAAGACTTGACTAGGCCTTATCAAGGCATGAGTAGGCCGTATCGAGGCAATAGCCAGACTTGACTAGGCCATACCTATACCTTAGTGTGGCTTGACTGGACCTTATCCAGGCTTGCTAGGCCTTACGTAGGCATTAACCAGGCTTGGCTACGTCTTGCCTAGGCATTAGTCAGGCCATGCTAGGCCTTAACTAGGCCCGGATAGGACCTATCTTAGCTAGGCCTTAGGTACAGTTAGCTAGGCATTATGTAAACTTAGCCAAGCCTTAGTTCGGCATTTGCTAGGCCGTATCTAGGCTTGAATAGGCATTTCAAGGCCTTAGCTAGCCTTAGCAAGGACATATCTATGGTTATATAGGCCTTATGCAGATATTCGCTAGGCCTTAACTAGGCTTGGTTACGTCTTACTTAAGCCTTAGCCAGGCTTTGCTAGGCCATACCTAGACCTTTACCAGGCTTACCTAGGGCTTAGCTTGGATTTACCTAGGTCTTAGGTAGGCCTTATCTAGTCTTAACTAGGCCATAGCTTGGTCTTAGCTAGACACGGCTAGGCCTTAATTCGGCTTGGCTAGAAAATAGCTAGGCCTTAGCCAGGCTTAGACCGTACCAGGCCATAGCCAGACAGACCTAGCCAATCTTAGCTAAGTTCAAAGTATTTTAGTATCCTACAGGATGCCTAGTCAAGCCTGGAGAAGACCTACGTAAGGCATAGTAAATCCTGTTTGAGGCATAGGTAACGCCTAGCATAGCCTAATTAAGGCCTATGCAGGGTCTAGTCAAGCTGGGATAAGAAATAGGTACAGAATTGTAAAGCCTGGCCACGGCCTAGCAAACTCTTCTAAGGCAAGGATAAGGCCTAGATAAACCTGGCTAAGGCATAGGGAAGGCCTATTCAAGTCTGTCTAAGTCTTATGTAAGGCATAACCAGGCCTAGATAAATCCTAACCAAGCTAGGTAAACCTCTCTAAGGTCTAGTTAAGTCTGGCTATGGTCCAGGTTATGGGCTAGCAAAGGCAGACTATGGCCTACGTAAGGGCAAGCTGAGCTAAGACCTATGTAATGCCTACTAAAAACCTGTATAAATCAAGCTACGGCTTAGGCAAGGCATAGCTAGCTAAGGTCTAAGTAAGGCCTAGTCAAACCTGTGTAAGGCTGAGATAAGGCCTAGTTGGCCGGTAGGGTATGGTAAGGTAGGATATGGTAAGCCTTAGCTCAGCCTTATCCAGGCTTGGCTAGACCTTATGTAGACCTTAGCTAAGCTTATCTATGGCTTACCTAAGACTTAGCGGGGCTTACGTAGGCCTTATTTAGTCATTAGATAGGCTTTGGTATACCTTACATAAGCCTTAGCTAGGCTTGGCTTGAACTTACGTGGGCCGTTGCGAGGCTTTTCAAGGTCATACCAAGGCCTTAGCCAGCCTTTACTAGGCCTTAGCCAGGCTTTGCTAGGCCATGCCTATGCCTTATCTAGGCTTCATTAGGCCATACCTGGGCCTTAGCCAGGCTCACATAGGCATTGTCTAGGCCTTAGCCATGCATGGCTAGGCTACCTAGTTCAGATAGAAGCGTGGATCAGCCTTAGTTACGTCTTAGTTAGGGTTACCTAGGCCGTAGCCAGGCTTGACTAGGCCTTATTTAGACCTTATCTTAGCGTGACTTGGTTTTACCTAAACCTTAGCTAGGCTTATGTAGGCCTTATCCAGGATTGGCTATGCCTTACATAGGCCTTAGCTAGGGTTGGTAGGCCTTACATAGGTCGTAGCCAGGCTTCGCTTGACCTTACATATGCCAGAGCCAGGGTGTGCTAGGCCATACCTCGTCTTTAGCCAGGCTTGATTAGGCTTTAGCCAGGCTTGACTAGGTCTTAGTCAGGCATTGCTAGGCCTTACCAAGGCCTTAGCCAGGCAGCTTTGCTAGGCATGTCTGGCTACGGCCTGGATAAGGCCTGCCAAGCCTGACTAAGGCCTAGACATTGCCTAGACAGGCCGAGTTATAGCCTAGGGAAAGCCAAGCTGAGACCTAGGTAAGCCTGGTTAAGGCCTAGCGAAGTGTGACTCAGTCCTAGTCAAACCTAGCTATGGCGTAGCTACGGCCTAGTCAAGCGCTGGCCAAGGCCTAATTAAGGCCTAGTCTAGCTTGACGAAGGCCTAGTACAGGCCTAGCAAAGGTGTTTGGCTAATGTCCAGACCTAGCAAATCCTGGCTAAAGCCTAGGTAACTCCTAGTCAAGTCTGGATAAAGCCCAGCGCAGGTCTACGTACGGCTAGTCATGTATAGCTAACACCCAACCAGGCCTAATTAAGTCCTAGATAATTGCTATGTACGTCTAGTTAAGGTCTATGCAAGCCTAGTCAAGCCTTATCATAGCTTAGCATAGACTAGGTCAGACTAGCCTAGGTTAGTTTAGACTAAGTCAGACTACCCTAGGCTAGCTTATACTAACTTGGACTAGACTAGGTTAGCTTAGACTGGCTTAACTTAAGCTTGCTTAGCTTAGACTAACTTAGACTAGCCTAGCTTAGACTAGCCTAGTTTATAGTAGCTTTGCTTAGACTAGCTTAACTTAGAGTAGCTTAACTTAGCTTTGACTTGCATAGATACCATAGCTTACCTTAGATTGGCTTAGACAAGCATAGCTTGGCTTATCTTAGACCAACATGGAATGCCTTAGCATAGGTTACCTTACACTAGCTTAGACTACCTTAGACTAGCATAAATTACCATATCTTTGCTTAGGATATCATAGCTTAGCTTCCTAGGTTAGACTATCTTAGCTTAACCTTTCATAGCTTATCATAGCTTAGATTAGACTATCAGCGCTTAGCCTAGCGTAGCTTAGCCTATCATAGCTTAGTCTAGACTATCTTAGCTTAGTGGAACATAGCTTAGCTTAGCTCAGCTTAGACTAGCATAACTTAGATTATATTATCTTATCTTAGACTAGGTTAGCTTAGTGTAGACCAGCATAGCCTAGCTTAGACTAGCAGAGCTTAGCACAGCTTAGCTTAGCATGGCATAGATTAGGGTAGATTAGCTTAGCTTATACAAATATAGCATGAGATATTTTAGACTAGCATAGTTTTTAATAGCTTTGAGTACCTTAGCTTAGACTAGAATATGTTAGTCTAGAGTAGCATAGCTTAGCATAACACACCTTAGAAAAGCATATCTTACCTTAGCTTAGATTAGCACAGCCTAGCTTTGCGTAGACTGGCACAGCTTAACTTACCTTAGTATGGGATAGCTTAACTTAGCCGAGTATATCTTAGGTTAGCCAAGAATATCGTAGTTTAGCTTTGCCGAGTAAATCTTAGCCGAGTATAGTTTAGCTTAGCGGCGTATATCTTAGCTTAGCTTAGCCGAGTAGAGCTTAGCTTAGCTGAATATAGTTGAGATTAGCACAGTACAGCATAGTTTAGCCAACCCTAGCTTAGCTTAGCCGAGTATAGCGTAGCTTAGCCCACTTTAGGTTAGCTTATCCCAGTCCAGCTTAGTTTAGACTGGTATAGCATAGCTTAGAGTAGATTAGTATAGCCTAGCCTAGACTAACATAGCTTAGACTAGTATAGCTTAGGTTAAACTAGTATAGCTTAGACTAGTATAGCTTAAACTAGTATAGCTTACATTAGTATAGCTTAGACTAGTATGGCTTAGACTAGTATGGCTAACATACCTTATCCTTAAGATTGCCTAACCTAGGCTAGCCTGGGCATAACTTTGTTTAGACTAGCTTAGCTTAGACTAGCATAGCTTAGCTTAGACTAGCATAGATTACCATATCTTAGCTTAGAAAACCTTAGACTAGCATAGTTTGACTTAGCTTACATTAGAATAGACTAACTTAGCACAGGTTGGCTTATGCTACCTTAGCTTAGACTAGCACAGCTTAGCTTAGACTAGCATAACTTGGCATAGCTTAGTTTAAGCTATTATAGCCTAGCTTAGACTATCTTAGCTTGGCTTTTCATAGCTTAGCACAGCATAGATCAGACTTATCATAGACTACCGTAGCTTAGCTTAGACTAGCATAGCTTAGCACAGCTTATATTAAATTAGATTAACTTAGCGTAGACTAGCATAGCACAAATTAGCTTAAGTTAGACTATCATAGTTTGTGACAGCTTTAAATAACTTAACATAGCATAGTCTAGACTAGCATAGCTTAGACTAGCATAGGTTAGTCTAGAGTAGCATAGTTTAACATAGCATACCTTAGCGTGGACTAGTATAGCATAGCTTAGACTAGACTAGTAGAGCAAAGATTGGCCTAGGCTCGCGTAGCCTATACTCGATTGGGCAAGACTAGATTGGCCTAGACTAGATTGGCCTAGACTAGACTAGATTGACCTAGATTAGATTGGACTAGACTACATTGGACTAGACTAGATTGGAGTAGACTAGTTTGGCCTAGACTACACTGGATTGGCCTAGACTAGAGTAGATTGGCCTAGAGTAGACTGGGCATAGACTAGACTAGACTGGACTAGACTATAGACTGGCCTAGACTAGACTAGATTGGCCTAGACTGGACTAGATTGGCCTAGACTAGACTAGATTGGCCTATACTAGACTAGATTGGCCTAGACTAGACTAGCTTGACCTAGACCAGACTAGATTGCAGTGATTTGTCTAGACTAGACGTCATGTTAATCATGTAGGCTAGACAATGCATGTAGGCTAAGCTAAGCCTGTATGCTAGGCTATGCTTATGTAAGCACATGTTTTTGAATTGTCGTCCATTCATCGCACTAGTACATATCCCCCTAAAATATATATATATACTGAACCAAAAAAGTTTAGCAACACTGAGAATATTACTGTATAAATGTTATTTAACAAAAACAATACATTGATTCAAATATATTATTTAATTGATAGGTCATTTTCCAATTTGAACAACAGTCTCTTGTTACTGTAATGCTAGCATCGCGCCTTTAACACGGCATCGTTCAACGGAAGGGTCCAATTTAAATAATGACACTGAGCTGTCAATACCGGTTGTGACCTCCGCGCGCGTTAACCACCGCCGTACATCGCTTTCTCATGCTTCGAATTAAGCGCCTGATGTCACGAAGAGGAATCGCATCCCATTCCTGGAGAAGTGTAGCTTCCAGCTCCCGCGCGTTATGAAGATGTGGATGGTTCTCACGCACCATACGGCCAAGAATGTCCCACACGTGTTCAATAGGAGACAGGTCCGGTGATCGCGCTGGCCAGTCCAACACCGACCGGAACGTTGTTCGCCTCAAGGAAATCACTGGGGACCCTAGCTGAATGAGGACGGGCGTTGTCTGCTGGAACATAAAGTCTGCATGATGCTGCATCAAAGGGATGACATCAGGGGCGACAACTTCTTCACAGTACCGTGTAATAGTACATAGTACACCGGTAGCGGTGTGCAAATTACGGGACAGCCGCGGCGCAGTCTCAAACCTGACAACGCCCGAGGGGACCGTGTATTATATTAGGGTAGGGTGGAGTCGGGTTTGGGTAGGGGGGGGGGTACAGTAGACACGTTTTATGGGCCCCACCCTCACCAAACACACTAAGACTACGACGACTACGACGATTACGACGACTTGATGACGATGACGATGATGGAGGACGACGATGACTATGACGATGATGGATGATGACGATGATGGATGACGACGATGACGATGATGATGGGTGACGATGATGGATGACGACGATGCCGATGATGGTGATGGATGACGACGATGACGATGATGATGATGGGTGACGACGACGATGATGATGATGATGATGATGATGATGATGATGATGATGACGATGATGATGATGATGATGATGGATGACGACGATGACGACGATCGTGATGATAATGGATGATGATGATGAGGATGAGGATGAGGATGAGGATGCATTTACCGAAGTTTGTTTATATGTTTCCAGCCCCCTGCTGTGATTGCACGAACAAAGGGAAATGTGGGAGTTGCAAGTGCAAGAAAGCAGGATGCAGACCGTCATGTCGGAATCTAATTTGCAAATTCAGGACAAATGTAAGTAGTTGCAATAAAATAAGAAACGTACATACCTCATGATTATATTATTTACCCAATATGTTTTCATGGCTGTAAACTGTTTATATTTTCATATAGCCAAGCAGTGCAAAGTCCACACGACACCACCCCTATGCAAATGATAGTTGGAGAAAGCAACATGCACAAGGGCTAGCATTGGTGAATGAGTGGATGGCTGATTCCTGCGCTGTACAAAGGGCTGAGGATGAGGATTGTCGTGCTCGTTGCCATGTAAGTTGGTTTGAAGCAGTTTATGGGTTTACACCTATAGAAATAACAGTAAGCCACAATCCATAAGCTTAGAAACAAGCTTTGATAAATGCAACTAAGATGAGTTTGAGAGAGAGAGAGAGAGAGAGAGAGAGAGAGAGAGAGAGAGAGAGGGGGCGGGCGGGCGGGATGGAGGGAGGGAGGGAGGGAGGAGGCAGACGGACGGATGGACGGGCGAGCGGGCGGGCAGGCGGGTGGACGGACGGACGGATGGGTGGGCTGGGATAAGAGAGACATTGTTTAGACGAATCGGTTATGATTCAGATAAACTGTCAGCTTTATGCCCGCCGTATTCGATATGATACTGCCAACCCGATTCCCATTTTTCCAACCTGGGACGTATGTCATGTATGGTTTATAGTCACTCTACCTAGATAGACCCTTGTCGTATGATTGACTCGAGGCATGTACTCATCTCCGTTGGTGACGATTCAAAATCGAGTCAATCGACACGACAGCGATCGATTCGATAATCACTATATCTTACCCAATCGTGTACACATTATAAAAAAAGTAAATTCCAAATAGTAAATTTCGTGCAATTACATTGCATAAATTTCCCTGAAAGTAATGGCATGTTGTATTTTCTCAGAGAAATTGTAAAAATTGAGTGACGTTCTACTAACTGTATGTCCATACAGAACTGATGTAGATGTTGTCCGAAAACAACTTGATTTCGGCATTTTCTTTCGAGTAACCAAGACACTCACCCATCTTTTTAGTAGCGACTGCGACTAGTATAGGTCGGTCGGTCTGTCGGTCTGCCTGTTTGTCTGTAAAAAGATGACTATTCTTACAGAGCCACCCAGTCGCCACCCAGTCCCGACTATAGCGCGCTCTCACTTGCTTGTGTACTCTGGGAACATAAAATCGCTCCCTCTAAGTAAGACAGACCTCATCAGGCGATGGTCACAACCGCACATAAATGATTTGACGGGCATGTGCGATTGTGATACTTTTGTATTTACGATGGCGCCTCTGTGATTATAGATTTCATTTAGAAGATTCACTAATTTTGAATTTTCTTCAATTTTTCAAGGCCAAGATTGACGAGTGCACAACTGATGAGCTGCGGCAAGCTCTACATATACTTGCTGATCAGAACAACCCGCAAGCTGTATCCATTGCCCTAACAGACAATACTGACCATTGTACTCGTACTACAACATATCCTTGGTTTTGTAGTTGTGATAAATGTGTCAACATGGATGACAGGCGTATGAATCTGTGCTGTATGCAGAATTCTTGTATTATCATGACAGATACTTTTTCGAACATATGCTTACAACATGATGTTTTGGAAATCGTTAGTATAATAAACTGGGCCTCTCGGTTCAATGATAGGCCAAGTTTTGCAATGCATAAATACAGAAATCAGGCTTACAGGAATTTTATTTTATGGCAATATGGAAAACTGGGCCGTGGTAATCGTCGTGTACCACCGTCGTGTGTGGTGCATAGAATTAGGACGCGTTTTCCAGAGGATGGAGATAATCCATCATATACTGGTTACCAATCGTTCAGCGATCTGAGTGAGGCTGAAGACTAGCAACTAGTACTGTTACTACTGTAGTTGTTGTTGCTCCTACTCTTATTATTATTATTAATAATATTTATTTATTTATTTATTTATTTATTTATTTGCCCACCTGTTCTTGCTTGCTTGTTTTGACGAATCTGTTGTGGTCCAGGATTTGATTCTCTAGAATGATTTGGAGCCATTTCATCCAGACGTTCACTCTCTGCACTTCTCTTTGTAGATCTCCTCTGTGTTCGAAACCGGATACCAAGGCATAATCCCGTAAGTTCTGAAATTGCATGCAAATTGCTTTGCATAAGCTACTTTTATGGAAAAAGTGTGTTGTATCTGGTGAATGAGTATCATGAGGATTACTATCAGTATTATTGATCTTCATTTGCTGATGTTGTTGTTGCTGCTGTTGCTGCTTCTACTACTACAACAACAACAACAACAACAACAACAACAACACCTACTACTACTACTACTGCCCCCCCCTCCCCCTCCCCCTGTCACCCCTCCTCCTCCTCCTCCCACTGCCACCACCACCACCAATCGCTGTGTCCCCTTACCAGGTATGTACGTGTAATCCTTGTCTGTAAGCCTATCGGATGCCGCCCACTGTCTTGTCCGTCTTGAAAATCCGGAAATGACAGACACATCCCCGTTTGATGACAATCTCACTTCTCTTCCCAGATGATTGTTGTAATCAAGGACTGTCAATTGGTTTCTGATAGTATAGCTATCATAGCCAAATGACAGTCATTTAGGACAATACCTGAGAAGAGAGTGCGAAAAGAAATTCTCTATTGCGGATGTGTGCCTGCAGAGCGTATACTTGTACAGAGTTGCACAAAACACCCGATCTGTGACAACCGATCTGTGAATACAATACATTTGAAGGCACTTATCGAAATTCGAGATCAGTTCAACCACCACTTACGATTACCTCCTTGACAATTTCTTTTAACTTATCCGAGCATCCAAATCTAATTTCATGGCATCATCTTTATTGAATATTGTCTGTTTCGTATTGAGTTGTCATATCGATCGTATACATGCGGACAGACAGACTGGCCAGAAGACTATTAGATGGACGGATGGACAACTTTGTAAATCTTGTCGTCTTATGGCACAGCATGATTTTCATAGAAAGAGTAGGCCTAACATAACACATTCTTTCGGTGCTCATAAAGACTGTTAATCATTTATTTTTTAAATATCCTCCGTGCTCCACCAATTGCATATAAGTATTAGTGAAATAGTTGTATATACGTTGTCAACCATCTTAGAATTTTCAAAGTATAAGGCTCATTTGTCTGCAAGATAATGTGAAAATACAATAAATAATTTCGTGATAACAAACAACTAGCATCAATCGATTTCCATGTCTGTATGTCTATCAGCGTGTAAAAAATGCAATTTATGGCAAAACTACCAAAGATCCATCTATTCTATAGCATGCTAAACTTGTTCTAGTAATTACCTCAACGAAACTTGGCGCTGTTGCTGCCATAGGCAGCAACAGCGCCCAGTCAAATTAGTTACAAAATATTCAACAGCTTCCCTGTATAGTTTTCAGGAAATTGATAGCTAGAGCATTTGGAGATCGATCAATCCCAACACGGCGAGGTGTGGGTGGACCTTAGCTAGTGATGGGCGGGTCATAGCTAAAAATGGAAAGGTCCATTCCCTCAACACCGCCAGAAATGATTTATGATGTGTCTTACCCATGGACGTAGGTCCTTGCATGATGCTGGTTTACAGGCTTGGGATAATAATTCGCCGAGTTTCTTTGATTTATGGCATACATCAAGACTGTGATGCACATCAAAGTCAGATTCTGTAATAAAATTGTTCATTTACTTGTTTATAAGATATTCAACACCCATGAACGCATGTGTATGGATTATGCGATTGCGTATATCAACGTGTGTGTGTGTGTGCCTGCGCGTGCGTGCGTGCGTGCGTGTGTGTGCTTATGTGCGTCAGTTTGAAAGTGTAAACGTAAGTTCACATGTCAAGCAGCCTATGCATTACTAGACTGTTGTAAGTCTGCATGAAATCTAACTAAACAAAAATCGGATCGCCGAGGGAGCATTCAATTCTTAGACTGATTTATTATTATTATTATTATTATTATTATTATTATTATTATTATTATTATTATTATTATTATTATTATTATTAAAGCGATTATTATAACGATTATAATGACTATTATTGGTAACAATTTTATTTTCGACCCATCAAGGAGTTTTCCTGAACTACATATTTCCGTAAAACACAATATTTTGGAAGCATTTTCTTGCTATTACTAAATGTCAGATTATAGGAATCACTCTCAACCTTCTGTTTTCTACAGAGCATGCAGATTTACAGTTACTTTAGTAAATATTTCTAGTTTTTATAATGATTCCATTATATGAATACCCAAAATGGCTGCAATAGATTGACTTGCTTCACTGATGACTTCATTTATAACAACAGAACTGCTCAGGTCGGTCATTGCCCGTCTTACACCCTCTTCCTCCATGCGGGGACTACATCTGCTGACATCACGCGAATCCACAATGGCTAATGCCAGAATCTTTCGAGAATGATAATCCATTATAACCGTTGTTGATTTGTTGGCCGAAAATCCTAAAAATGAGAATGAATTAATGAATTGCTACAATCGTGATTATCCTACCATTTCTGATGAATGTATGGTGATGAGAGAAATTGGTGTGTTGGTCTAAATGCCGATGACAAAAATATTAATAGTGACAACTGTGTGGATACGTGTGTATATGCGTGCATTTGAATCCATGTTCCCGTGTGTATGAGTGCATGTGTTCATATATGGTATGCGTCCTGCCCCGCCCCCCCCCCCCCCCCCGAGGATCGGTTGGTGCCGTCTTTTGTGCTTGTCTCTCCGTTTGTTTGTTGACGCAATATTTATGGCATGTTTACGTGCATACTCATAACTAGGCACAGATACGAATGTGTTTAGGTTGAGATTTTGGTGAGATCATTATACACATATCTAGTAGCCTACACCCGGAAACATTATACTAATTTTGCATAATTATTGTCTCAATAAAATCAATATATTGAGACTGATTAGTACTCACCTGGTGAATCGTAACGGGCATCCAAAGCAACCGCCACAGGCGATTCCGCTAGCATTGTGCGAATGGTAGAGATGTGGTTTTTTTAAGTAGTCTGAAATTGGTTTGCGAAATATTCTCTGATTGACGTAGTGGGGGGGGGGCCTAAAAGGTATCTGCCTTTCCCACAGACAACTTGAGAAATCTGGCGGCTAATGACCAGCCAGACCACGTCAGACCCGATAATAGGAGAGCTAAGTGAATCATAAGACCCACAAAGCTTTTCCCACCATACCATGGTGTGGTATACCACTTGTTATTGTGTCCACCCTGTGAAAAAAACCTGAAATTTATTTTACGGAAATTTGAAGCATCAACACCACTGCCAGAACATCATCTTTAGCACCATCATCACCATCACCACCACCACCACCACCACCACCATCATCATCATCATCATCCATTATAATCACCATCATCATTTTCGACTTCTCGACAAACATGCCCCAGAGAAATTAAAATCTATTCATCAGAGACCGAAATCTACGTGGCTTTTCACACCTGATGTAGCCAAAGCTAAAGCTGATAGACGGAAGGCCGAGAGGCAATGGAGGAAGTCCAATCTGGAAGTACATAGACAGATTTATGTCAACGCGAGGAACACAGTCTCTAAGATCATCGCTGGTGCTAAACAGTCTTTCTTTAACAACAAAATCTTAGAAAGTACGTCGAATCCCAAACAACTCTACAGTACAATGTTCGACCTAATGGGTAAGAAGAAAGACTCCTCCCTTCCTAGTGGTGAGGATCCGGCACTTATTGCCCAGTCATTTTCGGACTTTTTTCAAAGCAAAATCGTGGACATTCGCACACAATTGCACCAGTCCCAAAATACTACTGTTCCTCACGATGACCATCCTGTCTTCAATGGCAAAGGCCTCGATTACTTTCTTCAGTTTTCAGAAAATGATGTATTGACCCTTTTAAACGAGCTCAAGCCAACCTTCTGTACATTGGATCCTATCCCTACCAAACTTGTGCTAAAATACACGGACCTCCTGCTTCCGTCGATTACCATGATGGTTAATTCTAGTCTAATGTCCGGGACTATGCCAGCGTCATTCAAACGGGCTATTGTCAAACCACTACTGAAAAAGAATGGCCTAGACCACGATATCTTGAATAACTATAGACCGGTTTCGAACTTACCTTTCATGTCAAAACTTGTCGAAAAGGCGGTACTTAAAAGACTGTCAGTCCATTTACGAAAATGTGATTTATATGAGCCATTTCAGTCCGCATACCGACAATACCATAGCACCGAAACAGCCCTTCTAAGGGTTGTAAATGATATTCGCAGTGCTGTTGACAAAGGTAATGTTTCCCTGCTGCTATTGTTAGATTTGAGTGCCGCATTCGACACTATTGACCATCAGATACTTTTATCACAATTGCGTCATACATTTGGATTAGATGGCCCAGTATGGAACTGGTTTGAATCGTATCTATCCGAGAGATATCAGTCAGTCTGCGTAAATGGATCATTCTCCGAACCGATCAAGCTCACGTGTGGTGTGCCGCAAGGATCGATTTTGGGTCCAGTATTATTTACGCTATACACACGGCAACTTGGACAGAAAATCGAAAACCACAACATCCAACGCCATTTCTACGCCGATGACACGCAGCTCATCAACAGTTTTATACCATCTGTATCAGCCGCAAGTATGGCAACAGATCAACTAAATGACTGCTGTTCGGACATTAAATCCTGGATGACATTGAATATGTTGAAGCTAAATGATGACAAAACGGAGGCCATGCTAGTTGGTCCGGTGATTAGGCGCGCTAAATCAGACTTGACATGCATCACTGTTGGAACAAGCCAAATAAATCTGTCACCTGTGGTGAAAGATCTAGGGGTAATGCTTGATAATGAACTGACCATGGAAAAGCATGTTAATCATCTCTGCAAAGTGTGCTCGTACCAGCTACGTAATATTGGTTGCATCAGACGGTATATTACGAAGGAGGCTACAATCATGCTTATACTGGCGTTAATATCGTCAAGACTTGATTATTGTAATAGCTTGCTTATTGGTGCACCAAAACAACTTATTCATAAGCTACAGATTGTACAAAATACCGCTGCTAGAATCATATCACTCCGCCGAAAGTATGATCACATAACCCCTGTCTTACAGAATTTGCATTGGCTCCCGATCGAGCAGAGAATCACTTTCAAAATTTTATGCTTGACTTACCAATGTGTTTCCGGTACTGCCCCTGCATACTTAACTGAACTAGTACAACCCTATTCGCCTGGTCGATCACTCAGATCTGTCAATCAGATGCTGCTAAACGTCCCAAAAGTAAATTCTACTACATATGGCCACAAAACTTTCGCTTATGCAGCTCCCACCGAGTGGAACAATCTACCACTTAGTCTAAAAAACTCAGCATCATTAGATATTTTCAAATCACAACTGAAAACCACCCTTTTCAAACGAGCATATTCTCAGTAGATATAGCTATTACGCACTAGCGCTTAGAGCACGCATTGTCATGGATTCAGCGCTTTATAAATGTACTTATTATTATTATTATCATTATAGTCGTCGTCGTCGACATATAATTGTTACGACGACATAAGCCTCTGTAAATTGTTTTTGCATGATCGTTTATTTGTATAAAATCGGCGAAATACACTCACAAGGCATTGGAATTCAAATTTTGGCCCTCCAAGTATATTGCCCTCGGACACAACAATGCTGTCAGGTTTTATTCTGTGAGGGCATTGATCACAAACAGTTCGTCGAATCAGTTCTCGAAGTTGTTGGCTCCCAACAATGAAGCGGCGATCACCAATCAGGTCGTATTCGATTTGTAGTGGATCGCTACTGAAACATCAATCAACCGGTATATGGAAATGTTTTGAGAAAATATATTGTCTTTTGACAAACAATGTCGACAAGATAATTATCAATTCAATTTCGTACTCCCAGACCACATGTGCCTATACTATGTAGCTAGCTGCCAAATTTGATTATATCTGCTTGCATTCCAACCTTTATGACCAAAATGTATCTTCTGATATCTTTGTTAGGATGTGAAAGTCATAGAACCCCTACACAAGTGTAAAATGAATGGATGCGCCAAACTTGGATATTATAATTACATGCGTTTCCGATATATGAATAAAACGTATTTATGGAGGTGACCGTCTGACCTCAGACTCATTTTACTTACACAGACACCATATGACTTGATAAATAAAAATTTAGCGCATTCTCCTTCGATCAATACTCACCATTCTGTTACGTCTGATATACAGCTGGCCCTGACAGCTGGCTCTAGGACTATAAACCTAGAAAGATTTACCGACTCCTTGGAACCGGGGACTCGGCTCCCAACTGCCGAGTACCCGTCTACCATAGAGCTCATTCTTGTTTGCATAGCAACAAGAGCAATACATGCTTTTTAGCAGTTGGAAAGGTTGAGAAATAAAAGTCTAAGTCTTTGTGTAAACTGTGCTTGTGATAGCTAGTGACTCCTCTGCAAGGATATTTGGATAATATTGATACCGCCGATAACCAGGTCGTATTTTTCCTTATTATTCCATAGTTAAAAGACTTGGGTCTCTAAATTTCGTTGTGTCGCATGTTCCAATTTCTAACCCCAAAGAATCCGGGACCTGTGTTAACAACGAGATATGCCGGATGGTCGCCTTCTTTAACCCCACCAGGCGATCGGCAGACATGAAAATAGGTGTTTGCTACTGTATTTGTAACACGAATATCGGCTGACGTCGTTCTCCGTAAGATCCGAGCGGGTGACGTCACACCCGTGGTGCTCGGATGTTTATGTGAAGAAAATTTTTTCATTAATTCGCGCATCTTGTTCTGGGTGCTGCGTACTAAAAATGGTACCAGAAAACTTTGGAATGTTCAAGTTTTGCGTGTTATCACGATCTGTTTGCAATGATCCGTGGTTTCAAAATTCTTGATTAGATGTGTGGTCTGCGGTTTTACCGTGCGCTACAGCAGTTTGTTTACATTTTGTTGTTTCTTCACATATCGTTTTGGCTTTCGTTAGGAGTATAATTTATATTGATTGGTAAATATACCCCGAATGCTATGCGATATGATTCCTGGTTCCGTTATACATCCTGGAGGATCAATTTATGGGTGTATTTATGCCCGCTTCGTTCTTGTCGCCATAATCAATGCGATCTTTGCTGTAACGTTGCGGGGTGGGGTGCGGGAGGGTTTTCAGTTAATTTATGGTCAATTTATTTGAAAATTAATTGTCTGCCTTCCATCCTTGTCTGGCTCCGCTTGCTTATTGTAGGTTTGTGCTTATTTATAGGCCAAGCCAGCCCCGCCATCATGTGACGAGTGCCACAAGTTCGTCCGGGTCCTGTTTAAGGACCATGTCTGCTTTAGATGTACCTCATGTAACCTTGATAGTAGGTGTAATGTGTGTGCAGTGTGGTCCATGGATATGATGTTGAAGTTCCTTGCCCAGAAGGATTTGGCTGGGTCTGACGCGGGGTCAGGCAGTCCGAAGTTAAATCGTGGAGCGTCCGGTTCGGCCGGTGGGGGTGCTCCACGTCTTCAGCTGGAGGTGGCGGGAATGGCACCGCCGGTGTGGTTTGGTCCGGCTATGCAGAGCTTTCTGCATAGCGTTCTGCCCACGCTGGTGTCGTCCCTGCTGCCGAAGGTTGTTGGGCAGTCTTTCCCCATGCTTGGTACGGACCCTGTCCTTGGACAGGGTTCTTGACTGGTCACCGAGGGAGCCGTCTCGTATGGCCCCCTGGCAGTCCCGTCGGGCTCCAGCCTGACGGGTGCTGTCTCTCTGCAGCCACCTCTGGGTGGTCCAGTAGCGGTGGCCAGTCCGTCAGGCATGGGAGCCGTCCATCTAGTGACGACTCTTCGGGGTCTGAAGCCAAGGAGGCCGAGGAGGAGAGGTTGCTGCGGCCTGTGATGCCACGGGTGGAGAATATGGAGGTCGATTCCGTCCTGGATGGAACCGTCCTCCATCTGTCTGGCTTGGCGCAAGCCAGGGCAATGGCTCCGCCCGTGGTTGAGGCCAATCTGGTACCGGGCACTGGTCCCATGATGGTTTGTTTGATGCCAGCCGACAAAGTGATGGGTGTGCCGGGCCAAGCGTGGTACTACCTATCTCGCCTGGTCCGGCGGTCAGACGTAGGGTGCCATTGGCGCCCGTGTCTGGCCACGGTTCCGTGTCTGCTACGGGTCCGCACGGTTTTCCGTGTGGGTCTACTCCATGGACTTGTGTGTTCCATGGGGTGGCGGCCGAACCGTATGGTACCGGAGTTCCTGGCGTGTCAGCCGCGGCTCCTAGCCGGGAGACCGTAGCTGGTAGGTCTGTGAATGCGTCAACGGGTGATGTGTTCATGAGTGTGTCCTCCTCGGAAGTAGACTGGTCTGAGGCTCTGGCTTGGCTAGCCAGGGTGGACCCGTCTGTGGTTTCGGCCACGGCCGAGGAGGATGCGCCACTTCCGTCGGTTGCATCGATTAGGATGGGGATCTTGCCCGCAGCCCGGATCCAGTCCATTGGACCGGATCCACGGTTTATCGAGTTGCTAGAGGCTATTTATAGTAAGCAGCTCATGACCAAGGGCCAGCTCCCTGCGGCCTCCAGGGAGGTGCGGGCGAGGTGTCGTATTCCACGGGGGGAATACGACAGGTATGGTGTGGTACCATCGGTTACCGAGGATGACCGATGGGTTCTGGGTGTCCAGAGTGCTGGAGCGGGTGGCCCCGGACCGGCACTGGTGGACAAATCCCAGGGACACCATGAGGAAGTCCTGTCCCTATGTGATGAGGGTGTGAGGGCAGCTATGAGTGCTGTCAACCACTCTTATCGCCTTCTTCAGTCGATGTGGGCTGATGCGGGGGCAGGCCAACCTGTGCCACCTGTGGCGCTTTCATGCGTCAATGACGGCCTGGTGCTGTCTATGGATGCACTGGCAAGGGTGCAGGCGCGTGTTACTAAGTCCAGGAGGCAAATGGTTCTTGACCATATGCGGCTGGCTACGGCCGTCAGGGAGCGTCTTCTTGGGATGCCCCTGACAGGTCCTAGTATCTTCGGTGGCCAGGCGCGGGCCATCCTAGAGGACACTGCTAGCATTGCGCAGAATCGGTTGCCGGTAAACTTACAGCTGGAGCTAGTGCTGCAAGTGCACGCACTAGGGGCTGTAGGGAAGCCGTTGACTGTTCAACCTTCCAAGAAGCAGAAGAAGCATAAAGGCAAGGCGAAAGCTAAGCCTAGTGTGGCTGCTGCTTCGTCTGGCTTTTCTCAGCCGCCACCGGCGAAGAATGCCAGGAAGGTTGTGGAGGCCCCTACCCTCCCCAATGTTGCTCCTGATCGCCCTAGAGGCGGGAAGGGCAAGGGGAAGTGGAAGGGTAAGTCCTCAAAGGGCGGAAAAAGGGTGCGAATCGTACCTGAGGGTACGAGAGCTCCCTTCGTATCCGCCTGGACCGCACCTGTGCAACAGGAACAGCGGTGCCAGTTAGACCTACCGAGCCAAGACCAAAATGGTTCTCTCTCTCTCTCTCGCTGAAAGAGGGTGGGGTGGGGGTGGGGGTGGGGAGCGGACCACGAGCCAGACAACCCTCCCTGTTAGGCGTCGAGGAATCTATAGTGGGTGGAAGGCTCATGCGTTTCGTCGAGGCTTGGCGAATTGTGACGTCAGACAGTCTGGTCCTGGGATGGTTATCCCAGGGATACATGCCGGAGTGGTGGGACTTTCTGCCACATAATCTGTCTTTGGCACCTGTCTGGACACCCGTACCAAGGGAACCAGACAAGTTAGAAGCCATTCAAAACGAAGTGTCAGGTTTGCTTCTGAAGGGAGCAATAAAACCAGCAAACCAGAACACTCCAGGCTTCTATACAAATATGTTCCTTGTCCCCAAGAGCACAGGGGGATGGAGACCCATACTCAATCTCAGGCCATTAAATTGGTTTATCCATACGCCTCGGTTCCAGATGGAAACGCCGATGTCGGTAATGGCAGGATTGAGGAAGGGAATGTGGTGTGTATCGATCGATCTGAAAGATGAATATTTCCACATTCCAATGAACAGGAGTTGTCACAGGTTTCTGAGATTTGCGTTTCAGAATCAAGTAAGGGAGTTTATTGTTCTCCAGTTTGGCCTGTCGACAGCTCCAAGGGTTTTCACAAGAGTGGTCCTTGCAGTGACAGCGTTGCTCAGAAAAGAGAACGTGGTGCTACATACCTATATGGACGATTGGCTGATCAAAGCAGATACGGCAGCCAGGTTGGACGTGGATACTGCTCTGACTCTGAAGTTACTTTCAGATCTAGGCTGGATAGTCAACAAGGAGAAATCCGAGTTGACACCCACTCAACATTTCGTTTATTTGGGGATGCGATTCGATCTCGAAGAGGGCAGGGTTTACCCGTCAGAGCCCAGAGTGGTGTCTCTGTTAGCCATCCTCAAGAGTTTTCGAGTGGGAAACCACATTCAGGCGAGGCGGTTTCTTCAGATGCTGGGCATGATGGTCTCCATGGAGCAGGTGATCCCGTACGCTGCTCTAATGCGAAGACCTATCCAGTTGTATCTGATGTCTCTGTGGAAACAGAGAACAGAACTCCTGTCAAAACTGGTGCCAGTTTTGGAGCCAATAATGTCGCATCTTGTATGGTGGAAAAAGCGTCAGAATCTCCTAGTAGGGGTTTCGCTGCACCTACCCCACCCCAGCTGTCCGTTTACACGGATGCATCGCTGGAGGGGTGGGGGCCTGCCTGGGAGAACACCAGGTCTCTGGCACATGGACTCTCCAGGAGAGCCAGCTGCATATCAATCTGTTGGAAATGATGGCAGTGGAACTGGCGTTGGAACAGTTTCTTCCAATGGTCAGGGGCAAGGTGATATTGATACGATCGGACAATTCGACGGTAGTATCATACATAAATCGCCAAGGCGGGACCAGGTCACCCACGCTGTGTATCAAAGTGTGGCACTTGATTCAATGGTGCAGGAATTACTCGGTTGTTTTGAAGGCAGCTCACATTCCTGGGCGATTGAACATTCTGGCGGATGCTTTGTCTCGCAGACAGAGAATTCTGTCATCAGAATGGTCCCTCAACCCTCCAGTCCTACGAAGGATCTTCGAGCATTGGGGCAAACCCAACGTGGACTTGTTCGCCACAAGGGAAAATGCTCAAATCATGACTTATGTCTCGCCGATTCCAGATCAAAATGCCGTCGATACAGACAGTCTGGCGATAAGCTGGAGGGGGATGCACGCTTACGTGTACCCACCCACCATTCTTCTGCCGAAGGTATTGGTGAAGATCAGGGAGGAACCGTGTCTGGTTCTGCTAATAGCGCCGTATTGGCCCAGCAGGGCGTGGTTCACAGATCTGCTAGATCTGCTGGTGGAAAACCCAGTGCAGTTGCCCGCGATTCCAAACATAATCTCCCAGGCCAAGGGACGCTTCCTACACGAGCGTCCCGAAATGTTCAAATTGACTGCGTGGATGTTATCAAACAACGTTCCACGTCGGAAGGCTTTTCTCGACAAGCTGCTGATTTCATCACGGCTGCGAGAAGGAGGTCAACCGCCAAGTCATATAACAACAAGGTTAACAGATTTGCAGACTGGTGTGAAGAAAAGTGTATTGATACCTTTCAATCCACTATTCAGCAAATAGCAGACTTTCTCTGTGAGCTGTTCTTTTCAGGACTTGCTCCCGTCACAATTGCTGGATACAAGTCAGCTTTGGCATCAGTTATCCCTTGTCTAGCCAACAGGGATAGTCCAGAGGTGGCCCAGTTAAATGTGATGGTGAAGGGAATGAGCAATCTCCGACAGAGACAACCGGTAGTCATTCCAGCCTGGAGTCTATGTTTAGTGCTTAATGTACTGGCCAAGCACCCTTTCGAACCGTTGTGTTCGGCTAGTCTAAAGCATTTGACTCTAAAGGCGGTCTTTCTATTGGCAGCTTCCTCAGCTAGAAGGTGCAGTGAGATCCATGCGCTTTCGGCAGAGAGGGACTGATGTATTGTCTCCGGAGAGGGTCTGCGTCTTCTGCCAACAGCAGAGTTTATGTCAAATAATCAATCTTTGAGATATCCCGGCAAACCGATCATAATACCAAAACTAACAAGGTTTGATCGTGATGCCAGTGTCTGGTGCCGGGTCCGTGCTTTGAATAAGTACAGGAAACGGACAGACTCGTTACGGTCGAACAATAGACATCTATGGATCTGCCATAAGAAGCCTTATGGCGCCGCATCCATGGATACTATCTCTCGTTGGGTAGTCGAATGCATTCAGACTACTCATGAGATGGTGACTGGGCACCAGGTGCAATGCGCAAGGGCACACGATGTTAGAGGAATAGCCGCCTCGACCACCCTTTACAGTGGTGTTCCGTTAGAGGACATCATGACCGTTGCACCATGACACTGTGAGTCCTCATTCACGCGTTACTATATGAGGGATGTGTCAGACTCAGCCAATCCACTCGCTTTAGCTGTTTTGGAACGATAGTTAAGTGACCACACTGCTCTTCTCCCTTTCTTCACTTTGGTAAGAAAAGAATTTAAAAGCAGACATGGTCGAGCGAGAGGATGACAACCAGATTGTGTCACTGATGGCCGGACAAGTGAATGGTTGGAGGCGGTATATCTGGAGTCCATTTATCATGAGTTAATTCAAGATTGAGAGTATGTCTATATATCATGTTCATTCATCTTATATATTCATGCTCATTCCCAGGCTAATACATGTGTATATGCAAATTAGCAGTTAACCCTCTTGGCATATTTGTGTTTTCAGGCGAGATGCATGTTCGTGAGTTCTCTCCCTTTTCTTTGGAGAAAAAGGGGGGGGGGCAGTGATGCGAATGTGATTCGGTTTCGTTAACTTGACGGTCCTTTTTAGGTCTCCGTTAGTCAAGTGTAAGTCTAACTCTTTCTCCAAGGGGCAAAAGTAGCATTTATGGCTTGCCCCTTCCCACCAGGTTACTGACCAAATCTGGTGTATATCAGAAGTAACAGAATGGTGAGTATTGATCGAAGGAGAATGAAGGAAATTTAAATTTCCCTTTCTCCGAGATCTAACAATACTCACCATTCTGTTACGGACGCAGCCTCCCAGCCCCACGGAGGAAAGCCATGGATTTCTCTTGTTTGGTGGCTATGCAAACAATAGGAGCTCTATGGTAGACGGGTACTCGGAAGTTGGGAGCCGAGTACCCGGTTCCAAGGAGTCGGTAAAGCTTTCTAGGTCTATAGTCCTAGAGCCAGCTGTCAGGGCCAGCTGTATATCAGAAGTAACAGAATGGTGAGTATTGTTAGATCTCGGAGAAAGGGAAATTTAAATTTCCTTCAATCTCCTTTCTTGGACTCGGATAAACAAATAGACATGCAGACAAAGAGACAGACATACACATGCAAACGCATATACGGAGATACAAACAGACGGCAGCATCCGCAGTAGGCTACTAATACGGGACTTTTTATGCGTGAATTATACTAATTGCGTGCCCGCTCCACGGGCACGCTTCTATTTATTGCTGTCTAGAATTGCCTATAGGCGCGGCCATTTCGTGCAGGGGATTGTGGGGCTGTGTCTCGCGAGATCTCCATCGATACGAGATCTAATAATTCTCGGCGCGAAGACACGGCTCTATTGTTAGATTGCTGGATATCTCATAATTATTATCTTCATGCGTGTGATTCATGGTGAGTTCTCTTATATGTTCTGGTCTGACTGTAATAGAGTTGATGACGATGACCGCTTAATCATTTTAATAAACATATCTGTGGGGGATTCTACCAGCAAGTAATTTGGTAATATGTAGTTACATATTCGCCATATGGCCCGATTGTAATATGGTTGGTTCACATTCACCACATTCAGATAGGTGTCGATATGTCCTGACATATCGCTCATAATGGGTTCGGCCCAGAATATCACCCATATGTTTGGATAGGTATAGGCATAAGCTTACGAAGTAGTGAGATTTAAAAAATGTGTAACGTAAATAAGCTCAAACTTAGCCTAATTCATGGTTTTCATTGCAATACGTTCACCCCACAGAATTTCACCCACAAATACTTATAGGAAATATGCTAGTTGTATTCCGAATTCAAAAAATTCTACAGGAACGTAATTTCATAGTACACAATTCCATACCGAAAATTGGCGCAAATTCTGTCAGATCAACGATTTTCTGTACCACACTGTTTGCAATATGTTCGACCCCAGAAGTTCACCCATATGGTTAGATACGCATATGAATATTAATACGCTGATAAAGTATCAAAGGTTTAAAAATGTTTACTATACAGTAATTTCGTCATATGCAATTTAGTAGTGGCACACCATTGTCAAATTCCAATAATGTAGGGCCTACTATATTCGGTGCCAGAATATCTCTACATGCCGTGTAGCCAGTTTTCGAACATAAGGCCATGTAGAACTCACTATGTTCGCGTGCTGTGCGAAATATTGTAATAATTCTACCACCAAATATTTATTATAGTAATGTGAAAATATATTTATATATCCCATATTATTAGCCGCGTGTGCTGGTAGAACCTGACTTATCAGGCTAATACCCTAACATTTGTACACATGGTCAACAAGATCGTCATCATTACAACGGTTGAGGCCGATTTTGGCCTTTTTGTCGTGCAAAAATATTTGACTTAATAGTTTGTCATTGTTTCCAGTAAAGATATCGTTTAATAGGTGACATGGATACGGTAGCTAACTGAAACAGATCACGATGTCGTGGCTGTTTCCCACTGGGTCTTCAGTCAGAATGTTTTCTAATATATCAATTTTTGTTGGAGAAAACTAGGTTCACGGTATTGGTTCTATCCTGGCCACTTAACTTTGTTGAAAAGGTTATCTGTCGGTACAGATCAGGGTCCTGTATTGCATCAAAAATATACTTGCTTTGTGCATTTCACTAGCATTGCAGTGCATATTTCACCAATATATTTCCGGGTAATAAGCTCTTCACGTCTGTTTAAGAAGGTATCAAGATTTAGGTTTAAAATATTCTTTACAGTCTTCTTTAATATGTTTGAATGGGTGTCAGGGTCTGTACTGTTTCTTGTGCCGATTTTCTACTGACTGGGTTGCCAGTTCTGTTGATTTCTTTATCTTTACAAGTTGTTGATACATAATGACCCAAATTTGATCTGTTGCGCTCTGTTGATGCAGTAGTGCAATTTTCTCATCACTGGCTGCTTTTAATTGTGTCTGTTCCTCTCTCTCTCTCTGTTAAGGAGTTTGGCCTGGAGAAAAAGGATGGATGGAAAAATTGTTGGACTGACCAAAAATATAAGCTGCTTTTCCTAGCCCATAGCTAATACTGCCCATATCTTTTTGCAAGACATATTCCTTCTTTTGTGGTATTGTCCGCCTATATTTTTGTCATGAGTGGCTTGTATGCCTTTATATAACTTCATTTTTTTCATGAAACAGTTGAGTTTATTCTCAGAATTATAATAACCTCCGGCCACGCTAGTTACCATTAATGCCTTGCATCAATATGTCTACTTGTTCGGTCTTACGTCGGTTCATCCGCGTCTGGGAGACTGTCAGTATCACATGCCTCTTCAGATTCCTCACCTGCTGGTGGATCCACAAACATGTCTTCTAACATCGCATCGACCTATGGTGAGAATTATTTGTTTGGTTATTTGGATCAATATGAATATATGTCGTCGTCGTCGTCGTCTTCCCATTATCGTCACCCATCATCATCATCGTCATCGTCGTCATCCATCATCATCATCGGCATCGTCGTCATCCATCATCGTCACCCATCATCATCATCATTGTCATCCATCATCATCATCATCATCATCATCATCATCCATTATCATCACCATCGTCGTCATCCATCATCATCATCATCATCATCATCATCATCATCATCCATTATCATCACCATCGTCGTCATCCATCATCATCATCATCGTCGTCATCGTCATCGTCATCGCCATCATCATCATCACCCATCATCATCATCGTCATCGTCGTCATCCATCATCATCATCGGCATCGTCATCATCCATCATCGTCACCCATCATCATCATCGTCATCCATCATCGTCATCCATCATCCATCATCGTCATAGTCATCGTCGTCCTCCATCATCGTCATCGTCATCAAGTCGTCGTAGTTGTCGTCGTCTAAGTTGTCGTAGTCTTAGTGTGTTTGGTGAGGGTGGTGCCCATAAAACGTGTCTACTGTAATTTGTGAATCATTGAGAAATAAATATGCGTAATCTTTCTCCAAATGCGCATTCAGGAGGCTGCCCCCGCCCCCCTCCCTACCCAAACCCGACTCCACCCTACCCCAGCGATCGTTGTATAAGTAATATAATACTCGGTCCCCTCGGGCGTTGTCTTGCAACAACTGCCTGACATGCTTCGTGACAGCAGGTCATAACAGAGTTGAGTCTCGGCACGGACACAGCTATTCCGTCTGAATTTTATAGTACATACAGATCTTATCCATTTTTGTGAAAATAGCATAAATTATAGTTTCTATATACTTACATCTTCGGGCCGACCTGGATCATCAGCTGCGCTTGTTCCGGGAACTAAGTTTATAGCCATACTAGTCAGTTTTATGTTCTCAGTACCAGTTTTCGATTTGGTGCTCAGCTCGAGGTTTATATCCCGAATGAATTTTGACGACCTGTACAGGCCGGTATTTATAGGCAGATTTGGACGGCACAACTTGATTGAAGATTGGTGAGCGCGAGGTCGGCGCGAGCTCTGATCGCGTATCATGACTTCAATATGTTTTTTGAAGTAAATCAATCATTTTATTGCCAGATGATAGCTTTAACTGAAAATCAGCGTCATGAAGCAGTGGGAAGACTTAGCGCTGTTCAACGCATTCGCGACGTTGCACGGCAATTCAATGTGTATGCCAGTACCATTTCTCGTCTCCGCCAACGTGTACAGCAGACTGGACAAGTTCGGAATCGACCACATTCTGGTAGACCACGAGCATCAACCCAAAGGGAAGATCGGTATTTAGTGACGTCATCTCGATGTCATAGGTTCGAAAGCGTGCCACGTTTAGCCATGAATTTGCATAATGCCACTGTCACTAGAGTTCATGCACAAACTGTTCGAAACCGTCTCCATGCCGTTGGATTATGCGCACGTCGTCCGGTCGTTGCAGTTCCACTAACAGCACATCACATTCAGGAACGTTTAAGATGGGCCCGAACTCACCAGCACTGGCGCCTTGCACAATGGAATAACATGTTATTTACAGATGAATCCAGATTATGTGTGCAATTTGCAGATGATAGGCGCCGCGTATGGAGGAGAGTAGGAGAACGGTATCAGGCTGACAACATCATCCAGCATGACAGATACGGCGGTGGCAGCATCATGGTGGTGGGCAGGGATTCATGGTACAGGAAAAACCGATCTTGTTCTTGTTCATGGAAACCTGAATGCTCTGCGTTATTGTAACGAAGTTATCACACCGGTTATCATTTCAGAGGAACAATGTTCAGGTGTTAAACTGGCCAGTAAGGTCACCTGACTTATCGCCTATTGAGATAGATATATATATATATATATATATATATATATATATATATATATATATATATATATATATATATATATATATATCAGATATATATATATATATATATATATATATATATATATATATATATATATATATATATATATATATATATATATATATATATATATATATATATATATATATATCTGATATATACACCTGTGCAAAAGTTAAGCACCAGCAAAAACAATAGACCGTAGAAACATGATGGTACAACTAGGCTGCCATACTTTTTGTCCCCGCGTTAGCTGACATAATTCCAAGTACGAAATGCACATGCATGCATGACTTCACGCCGCTTGATGTCCGTGCGTGGCTGGAAACAGCACACGTGTTCAGTTATGTAAAAGTCCAGTTTGAGGTGTAGAACATTACATACAGATTTAGGCGACAAGATTAGGAATTTTGTGTTCATGACCGTGGTTTATTTGTACAGAGAGAATTAGCTCTTGATTGTGAACCGCTATGGCAAGACGAAGGTTAAGTGATCGTGTGAAATGGCAAATCATAGGCATGCATACCACTGGTATGTCATGCAGAGAGATTGGCAGACAGCTGAACATTAACCATACTGTAATCAGTCGTTTGATTGCAAAACATGGGCAAACTAACGAGGTGAAGGACAGGCCTAGATATGGAAGACCGAAGAAGACTACTGCCCGTGATGATCGAGCCCTAGTACGCCTTGTTAGGAGATCTCCATTCACCAACAGCAGAGTGCTCAGCCAGCAATGGGAAACGCGCAATAGAGTGTCAATGTCTACCGTCAAAAGGAGACTGTATGCTGCTGGCATGAAAGCTAGGAGACCTGTCAGACGTCCTCTCCTCACTGCACACCACAAAGAGGAGCGTCTGAGGTGGTGCAACGAAAGAAGACACTGGAACATGAGATCCTGGAGACGGGTACACTGGTCCGATGAAAGTCGGTTCCTGCTTCATGCCACAGATGGTCGAACTCGTGTATGGAGGTCCAGACGCACGGCGTACGACCAACAAAACACCATGGAAGAAGTTCCATTTGGTGGAGGTTCCGTTATGATATGGGGGTGCATCTCATTTGATTGTAAGCTGGATCTGTTGACTGTACCTGGAACACTAAATGGACAAAGATATCAAGATTCCATACTGGATAGAGTTGTGGTCCCTCATTTTGTAAATCATGCACCTGGAACCCACCCTATATTCATGGATGACAACGCCCGACCACATCGTGCTAGAGCTGTGCATGAATACCTCCGCCAGAATGCCATCGAAACCCTACCATGGCCAGCAAGGAGCCCTGACATGAACCCTATTGAGCATATCTGGGACATTCTGGGAAACATGGTGAGAAGGAGGGATCCTCCTGTGCAGAACCTACAGGAATTAACAGACGCACTCCATCTTGAATGGCAACGAATACCACAATGGCGTATCAGTCGGTTGGTGACCAGCATGAGACGTCGTGTCCAGGCCGTCATCCAGGCACAAGGTGGATATACCCGGTATTAATAATGACAGTCTCAAACTCGTGCACAGATGTGAAACTTAGTTTTCAGACACCATTAATGACAATCTAGCCACGTGTGTCAACTGTAGGGAAATAGTTGTCAGTTGTGTCAACGTAACCATATTCAGGCCTCGTTTTCAAGTTCAAACAAAAACATACAGTGTTTCCCCACCATCATAATCAGCATTCCTCTAGTTGCATTATTACCTCTTGCACTAAGATGGATGGGTACATAAATGTTTATGCTATTGCTTTCTTCATAGCACATGAATATACCCTCGCATGTGCGTAAAAATAGGGTGGTGCTTAACTTTTGCACAGGTGTATATATATATATATCAATTGGCGATAAGTCAGGTGACCTTGCTGGCCAGTTTAACACCTGAACATTGAAGAAGTTCAGTGGTAAGCCTAGCCGTATGTGGTCGCGCATTGTCCTGTTGAAACAAGAAGCCCGGATGCTGCTGCATAAATGGAATGATAACTGGTGTGATAACTTCGTTACAATAACGCAGAGCATTCAGGTTTCCATGAACAAGTACAAGATCGGGTTTTCCGTACATGCCTACTAGCCAACATACCTAGACTAATAGCATACAGACCTAATGCTTATATATATATATATATATATATATATATATATATATATATATATATATAATGTAAGCATTAGGTCTGTATGCTATTAGTCTAGATATGTTGGCTAGTAGGCCAGCATAGCTCTTTCACTTTATCTAATTTCCGTACATGCCAAAAAAATTTGAAATAAAAAAACAGCAACACGCAAAACTGATATATTTTCCGGAATCTTATAACGCGTTAATAGAATTGTATGTCAATAGTTTGAAGTGGTCAATATTCTATGGATTTGTACAAAAACATACCAAACAATAGTTGTTGTATTTCATAAGATGGACTAGATACGTAGTAATTGCCGTTTTAAGCGCTGTACTGCTATACTAGTAATCAGCTTTTCTACATTCCAGGCGTTTGTTTTGGGAGTTCCCGGGTCTAAAAATAGACAAACAATAGAAATATTCCCACTTTCTGTGCATGCATCTTATTAGCTAGGCCAATCAGCGACGTTAGTTAACCAGGCTCATTTTCGGAAGTGGTCGGAATCTTCTGAAAATCTCCCCGGGGGCATTCTATCTTCGTTCACATCGAAGGCGGGCTGCACGTCTCGGAATTGGAAGCGAGTGCGTGACCATAGTTACCGAGTAGGTTCTCGTAAATGCTTATAATTCATCCTTTCTCGTTGTTCTTGGTAGCGATTAGGACCAGATTAAAACGAGCTTTTTAGAACTGTAAACCATTTTAAAATCGTCCCAGAAATGGCTGAGTTATCGTTGAAGCTCCACGTTAAATTATAATCAAAATATTGCTATAACGTCGTAATCGCGTGTATATATTAAACTAAATACAGAGTGATATTGTACACGTGGTCGGTACGTCACTGGTATATTAGCACGCTGATTGGCTGGTGCTCGGCCGCTGATTGGTTGAGGCGGTCAGCTCCGACGTCACGGCGAGTATAAAAGGGGTGAAAAATCAAGGATCAGGAGCATCATGGGCGTGGAGACCGACCTGCCGATAACTGACTGGAGGTTAGAGCTGGGCGGTATTGACATTTACATGACGGTATCGGTACCATGAAAAAATACCTCGGTACCACGGTATACCGTCATCTGAGGTTGAGGCATGCCACGAAATTAGAACAATTTTTTCATTTCCTTTTCATTTCCATCTACAATCAACGGTGAAAAACATTATGGCTATTGCGACTGTTTAGTTTCACGACTTTATTAGTTCACTATTTTTATTGACATAATATCTTCTTCTTCTTCTTCTTTTCGATCGCTGGTATCACACTTGGAGAGCCGTTCTCAAGATGAAATCTGTGGTTTTCTGCAGTTCTTCCACAGGCCCATACAGCTTTTCAAGAATAGAGGTTGACAAAGGCCAGATCTCTTCTCTCAGCAGCTGATACGTACTGCAACATTGAAGTATGTGCTCTGTGGTCTGTTCTGCTTCTCCACAAGGACAAGCGGGCGATGTCGTAAGGTGGAACCGCCTGTACATGTGTTGGTTTAGTCTGTTGTGTCCAGTTCTGAGACGAAAAATGGTCACTTGCTCTGGCCTCGAGAGATGATGGTAGGCATCTTCTGATTGAGGTGTTCTATAGAGGGACTTAATGATAGTCTTCATCTCTGTATGGGTAACCATGTTTTCTGTCTGATTCTCTCATTCGCGGTAATATCGGTCAAAGTGTGTGGTCGACTCGCTAACTATAACCCGTTGTTTGAGACATTGGAGCGCGCTATTTTCAATCTGGATTGTTCTTGCTATTAATACGTGCGACCAGCAAACGGTAAATTTTATTTTGGCAGTCGAGCGCGTTGATAAACAGAGTCCAGACAAAATCCGCGAGTATTTAAACGAGGCCAGTGTTGTACTCTTTTATTTCTGTTGGAGTCATATATTCGGTTACTCGCGAAAACAGGCCTATACACATGCATATAACAGGACATTGAATATAGCCGATTCCAAAGCTTCTGATAATTACCGAGTACCCGATGTGTAGACACGTTACTCGCCTTGCTTCACGTGAACAATGCGTGTAAAAGGCTATTTCCGCGAACTTCCGCCGTGTAGTCAGTTGAAAAATGAATTACAAAAACTAAAACACTATAATTTTTAGGTGTCATTACTTAAACTGGATTTAATCCTTAAAGACATTTCTTAAAACAAGCCAGAAAAATAAAAAATAACGACTTCAAAGCTGCGCGTTGTTAATAAATTAGCGCGTGATCAAAATGGCGCGAACAAATACTACGTTTTAGTAAATTTTCATTGATAAATTCAGCATAGTAATGTGTTTTCTCACGGTCTAGTTCATGAACAACCAATCAGATACGTTTTTGCGAGGTTGCTGTTGTGTTTGAATAGCGCGCTGTTTGTATGTTATTTTGTTATTCTAGCGTGTTTGTTCGGTGACAAAATGGACGGCCAGAGAATGAGTTCAGATGTTTTAAATAAATCAATTTTACCGTGAGACTTTCAATTCTGCCTGCCATTATTTTGTAATTGACATCTTAATGTTTGTTTTTACAACGACCCTTTCACCTCGACTCGGCTAATAGTTAGGGATGCCTATATTTTTGGCACTATTAAAACCTATTTACCCTTGGTCAAGTCAGATTTTATGGATCGATTTCTCAAATATTGCTCAAACATTATGGACGGTATGCACGGTATTTGGAAATGTCAACGGTCACGGTATCGGTTCACGGTATACCGCGGTCCTCACGGTACTACCGTCAGACCGCCCAGCTCTACTGGAGGTGCGGATTAGACGAGTGGACCGGAACACTGATGGAAGATATAGCGCATCACGGCGGTTCCTTGCGGCTTTCAGCTTGCCCGCGCATAAAAGCAGTTCTCGGACTTTCCGCATTACGCAATTTTGGATGCTCTCGGACAGCCATCCGGGAGCAAAATAATTAATTAAAGTGATGGTTCCCGCTTCCAAACTTTTCTAAAGGGAACACCTGCGCAAAGGTCCCTTGTGGCCCAGGATGTAATCCTACATGATGTGGAGCTACAGTAATTCTTGGTGGATGACTCACCGGATCTGCCAACCACGTTGAAAAGTGGACACTAAATTCCGCACTGCATGTCGTGTGTCTTTTAATTAACTTTTTTACCACAGTCTAGTGGACTTTGCTAGGTGCACTGCAAGAGTTATGCGACACATCCCGCACCGTGTGCCAAGTTACTTAACTGCTTGACATTGTATACTGCCCTCTCTGTTAATGGTCAACCTTCAACTTTACTACTTCCGTCGCCGGACGGAAAACTTTCTCACTTCTACATAAATTGTGATTTGGTTACAGAGACTATCTAATAGATGTTACTTCACTGCTATGCTTCACTGTCCTGAGTGTGTACTGTATCTACCCTGCCTGGAGGAGTCAGCTTGCAGAGCCATGCTGCGGAAACCAGCTGCGGGAATCGCCTGCAGAAATCTTTCCAGCTCCAGAGAACATGTTGACTCATGCTATGAATATGTTAGCGCCTCAGTTTCAGGAACATAGTAGCCTGTTCCGTACCGATGACTATTAGGTACTCAAGTAACTATACTATTGTACATTTAATTACTATTTCCGTATTTAGTACTGATGACTAATAGGTGCCTTCCCGATCTTAGGACCGCAATTTATAATTTCTTTATTACTGTGAATATTATTCTTGTTTACTGTGGTGCTCTCAACTGGCCGCACCATCTAAGTTTATCAGTCTATGGTACTTAGTTACTTAATTTAATTACAATCTACTTATTGCATTGGTTAGTTGTATATGGCAGATAGCCATCCACTTAATGTTTTGTTTAATTGTAGAAAACTTTGGACCGCAGTACGCTAGGGGATACTTACACCAACATTTATATACACTTCACGTATTCCCACCATCACCAATTTTACACTGAGATCGCTGACTGTGCTCTAATTGTTTGAACACAGCATGCTACCGACTAAACCTTACTATTTAGCTCGATAGGATAGGTTAAAGTGGTTAGGGGCAATCTCTTCGTTAGGAGACATATAGTGTACGCCTCTTTTCCGGTTCTTGCGATAATGTAGCCCGCACTATGGCAAGGTTGTGTAAAATTGGCCAAATACCTATAGGGCCTCGTATATATCAAGTTATTGTCTCTTTCCATGATCCACCAGCCATATGGCTCTTAATTGTTTGGACGCCCCATCAGCACGTTGATCGGAACTGACCCTGGGAAACTATCATGGGTTTCTGAGTGGTGATGGTTAAAGTGCTGATTTACGTACATCTCCCCTCATATCCTCGGATATGTGTTAGCTAGATAACCCCGCCAACAAAGGAAAGCACTGCGAAAACATATAGTTATAAATGTGAGTTTGATAGTTTATTTACCGGCCTGCAGTGCATATTTGGGCGCATTGGAACTTAATTCCAATGACAGGTCAAAAGTTAGATCCGTAGGAATCGGTGACGGACGAGATGCGCATCTCCATCCAACTCGTTGGAGTGTCTGGGAAGGATCTTGGAATCTACCATGCCCTCACGGGAAGGATGCTCGCGATGGATGTTCGCCTCTCTATCCCGCTTCACTAGGATTTTCAGCACTTAGCATTTTCTGTTGAACAAAAGAGTGGCCATTTTTGCCAACTCTTTTCCTCTGCTTCGGCGTCGAAGGCATTTTCCTGTGATGGAGGTCTGCGCGAGGCACTTGCTTCTCCCAACAGCGAAAATTCCTGTGATGGAGGCCCACACGAGGCACCTTCCTCTCGCACCATCATGAAACATTCAGTGACGGAGGCTTGCGCTAGGCACTTTCCTCTTGCAGCAACATTGTTCTCTCTGTATACGTTAGGGGTATATTAACTTATATTAAAGGACAATTCCGGGATGATAAAAAGTATGCTTTATTTGAAAGATTATTACATGTTTAATGAAATTGCGCCAGAATAATAACCAGATAGAAATAGCGTAACCAACTATCGCTAGATAAAGTTGGTAAAATTGAGAATTTTTCGCACATCTGGCCGCTGCCATTTTATCGTGTATAGCGACATCAGCCCCGCACCACCGCTATTGCTATGACTGGAGGAGTGAGGCCAATAGATGCAGGTATATATTTTAAGGAAGTATACGTAAATGATAATAGCAAACGAACCGCTGAAGCGATTCCAATGATTCTAGGATCTCTAAATAGGTGCCGACCTCGGGGTTAATATGATATAATGGATGTTAATATCGGACAAGAGGTTCAAAAGACTGGAATATATAAAACAGATTATTCATCTAAGATATTCTTGACCAAATTTGACCATTATGGGTTAACTGTGTACGGTTTCTATTAAAACACCTGATTATTCAGCTTGGCACACTATTGTGTGGAGCATCCAAGGGAGGTAATTCATGATAAATATTCATTTAGATAGATGAATAGTTTCTAGCATTGCAACTATTATTAAATACGATAATTATTTATTTTAATAGATTCATGTTTTAAACAGAAATCCTAAAGATTTATCAATAGTTTATGCTGTACTGTTGATGAAAATGTACAATCATTTCCCATAATTCAGTGATATACTACGGCAATGTAAAATGTTCATTTCCAAATTTCATGCATTTGTACTCCTCATGGCCCAGGTGTAGCCTCAGTTATCGGCCATGATGAATGTGAAAATGATATCTGAGCGGGAAAAAGTGGCAAGCCATAGTCTACAGAGCACACCGACATTGTTGCTGCTGGCAAAATGTCAACAGTGAAGCATTATTTATGCACACTCAGGTTCACATCTGAATTCCAGTGTTATAGCCAGAGTTAGATTTTAAAGTATAGAATCCTACAGGTCAAATTTTTGAATGATCTGGAAAAATAAGCGCCGCTGACGTGCATCATGAGCATGTAGTGGCACCCTTACTACTCACAACATAATTGGAATCAATCACATGTCATGTCACTTTCCTGTGATAATTGACATTTGATTGATAGATCGAATGCCTGTGCTCACTGATGCAAAATGGCCCCAAATCATTCTTTTTAATGCTTTGCTTTAATTATTTTAATTACTGTTAATAATTTCTATTTCACAAGCCTGGAAATAAGGTGCCTGTCAAGGATATTGTCAGGCACCAAACTATCAAATGTCAGGCAGTCTTGCCGGTTCCTGACATTTTGTCAGGTACAGATTTACACAGTCCCAGTAGTTGCAGTGTGCGACAAAAGAGTCTGCATACAAGTGTTGACAAAACCATAAAATATTCATCTACCTAAGGTGTATCCCGATCATTATGACACATGATTAGTTGCTTTTTGACATGTTTTAAATAAGTTCAAGTAAAGAACACTGTGAAGTAGAATAGTGTTGACAGGCAGCAAATTCTGGATGTCCAGTACTAAGTAGCTGGTGCCTGACAAAGCGTCGGACAGTGATCAAAAAGTTATTTCCAGGCTTGTTCCAGAAGAAGACATTTTCTGCTGCTCGTATTCGTCTTACAGATAATAGTGCTTTTACGTTGTTGCAATTATGTGGCATCTTTGAATTTTTATGATTTCATATTTTAATAATAATAATAATAATAATAATAATAATAATAATAATAATAATAATATTAAGATGTTTGCTTATTCATGATTTAGTTTTTATCAATTCTCTATTTAATTGAAAACTTTAAAAATCCATTAAGCTCATTATTCGGACCAATTTAGAGCTGTAGCATTGGTATATGCTTGAGAAGGGGTGTGTTGTGTGTGTGTGTGTGTGTGTGTGTGTGTGTGTGTGTGTGTGTGTGTGTGTGTGTGTGTGAGAGAGAGAGAGAGAGAGAGAGAGAGAGAGAGAGAGAGAGAGAGAGACCTAGTGTAGATTGGTATGTAAAAATCCATATCAGTACCTCTTTAACACTCATATCAGCCGTCTTGAGAAATGTACATTTGCAGACGAAGAGGAGACGATAAACGAGCCAGGCATTCTAGTGGTAAAACTTTCAAAAACGGTTTTCTTTTGGTCTGCAAATGAACATTTTCCATGAGAAAATTGAAATTTTCTTGAACAAATTCAAGGGTTAAAGTGTTTCAAGTTTCATGTTCAAGTGTCTCCATACAGAGATCAGATCTGTCATTCAAGTATATGACATCATAATCAATTATGTCACATTTAGGCTGATGTCATAATCATATACTTCAGTTTAGTAATATAGACGGGACATTAATCAACACTATCCCACGAAGAACGCGAACGTTCGCCGAACATTTGCCTTTCTGAACTCACTCCAGGTTTCAAAGCGTAAAAAATCGATTCCAACATGAGTGCAGTGGTTGGAGCTGAGCTAGAAATAGCCGGAGTATAGCTAGCAATGGATCCCTCTATTATAAGACAACTATAAAACCGACCTGTGGATTATATTGAAACTAATTTGACTGGGAGCTGTCGCTGCCGTAGGCACCAGCGGCCAGTCAAATTAGTTTCAAAATATTCAACATAATGTTTATTAAGTAGTAGACATAAAAGATGTGTACAACAATGCTTAGTTCACCATCAATTAAACGTTTGTGATGAACTTAGCTAAGTCATTCATGGTGTCATTGATTATGATGTTATCCTACACATCCCGTAGTTGATTATGATGTCATATGGATAAACTGGAAAGCTCAATTGTCTTCTGAAATGTGCATTTGCTAGTCAAGTCAAGAGACTGTTCATTAAACCCTACTACTGGACCAGTCACTCCAATGATAAATTTTCAAATAATAGTCTTAGCCTACAAATAGACCTTTACTAATCAAGAATAAAAATTTTCTTGACAAATCTTGTAATATAATCAAAGGATGAATCCAATCTGTCGCTCAAGTATATGATATCATAATCAATTATGTCACATGTAGACCGATGTCACAATCATAATTGATAGAGAATACTCCGTCATGAAGCTGCAATAATCTATCAGGTGTATGAATTGTATGTCTTTGATGCATTTACTATTTAATAAACATTCTATTGATTATTTTAAAGCTAGTTTGGCTGGGCAAATTAGTTTCAAAATGTTCACCAGCTTATCTGTATAGTTATCTTGATATTGGGACTTTGGTAATTCATGGTTCGATCAATCCCAACATGGACAAAGCGTGGACGGAGCTTAGCTCGAAATGGGCATGCAGTTTATTGTTAATATTGGTTCGTTCCTTAACCCACATTATCCTTCAAGCAGCTTTGTCTGTAAATAGCTTCAATTGTGTATGTATTGATATAAGTTACAAACTGAGCTATGGTATTATTATACTTCTACATTTCATATAGTGTAGCTCAGTCAATACTACAAATTGGATACAGCAAAGCAATTTATGTCATCGCTCAATTATTATGTGTATTGCTCAGGTTTGGGTGATATTAACCCTTTAAACACTCACATCAGCCAAAAACAGCTTCTGCAGTGGTTGTGTGAAATGTCCATTTGCAGACCAAGAGAAGACTATTTTTGAAAATGTACAACTGGAATGACTGGCTCGATAACTGAGCCAGTCATTTCAGTGGTAAATTTTCAAAAATAGTATTCTCTGAGTCTACAAATGGACATTTTCTGAGAAAATTGAAATATTTTTAAACAAATTTGAGGGTTAAAGGGCAAACTGGCAGGCAACAGTTTTAGTTAAATTAAGTTTACAATTCTCAACAGAATATTTATGTATACTGTAAATAATGTTTAAGGTTTAATGTTTGACGGGTTAACACTTGATTTTGTTCCAAAAAAATTCAATTGTCTCATAGAAAATGTCCATTTGCAGACCAAGAGATTATTTTTGAAATTTTATCACTGGAATAACTGGCTCGGTTATCGAGCCAGTCATTCCAGTGATAAATTAAAAAAATAGTCTTCGCTTGGTCTGCAAATGAACATTTCTCAAGACCACTGCAGAAGCCGTTTTTGGCTGACATGAGTGTATAATGTTTAACGGGTTAAAGGTTCCATCAGCCATCATTAGGTTATATATCTGTGTGTCTCTTATAGGGATGCTATGGATATCAATGTCTGCTTCTCTCATTGTATGATTACTGTATTCTGCGGCTGTAGTAGTAGAAACATCTAGAGTGGGCTTCTGCAGGTCATTGTGAGCCCCGATAGGCAGTGTACTTAGAAGAAGCTATGGTGATGGGTATGCAACGCATTCTGGCAAGCCAAGGATCTGTATGCGAGTTCTGTTTTGAAAATTCACTCCAGTAGGGTCAGTTCTGCCTTGTTTAGAAGTAGAATGTCCATGCCATGTAGAAGGATCGGAAGTACATAAATAAGTAGATGTATAGGCGAGTGGCGTTATGCCATTGATGCCATGTAGACCGGCACCCATGAGTGAGTAAGCAGCTCTTCTGCCTTTCTTAATGTTCTCTTCTACTGTTGCCTTTGCGGTACTCAGGTGGTCTGTTCTGTGTATGCCTAGATGCAGAGCTTGTCCCGGAGCTGATAATTCTTCGCCATTCAATGACATTACTGGTTTCTGGGTTTTGCAGTCTGCCAGGAAGGCACATTTGGAAGACTGCAGCTCATAAAACCCGTAGGTACCATAATGGTATGCAATATCCAGCAGTGTCTGCATTTGGAATTCGGTGTTTGAGATTAGACTAACATCGTCTGCACAGGTAGGTGAAGAGCACGTTACTGTACCAATTCTGATATTGTTGTCTGTGGCATCCCAGACATTAAGCAGATCGTTGATGTATAGCTTATACAAGTCGGTGGAGAGAATTCCGCCTTGTCTGACCCCCTGAAGAAATGGCAATGAACTAGAATTCACAGCACCATTTGACTCTTAGGTAGCATTCCTGTGAAGGTCTGTAATGAGGGTCCACAAAGCACCGTCGATTCCAACAAAGTATAGCTTGCGTGCTAGGCTAGCATGGTTAACGGCATCAAAAGCTGTTTTTGCATCTATGAGGGTTACGTATGAATTCAGTTTCCTAGATCTGGATTCAATACATGCCTCTTGAAGTAGCTGAACACTAAACATTGGTTAAATCTTGGACGTGAAGCCAAACCGGAGTGGGTGCTGGACATCGAGTACTGAATGCTAGATACGTAGCTTAAGGATTGTCTCCAGTGTTTCATAGACTGATGATGTAACCATTATGACCCTGTGTACGATGTAGCGAAGTTATGGCTTCCCCTTTTTGTATACTGGGATCAGTACGCCTGCTTTGAAGATATCCGGTATGACATTAAGTTTTGCAATACCATTGAGGATGCATGTAAGGAGTTGAATAACTGAGGGTCCACCTTCTTTCAGGTGTTCAGTAGCAATTCCATCCAGATCTGGGGCCTTGCCACTGTTAAGACTTTTAATAGCACTTTCTACCTCGGCATAAGTAAATGGTGTAAAGCACGGCTTCTGATGACATACGTTCTGGAGGATGATTTCATCGAATTCCACTTCAGCTTTTCTGACATCGTTTATGGTACTAATGGCGTTCCAAGCTTTTGAAAGTGTGTGTACCATCCTTCTAAAACGTCAACTTTTGGGAAAACTGAATCATAGACATTGAGCTCAGCCAATTTTGGGGCTCTGGTGCTGTGTTGCTTGCGAATTAGCTTTAAAAAGTTTCTTGTCTGAGCTTTTTGCTTCTATTAGTATCTGGATATCCGAGTCACATTTTGCGGCCAGAGATTGCCGTTAAGCTCTTCGCAGTTCTTTCGAGGCTTGGTGCCTTTGTATTGTAGCTGTAACCCTTAGGTTAGTTGTATGGTTTGATTATGATGTAGGTTATGGCTTGCTTCCTATCGTGTTTAAGCAGTGGCAATCTGTTTCTAGATGCAAAATGAGTGTGTGGAGTATAGCCGTATTGAGTGTATGTTTGTTTCTTACAAATTACACTAGTTACTGTACCTTTCCTCTGTGTTTCTATTTGTCAATGCCTTGACCTTTTGAAGTTCCACGTCTTTTCTTCAGTGTCACTCTGCATACTGTCAGAAGTTATATGTCGCTTGTCTGTAGGATCTTCAAGGACGTACTTACAGATATTTTTCACTGCCGAAAATAATATTTAGTTTAGGATCAAAGTGTACACCATCGTACAGGTGAGTGAAGTCTACCTTGGAAGCAGGTTTCTTGCATGATCTTTTTCGCTTTCCAAATTTCTTTTTTGTAGTCTTAGTAATTTCTCTATGGAGATTTATGCTAGTGATGCCTTTTTCCCTAGCCTTCGTTAGAATAAATTCATTCACAATGTTTACATCGGCTTCTAAGGCTGTTTGCTGGTTTGTTAGCACCTGTGTTGACGCACTCCTTTGGGTTAGTCATTTCTTTTTAATGTTGTATTCTGCTGATATTCTCAGACACCGGAACGATGGTGACTAGGATGGTAACAAAACCTCTTTCTTTTGAGTACTGTACAATGCTGCTCAATGTCTCTATTATGTTGTCAACTCTAGTGCTGCTTTGAGTGTACAGTATCTCTTCATTCCATTGGTACCTGTGCTTACATGTAAAGCTGCAAATACTGGCTAGAAGTACGACAACAATTTTGGCTAGTGGATATATCTGGCTTATATATCTGGTGTTGCACCTTAAGTGTTTAAAGAGATCATCTATGGTGGCACCGCCAATTCTCGTCTCAATTATTTTGGTTTCATTGCCCAGATACCTGCTCTATTTGTCAAAAAATGTCCCAGACCTCTAGCTCTGGAGCCTCCGAGAATTATTATGAAGGTTTGCATTTATGACTCGTCGGGATGACTATCATACTGAAAGACTTGGTATTGTGACTAATCTAGCTTGTTTTGTCGAGGTTGTGCAGATCCAAACCGTTAGCTGCGATGTGCCACCTACAATTGTGGATCACTGCATTAAACATTAGCTGTGGTGTGCTGTCTACACTTAGGACAGTGTGCACAACCTCTATTAGCTAAGTATGTTTCCTGAGTCTATCACTATATCATCTGTGTTGGTCTGAAAAGATAGTCACATAAGTGGCCCAGTAATAATTGATCTACATCAGAAGTGTAAAACCTTTTTTTTTTTTTTAAAGATTAACACCTATTGCAATCACAATAGATAATTGGTGAACAATAAAGAAACAAAACAAATTTAATCACTTGATGTTTGTTTGTTGTTGGTTTCCATGGTAACATGGCAGGAAAATATATCTATACCACGAAAACCAGTTACTAAGTAAATAACTAAAACATTTAAATTTCAAGCCCTCTTCAAATCATGTCCGCCATCGCCGGAAGGTCTTTGCACTGACATCACATCTGCACACTTTACTCCTCAAGATGTCCAACAGAGTCATCCGACCCTATTTAAATTATGAATATTCCATCTTAATGCACTCAGTGGATCTTTGCATTACTAACAAGTACCAATGTTGCAGGATGACGTTCAAGTGTTTGAATGACTGTGACTGTCTTATAGAACCACCATTTTCCTCAATCTAAAAATAGAGGCGTGGCTTCTTCGAGAATACAACTCTAATGTAATGAACGGCCATCTTATTACATCATCACACCCATTAGACGGTTACACAGACACCAGTTCGGATACCAGACAGATCGGGACCCAGACTATCTCTGTAGCGGATTGCAAAAGCAACAATGTGGATTGTGTTGATTTTGGTATCATCTTAACCTCCGTATCACTAGCTTAGTACAGACATTAAAATCGACTCGATCCATCCAGTGGTTCGTGTAATATCAGGATCTAAGCAACGTCAGCAAATTATTGACCTCATTTTGTGTGGGACAGATTTGAATTTTACGACAAATTTTACTATTAACGACTTGCCATACAGACTACTATAGGCTTTATATCATCTCGTTTTATGTGAAATAATATTGTCTGGTATGAAAAGAGTAGCCCTCGTGTCCTTTTAAGTTTCAATTCTCTGTACCACCCTATTCTGGTGGAAATCACTACGCCAATGGCTACTCAATACATACGAGATACTATTCTCGATCTCGTATCGAAGGAGATCTCGCGATACGAATGGTCATTTCCTGTGATAATTTCATGCCACCTGTCTTCAGTGTCCACCTCTGAATGATCCCTCAGTGCAAAACAACCAAACCTGTCTATAGCGGACACCTGGTTGTAGGGCCAATGACAGCGTGTTTTTAAGATGGGAGGTGACAAGACCACCAAGCGAAAGGTACCACCATTATTCCACTACATTTTCACATACTTTCTTACAATCTCAGACATGGTAGCATTAGTGACAAACTTTTTGATCAGCCATTATAGACAGGTGTGACAGAATGTAACATCCACAAGTTGTAACAATATCAGGATGTTCAGGTGTGCTGGGGGATGAAAAAGTAAATTCTCTAGAAAACAAAGAACATATTCTTGGCATATTTCTTGATCTTTCTAAGGCTTTTGACACAATTGATCTTAAGATTCTAATAAAAAAAATCTTATTATGGAGTGAGAGGAATTGCCCTAAATTAGGTAACAAGTTATTTATCAAACAGAGTACAGTGCGTACAATATAATAGAGCTTGCTCTAGCAATGAAAACCTAGTCTGTGGTGTCCCGCAAGGATCAATAATTTGGATCTTTCCTGTTTGTAACATATATGAATGATTTACCAAATGTTTGTCAGCGCCTTTCATTAATACTGTTTGCAGAAGACACCAATGCTTTTTGCCACAACAAGAATATAGAAACACTATATAAAAATGTAAATGAAGAAATGAAAAAGTAATAAATTGGTTTAAAGTAAATAAATTATCACTGAATGTCGGGAAAACTAATTACATGCTCTTTACAAAATCTAGAAAACTAAAGAAAAATGACTTGCCAAAATTGTACATTGATAATCAGGAAATACAAGAGGCTGAGTTTACTAAATTCTTAGGTGTCTACGTGGATAAAGATCTAACCTGGGAGAAACATATAGAGATTGTAACATCTAAAGTGGCAAGAAACATTGGGATCATGTGATGACTTAAATCATACTTACCACCTAACATACTTAAAACACTATACTGCACGTTAATACTCCCACAAATTACTTATTGCAACACTATTTGGACTAATACATATAAAATCAGACTGGCAAGACTAAAATCACTTCAAAAGCAAGTCATTAAACTTTTTGCACAAACAGGAGAAGCCCAAAACGCTTACAAGACAGAAAATTTATTAAAACTAGAAGATATTGGTAATCTCCAATTATATACAATAATAAAAAAAAATTTCAAAGGTAATCTACCAAATTCGCTGTCTTCTCTCTTTAACCTAAACACTGAAATACACTCATACAACACCAGATCTAGACACAACTTTCACACAGAATACAATAGAATGGAAATCTCAAAACAAAAACCATCCATTCAAGCTACAAAACTCTGGAATAATACAGACACGAACACACGTACACAGATTATTTGTCAAAATTCCTACAAACATATTATTAAACAAATGTTCATTAAGAAGTAGTAAATCGAGTAATTAGACCTCACTCATACATTAGTTACAGCACCTTGATGCACTCGGACACCACAGCAATTACCAGCAATTCACCATGAAGAACCACCTGTTAACAAAATTGATATTACTGTTCTTGCCTTGCCTCTATACTCTGGTTTGACATATCGTCTACATAAAATAAAAGGTACTGCTGAATATTCTGGACCTAGTGGAATTTGTGGGAGAATTTTCTGCATAAGGCAGCAATGTCTTCTATTCCAAATGTGTGCAGAAGATTACTTACGTAATAACCAAACTAGTTTGTTGCTAGAATCATGTTGGCCATTGTTATCTTTACTGTATCATTAACCATAATCATATTTAATTTAATTTATTTTATTATATTATATTTTATGTGAATGTCTGGCTCCTGGGTCTTACAGACAACACATCCCAATGGTCATAGCTCCTCTTGCTGGATGTTTTGAAGAGGATTTGACCGGGGCTGTGAGTGGCTAAGCCACCATCAACTCTCATTCGGTGGCTTTTCTGAATATTAAGCGAGTGTGCAGCTTCTGTGTTAAAATCTGAGTCAAATTGGACCAGCACTCCTCAAGATATACACAGATCCAGAACTTGATCATATCTAAGAGCTCAAATGTCAAATGTCTAGACTTTTTTTTTCTCTTCTTTTTTTCTGTCAAATCCTATATTATTTGTCTGTAGTTATGTATAATATATTGTCATAATGCCTTATGTCTACTTATGTCAAATCATGTGTAATTTGTATGTTATTCTATGTCAGGGGTCCACACGCTAATATGCACAGCCTCCAGTGGACTCCCTGTTATCATATTTGTAATTTGTAATATTTACCAAGAAAAAAAATTAAAAAAATCAAGATATAGTTAGAACAAAACATTGAAATTGTTCATATACATGTACACATAGATGGATTTAATTGGCACATGAACAACATTGCGATGTAGTGATTAGCCTATGTATATATTGTATATATATATATATATATATATATATATATATATATATATATATATATATATATATATATATATATATATATATATATATATATATATATATATATATATATATATATATATATATAATCTAGTGAATACTGTGTGCATTTAATGTTATAATTTCAATAATTAATGTAAATTATTCTCATGATTAACAAATATAACAAGGAAGAATAATTGATAACTATATAACCGTTTATCCCTTATAAACCAGAAATAACAAATTATTTATGATATAAGGAATATTCTGTTGAACATTTTGAAACTAATTTCACTATGAGGCATTGTATGGCAGTAACATGTTCCAGTCAGATTAGTTTCAAAATATTCAACAGCTTTACTGTATAGGTATCTAGAAAGCGAGACACTGAAGTTAGAAGGGTTAAACAGTTACACATAGTTAGCCATCATGGTCAATATTAATAACTATTTGAAGAACACGTCATGGCCAAAATTAATCAAGACGAAGTCAATAGCTAGAATCAATACAGACAACATACGAGCCTAAGATTCACAAACTATTCCATGTTATGGCAACTGAAAATACATTTATTGACAATACTTCATTGATATCACTGTTTATGTAAAGGATAAGTGCAAATACCACTGCTCTTTTTCCAGGTTATTTCTATGATAAGTAATTATCTCCCTTGGTTTGCTTGGCCTTCTAATCATACAGATCATGCTAGGAGTCATTTTGTCAGTCAAATAACCTATTAACTGTGTATTAGGTAATTAAGTCCATTAGTTGATATAACACTCTCTCACAGATTCTTATTATATATCAGTGATATTTATTTTGGGAGGCGTAGAAATATATGTTCAAATTTTTGATTACACAATTTCATAAAGTAATTGATGGCCTGGAATACATCCAATATTCTGTTTTTAATGGTTGCTAAAAGCTGTTGATATGCTTTAGAGATGGCAACCGATTTTAGCAGTGCCATTTTCAAAATAAAACTTCAGTCACGATTTCATTAGTGATTCGATGACCAGTCAATAGGATTAATAGTATCCATTTAACTCTCAAGTAGGCCGAAAACGGCGGCTGCAGTGGTCTTTAGAAATGTCCATTTACAAACCAAGAGAAAACTAATTTTGAAGATTTACGACTGGAATGACTGCCTCGACAATCGAGCCAATCATTCCAGTAACACATTTTCAAAAACAATCTCTTGTTCTGCAATTGACTGCAAATGCACATTTCCTATGATAAGATTGAAATTTTCTAGAACAAATTTGAGGGTCAAAGGGTTAACATTAAATAGGCATGCTTTGATCATGATTTATCTGTAATCAACATTAATTAAGTATTCACTAAATACTTATCAAAATAAGAGGCCTAAGGGCCTTAACACTCACCTGGACCATGAGCATTTGAACAGACATACTACTTTAATTTCATCAGTAGCAAGACAAAAAATACAAAATTGCGAATTCAGTACAAACAATGTTTAGTGGAAAATTGATGATGAACGATCACCACACAATCAGATTGAACCTTAGGTTCCATCCATCCAATAGAAAAATTCAATATGGCCATTAAACCCCAAATTTTCATTTATCCATGACAACCATGTTTTATCAAGGATCAGGTTCTCTTGGACAAAATTTATAATCACTCTTTGTTATCCATGAAATTACATCTAATGAGTTTCAGCCTGATCTGTACAGCAGTTCCTGAGAGGTCATTTTGGAGAACAAGATAGCCACTGGAAATAGCCGTTAATTAGGAGTAGTGCTTTAAACCATTTTGAGCCATTTTTCGGAAAATTCAAGATGGCCACCAAACAAATTGACTAATCAAAATTCTGTATACAGGCTTTGAAGCACACCACTCTAGGATCCTTCCAGCCGAGTTTGCTTGAAATCGTTCAAGCAGTTAATGAGGAGTATGACTTATCGGATTTACCAAAATTTTCAGAAAATCCAAGATAGCTGGCAGAAAAATTGACCAATCATGTTCTGAAACCTACCAGCCTAGTATCCTTCTGGTCAAGTCTTGTTGACATTGCCCAAGCAGTTAATGAGTAGCGTTTTCAACCATTTCCCACCATTTTTGGGAAAATTCAAGATGGCCACCAAAAAACTGATCAATCAAAATTATGTACACATGTTCGAAAGCATACCACTCTAGGGTCCTCCCAACGAAATGTGCTTGAAATCATTTAAGCGGTTAATGAGGGGTAGCATTTTAATTTATTTCCAGAAATTTTCAGAAAATCCAAGGTGGCCCCCATAAACATTGACCAATCAGAATTCTCGTTAGAAGTGTTTAAGCCTACCAGCATAGAATTAGTCCACTCAAGTTTCGTTGAAGTCCGGTCATTTAACAACTGTGAAATTGAACAGTGAAAGCACATCAGAATTTGAGTTAGGAACAGTGGAACATCAAGGCTGCATAATATCATCACAACAGTTCATCACATATACAGAAAGCTAATGAGAGAACATTTCTGCATGCTGCGCTATGGGGAACATAGCTTTCCAGTTCTTCTGGTAGCTATGGATTCGTATACCAAAGATGCCCTTGATAAAGAGGCTATCTTTATACAATGCAACCTGTGTATCCTTATGATGTATAACTGTAACAGCTGGGCAGCTCCAAAGGCATCTGGGCAGCTCCAAAGGCATCTCTAGACTAACTCGATGCCTGCCACCGCAAACACCTACGCACCATCACTGGACACCGATTGTTAGACAGCATAATTTCCAACGACGCACTATACAAGATGTGTAATACATCGCCGCTGTTTGTAAGTCGCCCAGCAAAGCTGGTCCAGGTTTGGCCATGTGATAAGGATGCCTGAAGAGACACATGTGCAGAGAGCCTTGGAATTCGCCCTACTCGGAGGCAGCAAATACAAAACCAGGAGAGGACGTCATTGCATAAATTTGCTAAGCGTGCTACGAGGTGACCTCAAGAAAGCAGGACTCGGTACACTCAAGTCAAGAATGGACCTGAGGAAGCTAAGGATTTCGGCTGGGGACAAGATACAATGAGCAAAAGCGAAGGACTGATTGCAGCTGTATGATGTTTCTACTACTACTGCCGCAGAATACAGTAATCATACAATCAGAGAAGCAGACATTAATATTCATAGCATCCCTATAAGAGACACAAAGATATATAACCTAATGATGGCTGATGGAACCTTTAACCTGTTAAACATTATACACTCATGTCAGCAAAAAAATGGCTTCTGCAGTGGTCTTGAGAAATGTCCATTTGCAGACCAAGAGAAGACTATTTTTGAAAATTTATCACTGGAATGACTGGCTCGATAACCGAGTCAGTCATTCCAGTGGTAAATTAAAAAAAATTATCTTCTTTTGGTCTGCAAATGGACATTTTCTATGAGAAAATTGAAGTTTTCTACAACCAATTCAAGTGTTAACCCGTTAAACATTAAACCTGAAACATAATTTACAGTATACATAAATATTCTGTTGAGAATTGTAAACTTAATTTAACTTAAACTGTTGCCTGACAGTTTGCTTTAACCCTTTAATCCTCAAATTTGTTTTTAAATATTTCAATTTTCTCAGAAAATGTCCATTTGCAGACCCAGAGAATACTATTTTTGAAAATTTACCACTGAAATGACTGGCTCAGTTATCAAGCCAGTCATTCATTGTGAATTTTCAAAAATAGTCTTCTCTTAGTCTGCAAATGAACATTCCTCACGACCACTGCAGAAGCTGTTTTTGGCTGATGTGAGTGTTTAAAGGGTTAATATCACCCAAACCTGAGCAATTTGTTGCATCCAATTTGTAGTATTGACTGAGCTACACTATATGAAATGTAGAAGTATAATAATACCATAGCTCAGTTTGTAACTTATATCAATACATACACAATTGAAGCTACTTACAGACAAAGCTGCTTGAAGGATAATGTGGGTTAAGGAACGAACCAATATTAACAATAAACTGCATGCCCATTTCGAGCTAAGCTCCGTCCACGCTTTGTCCATGTTGGGATTGATCGAACCATGAATTACCAAAGTCCCAATATCAAGATAACTATACAGATAAGCTGGTGAACATTTTGAAACTAATTTGCCCAGCCAAACTAGCTTTAAAATAATCAATAGAATGTTTATTAAATAGTAAATGCATCAAAGACATACAATTCATACACCTGATAGATTATTGCAGCTTCATGACGGAGTATTCTCTATCAATTATGATTGTGACATCGGTCTACATGTGACGTAATTGATTATGATATCATATACTTGAGCGACAGATTGGATTCATCCTTTGATTATTATGAACATCTAGATAGTTTAACCGTTTACTGGTAAAGATTTGTCAAGAAAATTTATATTCTTGATTAGTAAAGGTCTATTTGTAGGCTAAGACTATTTTTTGAAAATTTATCATGGGAATGACTGGTCCAGTAGTAAAATTTAATGAACAGTCTCTTGACTTGACTAGCAAATGCACATTTCTGGAGACAATAGAGCTTTCCAGTTTATCCATATGACATCATAATCAACTACGGGATGTGTAGGATAACATCATAATCAATGACACCATGAATGACAAACGTTTAATTGATGATGAACTAAGCATTGTTGTACAAATCTTTTATGTTTTTACTACTTAATAAACATTATGTTGAATATTTTGAAACTAATTTGACTGGCCGCTGTTGCCTATGGCAGCGACAGCTCCCAGTCAAATTAGTTTCAATATAATCCACAGGTAAGTTCTATAGTCGTCTTATAATAGCGGGATCCATTGCTAGCTATACTCCGGCTATTTCTAGCTAAGCTCCATCCACTGCACTCATGTTGGAATCGATTTTTTACACTTTGAAACCTGGAGTGAGTTCAGAAAGGCAAATGTTCGGCGAACATTCGCGTTCTTCGTGGGATAGTGTTGATTAATGTCCCGTCTATATTACTAAACTGAAGTATATGTTATGGTGAGTATACGACACATTATTGAACACTGTTACGTAATGGCAAAAAATTTTCCTGCTTCTGAACGGGCCCCAGAATTTCCTGAATCTAAATTTCAAGGTACCTATACACGCACGTTGTTGAATATTTTGAAACTAGTTTAGCCACAGCTCCCGAGCAAATTAATTTCAAAATATTCAACAGAATGTTTATTACATTTTAAGACATACCATTCATACACTTGATCAACTTTTCGCTCTTCATGACAGAGTTATATTATGTGATTATGATTATGACATCAGCCTAAATGTGACATAATTGATTATGATGTCATATACTTGAGTGACAGATCTGATCTCTGTATGGAGACACTTGAATATGAAACGTGAAACACTTTAACCCTTGAATTTGTTCAAGAAAATTTCAATTTTCTCATAGAAAATGTTCATTTGCAGACCAAAAGAAAACTGTTTTTGAAACTTTTACCACTAGAATGACTGGCTCGTTTATCGAGCCAGTCATTTCAGTGGTAAATTTTCAAAAATTGTCTTCTCTTCGTCTGCAAATGTACATTTCTCAAGACGGCTGATATGAGTGCTAAAGAGGTACTGATATGGACATGTGATTTTTTACATACCAGTCTACACTAGGCCTCAATGGGTAGAGGCACTATAAAACTTACAGTACTAACGATCAGATATGATAGTCGCTACAAATTTAGAAATAATTCTAGACTATTTTAAAATTAATTTGACTGGAAACCATTGGTCCTGCCTTCCAGGTAAGCTCAACATGTTCAGAGGCTGCCTTCCAGGTAAGCTCAACATGTTCAGAGGCTGCCTTCCAGGTAAGCTCAACATGTTCAGAGGCTGCCTTCCAGGTAAGCTCAACATGTTCAGAGGCTGCCTTCCAGGTAAGCTCAACATGTTCAGAGGCTGCCTTCCAGGTAAGCTCAACATATTAAGAGGCTGCCTTCCAGGTAAGCTCAACATGTTCAGAGGCTGCCTTCCAGGTAAGCTCAACATATTCAGAGGCTGGCCTGTATGGTTGTTGTAAAAATGAGATGTAAGAATGCTGGTCTCTCTCTCTCTGGCCAGCAGGATTATAGATATGTTCACGCACATCCACAACACATCCCTTCTCAAGCATATACCAATGCTACAGCTCTAAATTGGTCCGAATAATGAGCTTAATGGATTTTTAAAGTTATCAATTAAATAGAGAATTGATAAAAACTAAATCATGAATAAGCAAACATCTTAATATTATTATTATTATTATTATTATTAAAATATGAAATCATAAAAATTCAAAGATGCCACATAATTGCAACAAAGTAAAAGCACTATTATCTGTAAGACGAATACGAGCAGCAGAAAATGTCTTCTTCTGAAACAAGCCCGGAAATAACTTTTTGATCACTGTCCGACGCTTTGTCAGGCACCAGCTACTTAGTACTGGACATCCAGAATTTGCTGCCTGTCAACACTATTCTACTTCACAGTGTTCTTTACTTGAACTTATTTAAAACATGTCAAAAAGCAACTAATCATGTGTCATAATGATCGGGATACACCTTAGGTAGATGAATATTTTATGGTTTTGTCAACACTTGTATGCAGACTCTTTTGTCGCACACTGCAACTACTGGGACTGTGTAAATCTGTACCTGACAAAATGTCAGGAACCGGCAAGACTGCCTGACATTTGATAGTTTGGTGCCTGACAATATCCTTGACAGGCACCTTATTTCCAGGCTTGTGAAATAGAAATTATTAACAGTAATTAAAATAATTAAAGCAAGCATTAAAAAGAATGATTTGGGGCCATTTTGCATCAGTGAGCACAGGCATTCGATCTATCAATCAAATGTCAATTATCACAGGAAAGTGACATGACATGTGATTGATTCCAATTATGTTGTGAGTAGTAAGGGTGCCACTACATGCTCATGATGCACGTCAGCGGCGCTTATTTTTCCAGATCATTAAAAAATTTGACCTGTAAGTTTCTATACTCTAAAATCTAACTCTGGCTATAATACTGGAATTCAGATGTGAACCTGAGTGTGCATAAATAATGCTTCACTGTTGACATTTTGCCAGCAGCAACAATGTCGGGGTGCTCTGTAGACTATGGCTTGCCACTTTTTCACGCTCATTTCTCATTTTCACATTCATCATGGCCGATAACTGAGGCTACACCTGGGCCATGAGGAGTACAAATGTATGAAATTTGGAAATGAACATTTTACATTGCCGTAGTATATCACTGAACTATGGGAAATGATTGTACATTTTCATCAACAGTACAGCATAAACTATTGATAAATCTTTAGGATTTCTGTTTAAAACATGAATCTATTAAAATAAATAATTATCATATTTAATAATAGTTGCAATGCTAGAAACTATTCATCTATCTAAATGAATATTTATCATGAATTACCTCCCTTGGATGCTCTACACAATAGTGTGCCAAGCTGAATAATCAGGTGTTTTAATAGAAACCGTACACAGTTAACCCATAATGGTCAAATTTGGTCAAGAAAATCAAAATAGTTACTTATTGAATGTCCGTATGCGGGCCAAGAGAGGACTATTTTTGAAAATTTACCAACGGAATAATAATAATCGATAACTGAGCCAGTCATGACTCGATTATCGAGCCAGTCACTCAAGTGCTAAGTTTTCAATAATACGCTTTTCTTGGCCTGCAAATGGACATGCCTCTAGACAACTGCAGAGGCCAGTTTCGGCTGGCTTGACCATTAAAGGGTTACTGGTCTAGTGGATAAATCTCATGCACTATAAATAATTCATTAACAGCAATGGTGTATACATGAAATTCACATATAATCTTAACATGTACAAAGATGGCCTTTGTAGCTATGGCTTTATCACAAGTTAAAATGAAAACAAAAATCATAAAAAAATGTCATTATCAGCTAACAGTATATACAAAATGTGTAAATTAAATTTTGAATTATATATATTTATCAAAAAGAAATATAGATTTAGCACAGAAACAATTTCCTATGATTTGAAACTTGTAACACTGATACAACTTTGTTAATTATTCTGTTTTTATTAGCATGACAGCTGCTGGTCATCTCAAAAACATCATCAATAAAAGACAGGAACAACCTTTAAATCTGTATCATTCTTCAAATGAACACCAGTCACAAAAACTTACAAATCAAGATGTTTGTTGTTACATAAGAGCATTAATATGGCTGTTAAAATTGTAGATCATAAATAACAAGAGGCCCAAGGGCCTGTGGCGCTCACCTGGACCATTAGCCTTTGAAACATTTGCATTTAAAGACATGATGGATGATTTTTGGAAAATCCAAGATGGCCAACAAAAGAACTGATCAATCAAAATTCTGTATATACATTCTGAAGCCTACCCACCTAGGGTCGTTCCAGCTGAGATTGATTGAAATCTGTCAAGCGGTTAATGAAGTGTAAGCTTTTAACTGATTTACCAAAACTTTTGAAAAATACACGATGGCCAACCAAAACCTGACCAACCAAAATTCTTTGCAGGTCTGGTTGAAATCATCCAAGCAGTTAATGAGGAGTACCATTTTAAGCGATATCCGGTAAATTTCCATACAATTCAAGATTTTCATACAAAAATTTACAAATCAAAATTCGGTATATAAATTCTGAAACCTACATCCAGCGTTTAATGAGGAGTAGAGTTTTGACAATTTCCGGAAATTTTGTTACAAAATCTAAGATCTTCACCTCATTAATCAATCCAAATTTTGAATAGATATTCTACCACCATAGAATACATCTAGTCAAATTTGGTTTAAATATGTCAGGAAGCTGAGGAGTAGCATTTTGACCATTTCCGGTAGATTTTTTAATAAAATCTAAGGTTTTGACCCAAAAAATTTACCAATTAAAATTTGGAAAAGAAATTCTTGAGCCTACCAACATAGACTTCATCTAGCCATATTTGGTTGAAATATGTCAAGCAGCTATGGAGGAGTTGCATTTTGACAATTTCCAGTACATTTTTCATAAAATCTAAGCTTTTCACCCCCAAAAATTGACTAAGCAAAATTCTGAAAAAAAAGTCTGGAGGGTACAAGCATAGGATCCTTCCAGTCAAATTTGGTTGAAATCGGTCAACGCATTAAGAAGCGATTTGATGGATGACAAGCGGATGGACAACGGACGGATGGTCGCCATGGCAAAAGCTCACTTGACCTTTCAGGACAGGTGAGCTAATAAAGAGGACCGGGCCTACACATGTCGAGGTATCGGACATTTTGAAAAACGTTGAACATTCTACATAATTCTCAGATGCCAGGTATCACTCAGCACATTAAGTCTAGCCATTCTCCACTTTGAGCAGAGGTCAAGAAAACACTAATTATTAGTATTACTATACAATCTGTGATGTTTGTCTCAATTCCAACTTTGTATCACCTATGCAAGATCTCTGATGATACAGATTGGTTTGAACAACATAGGAGTCATGTGCTTGTGTTCTCGAAATTTGACTTCCTTTTTATTTGTTACTTTCTACTTCAATGTTTCTGTTCAAAATGGCAGTCATAGCTTTTGTTGTGATTCAAATAAAATCAAACTCTGAAGCTTGGTGAATACTTTTAACCCTTTAACACTCATGCGAGCCAAAAGTGGCTTCTGCAGTGGTCTTGAGAAATGTCCATTTGCAGACCAAGAGAAGACTATTTTTGATCAATTTTTTTTTGGAATAACCGAGACAGTCATTTCAGTGGTAAATTTTGAAAAATATTCTTCGGGCCTGCAAATCGGCATTTTCTGTGAGAAAATAAAAATTTTCTTGAACAAATTTGAATAGTAAAGGGTTAATGGTCAAGATTTGTCGAAATTTGTGCTTAAAAAATGTCCATTTTCAGGCCAGAGACTTTACTATTGGAATGGAAGGACTGGTTCAGTTATCGAGCTAATCATTCCAGTGATAAAATTAAAACAAGCGCCATCAGAAGACGGCATATCACCCCGGATCCAAACATTTCAGATAAACATACATCATAGCTAAACTGTAGTTGTGTAGACATCTTGAAATGATTGCCAGAGATGGACGGACCGACAGACTGACACACATACATTCTATACAGACGCATGGATGTACAGGCATACGGATAGCACATGCACATCTTCAAGTGGTAATGAGAATCCTTACTAAGTTTCAAAAGAATCACAGCTAAATTGTAGTTGTGTTGACAAGAAATGATTGGTACTGCAGTTTACGTATCGGCTTAAAGGTATTTAAAGGGAGATAATGCTGTAATGAATAATTTTCTGGCGGCAAAAAGAGCACATGCACATCTTCGGATGGTACTGACTAGATTTACAATTTTTCAAAAGAATTGTAACTAAACTGTAGGAGTTGCATTGACAAGGATGGACCGACAGATGAACATACATTTTGGACAGATGGATGGATGTACAAGTATACGGATAGCACATGCACATCTTCATGTCGTAATGATAACACTTACCAAGTTTCAAAAGAATCGCAGCTAGGCTATAGGAGTTGCGTTGACAAATGATTGGCAATGCAGTTTATGTATCGGCTTTAAGATATTTAAAGGGTGATAACTCTGTAATGAATAATTTTTTGGCCACGCAAAAAGCACATGCGCATCTGCACATGATACTGATAATGTGGACAAAATTTAAAGTTAATCCATTGAGACCTCTAGGAGGAGTTGTGCTGACAAGAAATGATTGTCAGAGATGGATGGACTGACAGACGAATATACATACATTTTGGACAGACAGATGGATGTACAGGTATACGGATAGCACATGCATACCGTCATGTGGTAATGATAACACGTAGCAATTTTCAAAAGAATCGGAGCTAAACCGTAGGGAGTTGTGTTGACAAGAAATGATTGGCAATGCAGTTTATGTATGGCTTTAAGATATTTAAAGGGTGATAACTCTATAATGAAAGTTTTTTCGGTCACGAAAAAAGCACATGCACATCTTCAGATGGCAATGACTAGATTTACCATGTTTCAGAAGAATTGTAACTAAACTGTAGGAGTTGCATTGACAAGGATGGACCGACAGACGAACATACATTTTGAACAGATGGATGGATGTACACGTCTACGGCTAGCACAAGCACATCTTCATGTCGTAATGATAACACGTACCAAGTTTCAAAAGAATCGCAGCTAAACTGTAGGAGTTGCGTTGACAAATGATTGGCAATGCAGTTTATATATCGGTTTTAAGATATTTAAAGGGTGATAACTCTGTAATGAATAATTTTTTGGCCACGCAAAAAGCACATGCGCATCTGCACATGATACCGATAATGTGGACAAAATTTAAAGTTAATCCATTGAGACCTCTAGGAGGAGTTGTGCTGACAAGAAATGATTGTCAGAGATGGATGGACTGACACACGAATATACATACATTTTGGACAGACAGATGGATGTACAGGTATACAGATAGCACATGCACACCTTCATGTGGTAATGATAACACATACCAATTTTCAAAAGAATCGGAGCTAAACTGTAGGGAGTTGCGTTGACAAGAAATGATTGGCATGCAGTTTATGTATCGGCTTTAAGATATTTAAAGGGGGATAACTCTATAATGAACAATTTTTCAGTCGCGAAAAAAGCACATGCACATCTGCACATGATACTGATGTGGACAAAATTTTAAGTTAATCCATTGAGACCTCTAGGAGGGGTTGCGTTGACAATAAATGGTGGGCAATGCAGTTTATGTATCGGCATTAAGATATTTAAAGGGGATAACTCTGTAATGAACAATTTGCCGGCCACGAAAAAAGCACAGGCACATCTGCACATGATACTCATAATGTGGACGAAATTTAAAGTTAATCCATTGAGACCTCTAGGAGGAGTTGCGTTGACAAGAAATGATTGGCAATGCGGTTTATGTATCGGCTTTAAGATATATAAAGGGGGCTAACTCGGTAATGAACAATATTTCGGACGCGAAAAAAGGACATGCACATTCGCACATGATACTGATAACGTGGACGAAATTTTAAGTTAATCTATTGAGACCTCTAGGAGGGGATGCGTTGACAAGACGGGGACAGACAGACGGACAAGCTGATCGATATATCCCCCTGTCTTCCAGACTGGGGGGGGGGGGGAATAAAAAAACCAGCCTTTGCCTGCAAATGGACATTCCACAAGACCACTGTAGAAAGGCGGTTTTGGATGGCTTGACCAGGAAAGGGTTAAAATAATTTGACTGCGAGTCACTGCTGTTCTATGCAATCAAACTGTTTCACAAACTTCAGCAAGATTTTATATTTAACCCTTTAAGCCTTGAATTTGTTCTAGATAATTTCAATTTTTTCAAAGAAAATGTCAATTTGCAAACCATGAGATTATTTTGGAAAGTTTAGCACTAGAATTACTGGCTCGGATATCGAGCCAGTCATTCTAGTGGTAAATTTAAAAAAAGTCTTCTCTTGGTCTGCAAATTGACATTTCTCAAGAGCAATGTAGAAGTCGTTTTTGGCTGATATGAGTGTTAAAGGGTTAACATCCTTGAGCTTCAGGGAATTCTGGGAATTAAACGGACTAGTCACACGACCTGTAGTTAGAAATAAACATTTAAAGCGAATCACTCATCTTTCCTTAACACATTTACATGTAAATATATATTATGTCATTTATCAATTTATGTACAATTTTGCATTATAATTCAATAAATGCAATCCAATAGTATATGTATATAAAATTACTTCTAAAGAACCAGGCATTTAAGTGCTAGAATATGATAACATGCATATAATCTGGCCAGTTCAAGACTGTTAAGAAAGTAATAAATCAATTAGAAATTAATATTCATACGTACTCGTTAATCAATCAACCTTTCAATGCTACTTGCCAGAAAACCACCTTCATATGCAGGAATATTCTGCTGAATATTTTGAAACTATATTGACTGGATGTTTGTACATTAGTTTCAAGAGATTACTTGCATGGTTGTTTGGAAATTGAGACACTTAGATTACGGGAATGAAAGAGTTAATAATCTATATAACAAGACAGTTAACTCTTAAAAGCAAAGGAAGATAACTCATCTTTATAGCTAGACTCAACTGAAAGTTAGAAAGTGGAATATAGTTTCAATTTAGCATAAATATGTTTACCTGAGCAGATCAATGTGCTGTCCTTAACCCGTTAACACTCAAGTCGGCCAAAAACGGCTTTTGTAGTAGTCTTGGAAAATGTTCATTTGCTAACCAAGAGAAGACTGTTTTTGATGATTTCCCACTCAAATGACTAGCTCGATAACTGAGCCAGTCATTCCACCGGCAAATTAAAAAAAAATCATTGCTTGGCCTGCAAATGGACATTTTCTCTGAGAAAATTAAAATTCATTTAAAACAAATTTGAGGGTTAAAAGGTTAAACACACACTGTGTTGCATAAACACCTCCATTGACTCGTGGAGTGTTAAATTTGTCCAAGATCTTTCCACACATCTAATATTAACCCTTTAACCCTCATATCAGCCAAAAACGGCCTCTGCAGTGGTCTTAAGAAATGTCCATTTGCAGACCAAGAGAAGACTATTTTTTAAACTTACCACCGGAATGACTGGCTCGATAACTGAGCCAGTCATTCCAGTGGTAAATTAAAAAAAATAGTCTTCTCTTGGTCTGCAAATGGACATTTTACATGGGAAAATTGAAATTTTCTCAAAACAAATTCGAGGGATAAAGTGTTAAATCAATATTTTGGATGCCAAGTATTTGATCGATATTCCATGGAAGTAGAAAATATAGTGCAATGTACCTAAAACTGTGTTTGCTTTATGAGTTGAAGACAATATCACATTCTGAAATGATCCAAGGATTGGGGTGGACAGGAGTTAATTAAAAACTATCTAATTTGACAGCAAATGGAAGACAAGATTATCCTTTTAATATCATTGTTTGATTTAAAATTATCCATTCAGGATCTAAAGAAAGCTGGTTATAAGGATCTTAACACTGGAAATGTCAGCGTCTCAATTTCAAAACCACTATACATACTGGTCAGACACGATACGTTCAAACTATTCAACAAAATATTGGTCCCATCATAAAGAATTTGTTGTTTCTGGTCTGTAAGTGACAAATGGTTAAATATTTAAATAGCTGAACATTTCAACAACAAATCCCTGAGAAAGTAAATTCTTTATGATTTATAGTATATTCTGTCGAATATTTTGAAAATAATGACTTGAAGCCAATACTGCCTAAGGCAGCAACAGCTTCCAGTCATATTAATTTTAAAATATTCAACAGCTTTCCTGTTTGTTTGCCCCGAGATTGAGATACAGGGAATTTATCTGTCAAAGGGTTAATTTTCCTTGGTGAAATTATTGTGAGGAAATTGAGCAGACAAACCCGTCTAAATCAGCCAGTAGCAGTGGTGTTGAGGAATGTCAATTTGCAGGCGAAAAGAAGACTATTTTTGACATTTTACCCCTGGAATGACTGGCTCAATAACCATGTCAGTCATTCAAGAGGTAAATTAAAAAAAATAGTCTTTTCTTCGTCTGCAAATGAATCCTCACATCTAGAGTTAAACTATGAATTATCTGCACGGAGCATGAAGAAAGAACGTGTGAAAAGGTTGAAAAGCTTTACATTCCACCTTTAACCTTCAAGCCGACCAGAAACGGCTGCTGCAGTGGTCTTGAGGAATGTTCATTTGCAGACTAAGACCAGACAATTTTTGAAAATTTTCAACTAGAATGACTGGCTTTATAACCAAGCAATTTACTCCAGTCATAAATGTTGATAATCACTGGACATTTTTTATGAGAAAATTTCTTGAACAAATTTGAGGGTTAAAGGGTTAAGCTCCAAGACATATCCTCTACCATGCCACGATTATTAATCCTTACCACTCTGATGTTAAAATTTAAAATTTTTAAATTAAACTAAAAGACGAATTGGTTTAAACAGCCAAATCGTCAACTAAATTTGTTAAAAAATGTACACCAGTTTCTTTGCTATTGAAACGGTAAAAGCTAGAATATTGACATATAAAGCGCTAAGGGAGCACCTGTATATATTGTCCGGTTTACATAAGCTGCTCACACCAACCTTTCACGCTCACATTTGCTCAGGAACATCGCTCACATTTGCTCAGGAACATCGCTCACATTTGCTCAGGAACATCGCTCACATTTGCTCAGGAACATCGCTCACATTTGCTCAGGAACATCGCTCACATTTGCTCAGGAACATCGCTCACATTTGCTCAGGAACATCGCTCACATTTGCTCAGGAACATCGCTCACATTTGCTCATAAAAAAGTACATTTGCAGAACAAGAGATTACTTTAACAAATTTACCAATGTATTGACTCTGTTATTAAGCCAGTCATTTCAGTGGTAAAATTGTCTTCTAATGGGCTGTAAATTCATGCATATTTTTCCAAGACCACTGCAGAATGCATTTTTAGCTGGCAGGACTTGAAATGGTTACCTTAACCCTTTAAGTCTTGAATTTGTTCAAGAAAAATTTCAATTTTTTTCAAAGAAAATGTCAATTTGCAGACCAAGAGAAGACTATATTTGAAAACTTATCACTGTAATGACTGGCTCGGTTATTGAGCCAGTCATTCCAGTAATAAGTTTTCAAAAATAGTCTTCTCTTGGTCTGCAAATGGGCATTTCTCAAGACCACTGCAGAGGCCATTTTTGGCTGATATGAGTGTTAAAGGGTTAAGATATACGAGTCTACCATGTATATTGCTAATGTTACATAATTTTAAAATATTATTTTCTTACAATTATTATCATTAATAATAATCCCACATACCGAGTATTGATTGGTGTATAATAAAATAGTTTGAAAGGTTTCGATTATTATTATTATTATTATTATTATTATTATTATTATTATTATAATTATTATTATTATTACTATTATACATGTCAGTCGTTTAATATTAAAGTCACTATTACAAGTGTCAGTCGTCTAATGTCACTATATCGACATTCAGAGGTTATAATACTTGAATGGCAAGAGTATTAATTTTATGCGATGGTGATAAGCGGTAGGCAATTTGAAAACTAGGTCGAAGGTCAATCAGCGGAGGATTACGTACCTATGCAAAGAATCACAATATCAATTATGGGAGATAAATTAACTGTTTATTGATTGAGATTGGTCAACAAAATACAAACTTTTGCTAAATGAATGGACATTTCCTGACAGAGAAGACAATTTTTGAAACTTTATCACTGGAGTCACTGGCTTGGTTATTGAGCCAGTCATTCCAGTGATAAATTTTCAAAAAAACTGTCTTATCTTGGCCTGCATATGTCGATTCCTCAAGCTCACAGCATAAGTAATTCTTAGGAATTCTTAGGATATAGTTCTACCTATCTAATAATGACTGTTATCTGCAGAAGACTAACTATTACTGTTATCATTACAAATTCATAATGACACAGTAGAACTCAGAAATAACTTAAAAATGGATTCCAAATTTCAATTTTTTCAAAGAAAATGTCAATTTGCAGACCAAGAAAAGGTTATTTTTTTTAATTTACCACTGGAATGACTGGCTCGGTTATCGAGCCAGTCATTTCAGTGGTAAATTTTCAAAAATAGTCTTCACTTGGTCTGCAAATTGACACGTCTCGAGACCACTGCAGAAGACGTTTTTGGCTGATGATGGTAAAGGGTTAATATTAGTGCAGCAATAATGCTATATTTGAAGTCTCTCTAACATAGGCCTGATAGTTTAGGTGTGGTATTTAAGCTAAACGCAAAACTTTACCTGCATAACACGAAGTCCAGTTAAATGCAAAACTCATTACGACATGACAGAGGCCCTATGATGAAATTACAGCATAGGATGATATAAATGCAGCACAGTATTGATAAAGGTCCAGTAATATAGGGCTATACATAGAGTTTAGCAACCATTGGCCTGATAATTTAGCTGTATGTAAACATACTTATTCAGAATTGGTCACTGCCATACAACTTTTTTGTAAATATCTGTGTATTGAATTTGCCTATATTTGATATAAATATGAGTCAGATATGACTATGTTGATATCATCTATTTTGTTGATTTTTATGCCTAGATTGCGAGAAAATTCACCATTTTACTTCCAGAAATAAAAAATCTTAACTTGGGGGAACTCCAACCCCCCCCCCCCTCCCCCCTCCCCAGACCATCCTCACGAACCCCCTTTCAGAATCCCACTGTACGTGATAAGATTAGCGTGATAAGATCATAATAGGTATTTATTTTGAAAATTGTGTTTGCGAAGGCTGTTGCTGTATAATTCTAATTGGACAGCACCGTTTTCGATCTAAAGCAACTTCTAGATACAAGAGTACAGAAATGTATGCCTATTGTGGCAAAATATATGAAATATATAACGATTAACATCAATATGTCCAAAACTCCAATACACTGTAACATTACTGTGAGATAATCTGACTGGTGTGTTACTGCGAGATAATCTGACTGGTGTAACGCTATATGGCTCAACCATATTTTAAAAAATGCCTTAGCAAAGTTTTAAACAATATATAAAACACATCAGTGGATATGATAACACTAGGATAGATGAAATAATTATATTTTTCAGATTTTGATTTTCAGGGTTTCAGATAGGTTGAACAAAATGATTCTATTAATGGTGCTTATGAGTGGCCGGTCATTTAATTGCTTGTTCCATGTCCATTTGCTGACCACAGGAAGACTATTTTTGAACATTTCTCACTGGAATAAATGGCTTGTTTATCAAGACAGCCATTTTAGTTGTGAATTTTCAAAAATAGTCTTGTTTTGGTCTGTAAATGGACATTCCTCAAGACGACTGCAGAAGACCTTTCTGGCCGGCTTAAAGGCTAAAGGTGGATGATGTTACAGTCTATCACAGCAACATCTTCAACCACTTTGTTGGAAAATGAACACCAGCTCGTTCATCTTTTAATTTAATTAAAAATTTTAAAATTATAAAATCAGAGTGGTAATGGTTAAAAAATGCCATATGGCATATGCCTATGCAGCACGCCATATCTTAAAATGATCAACATTTAGATTACACAAATAGCTGAATAAATGAATGAATGGATGAACAAACAGGTTAACAATGACAACAGAATAGTACAACTCACGAGGACAGAACACTGAATAACTACCTCCAAGTTCAAGCACTAGATTTCATAAATATAAATATATTATTCTGTAAAATATTCTCTACATGACTGTATGGTACAGGAATAGATGTCAGGGTGAATGACTTTATCACTCGATACTCTTGCTGGCCAAAAGCGCCTTCTGCAGTGGTCTTGAGAAATGTTCATTTGCAGATCAAGAGCGTATTTTTGAAAGTTTACCACTGGAATGACTGGCTCAGTTATCGAGCCAGTCATTCCAGTTGTAAAATTTTTTAAATAGTCATCTCTTCATCTGCAAATGGACATTTCTCAGGACCACTGCAGAAGCCATTGTTGGCCAGCTTGTGTCACAGAGTGTCAAAAGGTTAGTTAATGCACCATATGTGTAGGTAAGTATTATGTCTTACCATTTACAGTTATTTTATGTAATAATATGCCATGACAATAAACTGAGAAATTTTCTGTATCATATAATTCAATGGACCGTTCCAGTTTTAGCTAAGTCCCACCCATCTCTAGCTAAGCTCCACCCACACGCCACTCGTGTTGGGATCGATCAATCCCTGAACTCCATGACATCAATTTCCAGAAGTCTATAAAGGTAAGCTCTTGAATGTTTTAAAACTAATTTAACTTGGTGCTGTTGCTGCCTATGGCAGCAGCAGAGCCCCCCCCCCCTATTTGTTTCTAAATATTCAACAGCATCTTTATTAAGTAGTAAAGGAATACAATTTGTACACCGTTTATCCTGTCACCAATTATGCATTCGCAAATGTACTTAACTACGTCATTCATGATGTTGTTGATTACGACGTCATCCTACACGTCACTTAGTTGATTATGACGTCATATGATGAATGGATAAACTGGAAAGCTCCATTATCTTTAGCGTGATAAATCATTTAAAATGGTGTTCATATTGAAGTGTTCATGAAAGCTCTTGCTGTCAACAATGGCAAAAACTTTCAGCAAAACTGCTTTCAAACTGGTTATGTTATTATCATTCCACAGGTTTAATGGTTTAATGGTTAAATTTGGTCAAGAACATCTCATAGAAACCGTCTAGTTGTAGACCAGGAAAAGATGATTTTTGAAGATTTAATACTGAAATGTCTGGCTGATTTATTCCTCTGATAAATTTTCAAAAATCACATTTTTATGGCCTGCAAATGGACATCTCTCAGGGCCTCTAAGGGACCAGTGCTGGTCGGCCTGAACATTAAATACCTCAAATAAAACCGTGACGTTCAAGAGAAACATCATCATAGTGTAGGTTTTCTAGCAATAACAGTCAAATATGCAATATTGAGATCACAGTCATTATCATCTGGCGCGGTCTGCCTCAGAATATGTAGGAAACCTTTCTATTCGTATCACATCTTCTGTTTTATATGATGGGAAAATACCCATTTGACCAGTTCGTCGGTTGAGACCTTTAGAATAACCATCCCAGTGGTTACCGGCGATTCCGATTAGATCACCAGGAAGTATCGCTATCTGGTCTTTGTCCTGGATTGAATGCGCTTCTCGCACAAGAACGTTGTGAGCATTTTGGTAGTGGTAATAATATATATCATCTAATGAGTGGTACATTTGAGACGCGTCACCGTGGTATGTCTGCATTAATTCATAGGCGATACGACAGACCTATAAATGGAACAGCAATAATAGATAAACATAGATACCATATAAGGACCTCAAATATGACCATGTTTCAGCAAAACTCCCCTGACAAATCCCAGAAAAGATATATTCTTTAAGATATAAAACTTCGGCTTCCAGTCAAATTAATTTAAAAATATTCAACAGTTTTCCAGGTTGCCTTGAAAATGGGATTATGGTGAAAAGGTTCATTTCAATACGCTTCACCATGATATATTCAGTCAAAAATAATTGCAGGTTCAAAATCATTTGAAATCTGGTTCTGATAAGAAAACGTTGATGGATTTTAAGTTTTTTACGGGGGAGATAAATCTGGCAAACATGGACAGATTTCATTGAAATGAACTCATGACACTGTGTCTAGCCACAATATATCCATTGAAATGGTATCATGAGTGTTGGTTAACCCTTACCACTCTGGTGTCAAAATTTTCAATTTTCAAATTAAGTTAAAAGATAAACTGGTGCACATTTTCCAACAAATTTGGTGGGAGATGGTGCTGTCATATAGGTGCTGTCATAGAGGTGCTGTCATAGAGGTGCTGTCATAGAGGTGCTGTCATAGGGGTGCTGTCATAGAGGTGCTGTCATAGACAGCAACATCTTCCAGCAAAATTGTTGAAAAATGTACACCAGTTTTTTGATATTGATAGAGTAAAATATAGAATATTGACATCAGAGTGCTAAGGGTTAAAAACTTCGAGATCTGTCCCAGACAAAAAACAGATGTACTGTGTTATGTATTTCATGGCAGACAACTCTGACAAATATGGATAGATTACTCGGAAAATGGCAAATGCTCGTTCTTCTCAACACTTACTAACTTTCACAAGAATCACAAATAGCCCGTACAAGTTGCATTGACAAGAAATGACAACAGACAAATTAGCACACAAACATGTAGGTGGATGGACAGACAGACAAGCTGATCATTATATCACCTGCATTTCATGTGAGGGGAGCGGGGGGAGCGGGGGGAGCGGGGGGAGGGGGGGGGAAATAAAAATGGCAACAAGTAATTTTGCCTTTCTATATGTTAGAGGAATTCGGTGTGAAAATTCCTCAGAATGTAAATAAAGATGTATATCATTCCACACCTTGACAAACTCGCATTTGCTATATTTTTAAAGTTACACGCATGACTATCTGCCATACAGGAAACCTGCAGTATATGTTCAAAATGATTTAAATGCAAACTGTTGTAGCCTGCGAAATCAACACATTTTTTCCCAATTGTCTTCCTGAATGTCACTCTATAAGCTACTATATTTGCAATACTTTACGACAATTGTGTGCCCACTGTCAGGTATTTTTTTGTCCGCACCCTTCAGGCCTCCACCCAACTATAGTATATATATACCGTTACCATTTTTTTTATACAGTTTATTATTATTATTATTATTATTATTATTATTATTATTATTATTATTATTATTTAGTGCTGGCCAGTTTGGCCTAAACGAAAAACCGGTGACGGTATCTCACTAATCAAACAGGTTTAACTGAAATACCGGTTTTAGGGGCTAGAATGCTTGCAAATAAGTTGAAATATGAAACTGTTGTTTTCATTAGCTACAGAACATGTATGGACTGGTCTGACAACTGACGTAGATTAACATGAAATAAGATCTGTCACTTCATACGATCATTCACTTTGATGCTATCCATCTCAAAGTAGTAGTTAAAATAAACAAGAGGCCCAAGGGGCCTGTATCGCTCACCTGGAATATAGGCATTTCAACTAGAAAGTCCATTGGCCTGAATTGTAACAAGAAGACAGTGGCCATGTTTCTTGATATATCAACTTCCCATGACTAAACTTTAATGGCCCTTAGTCACTAATCATATCTCCCAAATTTTAGCCTGATTCGTTCAGCAGTTCCTTTCATGAAAACTAGGTCATCCAAGATGGCACCGAAGCATTTGGCCAATTAAGCTCCCTCGAACAAACTTGGTTCAGCTGTTGCCATAAATGATGTATGAGTTTTGAATGAATTCCACACACACCCACCCACCGGTTTCGGAGAACATTTTTAAAGACATTTCTACAAATCGGTCAAAATCAAGGATGGTCACCGGCCAAATTGGGCAACCGGCTTTGTTTGAACAAACTGCTATCTCAATGCTTTAAGGATACTTTCTGCCAAATATACTTTAAATCATCCCAGTGGTTCTCGAGACTTTTAAATCTTTCCTATTGCTTTAGTATCCAAATTTTGGTGGGAGAAAGATCCAAAATGGGTGTCAAGCCATTTATTTAACAGTTTCGAAAATGGCATATTAGATTACATAAAGAGGCCCAAGGGCCTGTGACGCTCAACTGCACCATTAGCATTTGAAACATTTGCATTTAAATATACACGATTCTTTACATTAAGCAAGATGGCCACCGGAAAAATTGACCAATCAAAATTCTGAATGAAAGTTATGTCCCCTCTCGCCATAGAATACATCTAACCAAATTTGGTTGGAATATGTCAAGCAGCTATGGAGGAGTAGCATTTTGACCATTTCCGGTAAATTTTTCATAAAATCTAAGATTTTCACCCAAAACATTTATGAATCAAAATTACGAATGGGAATTCTGGAGCCCATCACCACAGGATCCTTTCAGCCAAATTTGGTTGAAATCGCTCAGAATACTAAGGCGAAGAAGCAATTGGACAATTTCCGATACATTTTTCATAAAATCTAAGATTTTCACCCAAAAAATTGATCAATAAAAATTCTGAAATAGCTCTAGAGCTTACCACCATATAATCCATTTAGCCCATTTTGGTTGAAATATGTCAAGCAGCTAAGGAGGAGTCGCATCTTGACCATTTCTGGTATTTTTTTCATAAAATCTAAGATTATCATCCAAAAAATAGATCAATCAAGATTCTGAATAGATGTTCTAGACCTTAGCACCATAGAAGCCATCCAGACAAATGTGGCTGAAATATGTCAAGCAGCTAAGAAGGAGTAGCATTTTAACTATTTCCGGTAGGGATTTTCACCCAAAAAATTGATCAAGCAAAATTCTGAAAAAAACGTCTGGAGGGTAGCACCATAAGATCGTTTCAGCCAAATTTGGTTGAGATCGGTCACACCGTTAAGAAGAAACGATTTGATGGATGGATGGACGGACGGACGGACGACCGACAGCCCCCATTGCATAAGCTCACTTGGCCTTTCAGGCCAGGTGAGCTAAAAACTATATTAAAAAATAAATTTCGGCTTCAAAATCCATCAAATGAAAAAATTCAAATGGCCACCAAACGCATTACATTTTGATTGGCCCTGTTATTTGATGTATCAACTTCCCTTGAACAAACTTGAATGTCCCTTAGTCTCTAATCATATCTCCCAAATTTCTGCCCAATCTGTTCAGCAGTTCTGGAGTTGTTTTCACGAAAGCTAGGTCAATCAAGATGGCCACCAAAACATTTGACCAATCAAGTTCCATTGAACAAACTTGATTCAGATTTTGGCTTAGATGATGTTTTATGAGCTTTGAATCGATAACCCACCCCACGCCGTTTCGGAGATGATTTTTACAGATGTTTCTAAAAATTGGGCAAAATTCGGCCACCTAATTTGGATCTCTATGCCATAAGGATGCTTTTTGCCACATATAATTGAAATCAGCCCAGTAGTTCTCGAGAAGCCATTTTCCTATTGCTTTAGTATAGGACCTTTAGGCAGGAAAAAGATGGCCGCCAAACCGTTTATCCGACAGTTTCGAAAGTGGCAAATTTGAAATCAGGATATCCATCAAATAAAAAAATCCAATATGGCCACCACACACGCTACATTTTGATTGGCCCATGGAAGCCATGATTTCTGATGTATCAACTTTCCTTGAACAAACTATTAATGGCTGTAAGTCCCTAATCATATCTCCCAAATTTTGGCCCGATCCGTTCAGCAGTTCTGGAGAAGACGCTTTTGCGAAAACTAGGTCATCCAAGATGGCAGACAAACTGTTTGGCCAATCAAGTTCCGTTGATCAACCTTCATTCAGCTCTGCCCCTAGATGATATTTCATGAGTTTTGAATCGATCCACCAAGCGCTTTTGGAGATTTTTAAAGACATTTCTAAAAATTGGGCCCAATCCAAGATGTGCTTGTCAGCCTAATTTGGCCGATCAGCTTTGTTTGAACAAACTCAAATTTCTATGCAATAAGGATGCTTCCTGCCAAATATAATTGAAATCAGCCTAGTGGTTCTTGAGAAGTCATTTAAAGAAAAAGTTGACAGATGGATGGCAGACGGAGGACGGATGGTCGCCATGACATAAGCTCACTTAGCCTTTCAAGCCAGGTGAGCTAATAAAATAAATATGGTCTGGTTCGTGTGATGCCGTGAAATTAACACATTAATAAAAATTGTAAATTCAACCCTATTATTAGGTCACTATTTTTTAATCCGTAACAAAATCCAATGAGTGAAAATCAGGAAGCCGAAAATATTAGAGCAAGTTTAGGCCCCTAGTTGAGTTGTTACTTGAGTTACTAGAGTAGTGCCTACATGGCTAGAGCTCGTATTTTAGTACCTATTCCAGGTGACCAACCTAAGAGCCAGGCAATCTAAACATAGTCGTGGCTTAGTGCTGAGAAAATTCTCCCTCCTATGAATGGAATGTGAGTCTGGGTTAGTCGAGTAAGTCATGTATTTGTATTTGAGTACTCAGTATTCAGTCATACTTCATAGTGTTGTTCCTGTGCATTCAGCATGTAACCAAAAACTACTCATTTTGGAGAAATTGCAGGCCCAAGTATTCTTACAAAAAGCTGTCTGTTTGACTATTTTAGACCATAATAAAGAGACTATGATAAATTGTCACTGTAAACACGATGATTCACGGGAATCTAACCTAAATGTACTTAAATCAATGCTGCATATTCTATGGTTTTGAAAGTTCATTCATAAAATCAATCGATAGGGAATTTCCTGTCAGAAGAATTAATCAACAACCAATCACATTATGCCTGATCTCTATGTAGATCTAATGAATATGACAATGGTGTTTGGATTGCAAGTTCAACGTATGGCATGGTTGGTTTTGTAGCATGGTTCTCTTATTTTTTGAAAGTGTAATGTCTGGAACCCTAATTAAACATAATAAAAACTGGAGTTGCCAAAATGGTTATTTGCTACAAAGCAAATAATACAGTTATTTACAACCACGTTTAAGAGTCAACAGATTTTGCGCTATGACAATTTACACACGGGGGTTTTTCCCGAATTTTTCATTTTCACAGAGGTTTTTAAACTCGCCATAAACAACTAGATGGGCTGTGTCCCACGTGTCCAGCCATTTATATTTTTAGCATACCACTCATCAAGTGTGGCAGTCTCGCGAAATAAAGATTTCTTAAAATAGTATACCCCCCTTTATAACTCAAATGTCTACTGAAAAACTCCAAATCTCAAATTTCTGGAAAACATTTGAAAATCATTTCCCTTATGATGGAGCCTAGATGCAATGATGGTATAGATCAAATCTGTAGAGTTTTATTAAGATCGGATAAGCCGTTGATGCCTTAAACGTACACTGAAACACTTCTTACCTAATTCTTGGTGAAAAATAAGCTATGTCCAAACCCCTAAAAATATGGAAAAAATTGGAAAACTATTTCAGTTATGATGGACTAGATGGAATGATGATATAGATCAAATCTGTAGTCTTATTTATTTTTTTATGGACAAGCTGTTGATGACCTAAATGTGCATTGAAACACTAACATTTACCTAATTCTTGGTGAAAAATAAGCTATATCAAAACCCCTAAAAATATGGGAAAAATTGGAAAACTATTTCATTATGATGGCGACTACCGTTAAAATTCGACTAAAGGACACAGTTTTTGTGTGTCAAAATACATGTACTAGAAAGGTGTGCGTGCGTGCGTGCGTGCGTGCGTGCGTGCGTGCGTGCGTGCTGCGTGCGTGCGTGCGTGCGTGCGTGCGTGCGTGCGTGTGTGTGTGCTATAATCGAGCACATTCCTGCCGCACATTTTTGGGTCCAAATTTTTCTTAAAGAGTCAGATTATACCACGGAAATTGAACTAAATGTTACCCTAGACAATTCGCGCCGCCTGACGACTATGTTTAATGTATACTCCAAAAACACCAAGCGGAAGTGAAATTATTAAATTGGGGTGCCTAAATATTGCGTATTCTTTAATACATATCACTTATTACATCAAAATTAATCCAGAATTTGACATAAAAAGGCGTCGAGAAAAGATACGTGTATAAATCACGTGATTCGCCTCCAATCGCAAAAGATCTTTATTCTAATTAGAGCGAGTACTCGGATCTAAATATTCTGGACTCGGAAATTGCTATATATCATCATTGCGCGATAGTAACTGAATGTTCCCGTACCCGTTTGATAAAAAAACTCCCGTTAGCGCATAAGATTACACAGCGCCTCCAATCACAAAAGAGCCAAATAACCAACTCCCGTTGGCGCATAAGATCACACAGCGCCTCCAATCACTAAAGAGCCAGATAACCAATTACCGTTAGCGCATAAGATCACACAGCGCCTTCAAATGCAAAAGAGCCATTACAATCTGTTTCTATCACAGGATTTCTGTTTTCAAGGAGACATTTTATGCCAAAATTAGATTGATTTTGATGTAATAAACAATCTTTATTGAAGATACACAATATTTAGGCGGTCCTATTTAATAATTTCTCTTCCACCATGATAATTTTTAGTCCTGCATTAAACATAGCGCTGAGTGATGGTTATTTTTTATACCAATTTTCGATTTTTTAAAGGTATGTTTTTTCTAAATTTAACAGCGTCTTATACTTGAATACAAGAGTTTTTTGGGCGGATTTTGGTCAAATTTGGGACAGCATCCTATAGTCGAGGGCGGCCTTTAGTCGAGAAATCACGGTAGATGCAATGATGTTATAGATCAAATCTGTAAAGTTTTATTAAGATCGGGTAAGTCCTTTATGAATTAAATGTCCATTGAAAAAAACCCCACAGACCCCCGCTTGCGGGTTGGTCTGGTGTTTTATTAACCACTATAAAAACATACTTACCGTTCAATCACTACTTGCTAAATTAATTATTTGCATTTTGCTATCAGAATAAGATTGTTATGCCTGCATGCACACCTCCCCATGCCTAATCATATTCCTATGGACCCTCAACCAGGCTACTGGTTGAGTCCCACCTCCAGCCTACCATCAGATATAGACTGGCACCAGTCTATACTCACCTCATAGTGACGCTTGTCGCTAAGCGCGCTCGTGCATGCGCACTAGAGCCCGAATAGGAAACAGATTCACTTTTCTAAATTTAAGTGCAAAATATTTAGTCTGATTCTCAAATCTTACCACGCGGGGTGGTTGAGGCCGGGTCGTAGTGATTGAACGGTAAGTATGTTTTTATAGTGGTTAATAAAACAACAGATCAACCCGCAAGGGGGGGTCTGTGGGGGGGGGGGTTGTTATTACACCACAAAAACATCCATTACCGTTCAATCACTACTTGCTAAACCCGTAGATTTGGTCAGTGCCCCCTGTCCACATAAGGTGGGAGGAGATTAGAGAATCAATAAACCAGGATTAGCAAATAAGAACAAGTTGAACTTAAAGAAATAAATAAAAACCAAAAGAAGACTCTCACCCTTTCTCACCGACGCAGAGTCTTAACGAAAATGGTGAGAAGAGCTTGGTAAAGTCTTCGGCTTTTTTGGTTAACAAACAAGGATACATTAAATCAATCTTATCCAAATGTTAACAACATAACCTAAAAGAGCATTTAGCTCAATCACACCGTGATTAGCAAATAAGAACAACTTGAACTTAAAGAAATAACTAAAATCCAAAAGAACACTCACCATTTCTCACAGACGCATAGTTCTAACGAAAATGGTGGGAAGTGCTTGGTAAATAGTCTTCGGCTTTTTTTTTTTTTTTGTTAAAAGTGGAAATGTTACGAAAGAAGGAAGCTGCTGCACTCTGGTCTTTGAGATAATAGGATGTAAAGGTGTATTCACATTTCCCTCCTGCCACCTGCCTGATCTCATCTAAAGACGAACCCTCAAAAAGAGCGAAAGAAGTAGCCATACCTCTAACGTCATCGGCTTTAATAAGGGAGAGATTAATTTGATCCGGTGAGGCTATCTCATAACAAGGCTTAACTATTCTCTCAAAAATCCATCTGACAATCGAAGAATTTGAGACCGGCTTAGATAACTCTTCCTTGTAGGAAAAACATAAATGAGATGGATCGACTCTTATAACATCTGATCGCTGATTGAAGGTTCCTAATACCCTAATAGGACACCACATTTTTTCGGATGGCGACAGATGAAAAAGATTTTAGATAAAAAATTCCTTCTGGGATATCAAACCAAGCCGTCTCCTGAAACTATAAATCTCTCCTTTTCAGCAGAAAGAGCATGAATCTCTTGAACGCCTTCTAGCAGAGGCTGTAGCAACAAGAAAAAACAGCTTTGACAATTAAAAACAAAACCAAGCTTACTACTGGTATAAGAAATAGGTTCAAAATGGCGACCTGCCAAAACTTGAAGAACCAAAGACCAACTCCAGGAAGGTAAAGGCTTAGCAATCGGAGGACGAATATTACTTAGACCTCTAATAAAGCTATTAAAAGTCTTAGTATCCTTGACATCGGCATACAGAAGACAAGGAAGGGATGACACCAGAGAAAATCTATACTCCATGAACGTAATAAGTGACAAATGAAAATAACCAAACAGATAAGATAACAAATCTAATAATTTGGGTATAGAAACAGAATTGGGCACGAAACCTTGGTCTGAACATCATTCACCTAAATGTTTAAGTCGACCCTTGTAAACTCAACGGGTCAACTCCCTTCTGGCAGAGTCAATCATTTCCTGAGATCAGAAGAAACCTTATTCTCGAGGACTTCAGACTCGAGATTGTCCGGACACACAGACTAAAATTTATTGGATTTGGATGCACACAAAGACCTCTTACTTGAGATAGAAGATCCTGGTATACTGGAAGAAGAGAGAAATCTACCAGAAAATCTAGAAGGTCTAAAAACCAAATCCTCTTTGGCCAAAAGGGAGCTATCAGAAGAATTTCGCAAACCTGATTCTTGTCCCTCTTCAAATCTAACTGAATCAAAATCGATCGAGAGAAGGCATAGGCGAACATTCCTGTCCACTACTGAGACAGAGCATCCACCCCCAGGGCTTGACTGTCCGGAAAAGGAGACATGTAAGAGAAGATATGAGCATTCAGAGAGGCCGCGAACAGCTCTACTAGAGGACAATCCATAAGACTAAACCTCATTCCTCCTTCTAAAAATGAAAGAAAACCCCATGGCAATGACAGAACGAATCGAGATTTAGAATCCTAACAGACAATCCAACCAATGCACAGAAGCCTGGATCTACTTTCCAATGAATAGCCTCATCTATAGACTCCTTGACAATCATAGACAAACAACAACCCCTCTAAAGCTAATAGCTTCTAATAATAAGGAACAGAAGACCATTTTGGAAGAAGAGACTACATAGAAGGATTCTAGATCCAAGAATATCTAGCCCCTTTTAATAAGGGCCACCCTTAAAGAAGTGTCAAACTTACTATATGCTAAAGAGGACTGCTCATAGAAAACACATAGATTACATATGCCAAAAATCCTGGGCTATATCATAATGCTTAGTCCTCACCAAATAGGTAACTCACGTCTATTATGAATATTTTAATAATACCGCTTACTCTGAATGGAGACCAAAAAGGGTCATATCAGTATAGCCTAACTTATTAATAATGCTAGACTCTGCAAAAACTATAGATAATATTATTTACAGAGATTTAACCAGAGATTGTGGCAAACCAAAACCCCATAGTCAGTCTATGGGAGTGCTTAGAGCCAAGATATAGCCAAATCATGTGCCCGAGATCTACATGAACTACGGGAAAGTTCTAGTGATGACCGTCCTCGCCATTCTATGAATAGAATACATGACAAGGTCCTGATAAGAGAGCTATGGCCCACATTAGACTATCTAATTTAAACATCGTATAAACATGGAGATTTAATAAAAAATTGTATTGAATACATCAACGGTTGCCTAGCCGCTCGGGCTTGCTGATAAATTAGATATCCTCAACAATTCGATATTTATGCCAAGAGGCAGAAACTTAACAGATTTTAATAAATTTATTGATTCTTATATTTATAGTCTTAGCATCAATAATTTCATCTTTGTACTAACAAATGACATTGTGTTAGAAATCCCCAAAGAAAGGAAAGATTGAACACTGATACTAGATATTAACTGATTAAATACTGAATTTTGCAGACGACATATTACAACTGTAATATCTCTGGACTTGCAAAGATTTAGAAAACATTTTGACCGAAAATAGTTGGTGGATGATTAAATCCAAAGATTCTCGTCCGCTCTTCCCCCCTCCAGCGCAACCCCAACCCAACTCCAACTGGCCCGCCCCCAGCTCCCCGACAACAACCTCAACGAGCAAAAAACCCAAGACTCACCGAATAGTCCGGGAATAATCCGACCGAAAATTGCCGGTGGCATCACCAACAACCCTCAGCCATACTGCCCCCAAAATACCCAGCAAATCCCGAGCCCTGCCCCCCGAAACCACCATTCGAAGGCCCGCAGCAACCCCGTCAAAATAGAGAAAAATTTACGCTATAAAAGGAAAAACAAACAAAAATCTGGAAAAAAAGAAAACAAACCGAACTCACCGAAACTATGTCAACGCAGAAGAATCCGACTCATATTCCTCCTTCCTGCCCCCTTATCCGATTGATTATCTTTTCTAAGCGAATAATGTACTTGTAGACATTAATCCTGTACTCATAATGATCCTCTGAAACCTTTACTGAATCTAATTCTTTTCAGTGACTGACGAAATTATACTACGATTTACTTAAGAATCAGGGTTATCCCCATCACAAATAAACTCCCTTTGGTTAAATAAATATGTCAACCTGCCGACATAAGAGGTAAAAGGAGCGAGAAAAAAGGCTGAATGGCCCGAAGACAACTGGTCATCTAATATTGGATGAAAGCAAAAATCGTATCTCGAAATAATGCGTAGAATACCACCTTATCGGCTTATGAAATGCGCATATAAAATAATCTGCAACAAAATCCGATACGGTAACCAGTCAGGAGAGTCTTTAATTACGCTGAAAATTGTCACTGATAAACGAATAAATGTCTGAATAGACTACAATTCCAAGAGAGACTACAAGACTGGCAATGACTTGGAATTACTATTTTCAGCCATTAAACATTCCCAATATTAAACAAATACGGAAATAAGACTAATCTTAGGCAAGAAGACGACTAGATTCTAGGAAAACGGATGTGGAAAAAGGGAAACGGAAATGCATAAACCGGAAGTATACTACCGGAAACTGATCAAAATCCTACAACCCGGATGTACAGAATTACCGGAAGAGGAAGCTGAAAACCCGAAAATGGATGAACAATGTAATGCCGGGTAAAACCGGAAATGACCCTATCCCCGGCTGTACGAAATCTGGATGTGGAAAAAAGGAAAAAGAAATGGATAAAACCGGAAGTAGACTACCGGAACTGATCAAGATCCTACAATCCGGATGTACAGACTAACCGGAAGAGGAAACTGAAAAAACAGAACCGGAAATTGATGAACAATGCAATGCCGGGTCCAACAGACCCGGATATGCATTCTTCCGGAAGCTCTCATGAAACCGGAAATGGAAAACGGAAGTCTATTCAGGTCTGGATGACCCGGAAGTACACCCCTAAAACCGGAAGCGGAAGTGTACTGACTAGCGTCCAAACCGGAAACGGAAAACGCCTCTACCGGAATTCGAAAATAAAAGGAGTCCTCAGACTCCGGATATCCGGAATGGCCGGAAGCGCTAATAGAACCGGAAACGGAAGTAGGTACCAGATCTCTAGGACCGGGATGTCCTACATAAACCGAAGACAGACCGGAAGTGGCCGGAACGGAAGTGGTAACCGGATCTTGGCCACTAAACCGGAAGTCCTACCGGAAACGGAAACCACCGAAGATGGACCCGGATCTTGAAGACCCGATGTCTTGCTGGACCGGCAGTTCGGACGGAAAAAGATTGAGATGCGGAAAACGGAAGTAAACCCGAGTCCACCACAACGGAACCGGAACTAGCAAGACTAGGTATCGACCTCTTAGAAATGGGCGCTCTAGAGACAACTGTAACTACCGGAACCACCGTAAAATTGGCATTATCATAAGGACTGGCCTCATGGATGCCGGTTTCAGCCGATGCCACCACTGCTTGAGGGTTATGCCCGTCACCCTCAAGTCTTAAGTGGATTTTATCTGATGCACTCTCCGAGCACACCTTCAAGAGCCTGGATGCTCTTGTCTTCTGCTTTGGTGATACCAACACCTGCCTAGAGGTCAGCGGGACCGGCTTCCCCCATTTGCGGGAACGCCCACTAGACTTCGGGCTATCCTCCGAACTTGACGAGCCTTCCTGCTTTTTGGCCTCTTTTATCGCAGAAGAAATTCGTTCATCGACCGATTTTGTCAACACTGTGGCAAACGATTCAAATCTCGCAAAAAGTGCCATCACGGCGTCCGAATTTCCCAATGAGTTTCCCCCCCTCCGTTGCTACCGATAACGGAACAGAGGATTGAGCAAAGGACACCGCCTTTGCCTTGCTAGCAACGGAGGAAGGGGAAGGACGACCAGAGGGTCAGCGATTGTTAGACCGACAAATCCTTAAAGAATGCTTTCGCTACCGAAAACCGGCCACCCTTTACAAATCGCACACATAGCATTAGTAGTACAGGAAGTACACTTCGCACCAACGTGCCCGGCGAACTCGATCGAGTGATGACGATCACATTTTGCCGACGAACATTTAGTCTTATCTGACCCTTTCGCTGACTCCTACAAACGAAAAAACGTAACAATGAAGCATACCGCTCAAACTCTCAAACAACAGACACCCTCAACTCAGTTCTAACGGCGGGAAAATTCAAATTTCTTTACCAGAAACTTTCAAAGGATTTTAAGATAATCCTTATAATGCACTAGAAATAACTTCGTTACAGGCTCTATATATGGACTGGACATTATCAATGATGATGATGATTTAGGATAGGCATAACAATCAAGATACCACGACGCAAAACGATCTTCGCGAAAACCGGTAATATATAAATTCGTCTATAAGATACCATATAAACACAATTATACTTTCTAGACGTAACTTAGGGAGGATTGACTTCATATTGGGCATATTCTTCCGAGATATAAAGTCAAAAGGTATCACTGACACAGCGCAAAACACAAAAACTTATATAAATATTTTTAGACAACTATTCTGCTGCAGAATAATTGAAAAGTGAATCTGTTTCCTATTCGGGCTCCAATGCGCATGTGCGAGCGCGCTTAGCGACAAGCGTCACTATGAGGTGAGTATAGACTGGTGCCAGTCTATACCTGATGGTAGGCTGGATGTGGGACTCAACCAGTAGCCTAGTTGAGGGTCCATAGGAATAGGATTAGGCATGGGGAGGTGTGTATTCAGGCATAAAAATCTTATTCTGATAGCAAAATGCAAATAATTGATTTAGCAAGTACTGATTGAACGGTAATGGATGTTTTTGTGGTGTAATAACAACTGTAATGTTTATCTGCACACTGGTACATCATTTGGATAGCTACATCGAACCATCCTATGCTTCGCATAGGGCTCACCAAAAATTGACTTCCATTTTAGCTATGCTCCGCCCATCTCTAGCTAAGCTCCACCCACACCTCGCTCGTGTGGGGATCGATCGATGTCTGAACTTCCTGACTATCAATTCCCAGAAAACTATACAGGTAAGCCGTTGAATGTTTTGACACTAATTTGACTGCCAGTCAAATTAGTTTCAAAATATTCAACAATATGTTTATTAAATAGTAGGGCCATACAATTCTTACAACATGTCGGACTATTAAGAGTTAGACGCATAGAATAATTTACGACGTAATGATTATGACATCATCCTACACGCAGCGTAGTCAATTATGATGTCATATGACGTCATTACTCTGAAAAGGTCCTTTGTGATATGGTGTGAAACCGGTGTACCGCCCAGCCCTATTATAATTATTAACAACAAACCTGTGAGGAAAATGTGCAGACAAGATAGTCACACCTTGACAAGAAATGAATGTCGATTACTATTCCTCGCAGTGACGATTCTGAGTAGCGACTCCCCAAGCCAGCAGTTTTAGAGATCTCATTATCACTAACGAAATCATAATGAGGGTAGCTGAAGAGAAAGAAGAGTGAGGTAAACAACAAAACTATGCAACTACATGTAGCTAACTCAGGCGTAAAGAAAATTATTACAAATTATGGTAAGCTTAGTAAGAATTGTCTCTCTGCCTGTAGATCAATTGGATAGCAGCATTTCTCTATAATTCAGGTGTTGATATTTGCATGTTTGCATCGCTAGCCAAGGAAGGGGGGGGGGCGGCTCGTTATGAGGTTGTAATCCCTATCTAGTTGTTCCCCACAAATTTCTACCTAGGCTCCACAAACTTTGTACACATATTTCCTAGACTTGCCAGATTATTCAGTTTTCATAATCGCGATCATTTTGAAAAAATAATCACAATTTTAAATTATATCGTACATGTCATTTTGCGTTAGGGTGGGAGAACATGAACAAAGTTTATTCAACACAAATAACTATGTAGCGGGTAATATTTCGACTAGTTCAACCACTAGTATTGATATTTGTAAAAATCCTACAAACTTTACTTCGAATGACAATTGGTAAAATAACGCTAAAAGAACGAAAATTGGTATCACTGCCAATTAAATCTAGTCTAATTGCCAGACAGTAATAGGTGCTCAGAGATGCTATTACAACCAATTAGAGTACTAATTCTGAACACAATATTGCTACAATCTGGCAATCCTGGCCCAATGTAAGCGACCAAAATAAAATGATCCAAAGTGGAATCAAACGTGAGAAAATTTGCTTGAACGCCCGAGAATTAAAATGTGGGAGATCGCCTCTTATGTTGGCAACAAAATGACTCTTGCAATTGGAGGCGAATGACATGTTCTCGCGAGATTTCATACGCTAACGGGATGTTGAGATGGAAGGTAGATCGCATTATCATAACCCTTCCTGTTATCAAATGGGTGCCCATTTTACCGATACTCGGTTACCATCATGCAATGATAATATATACAGATATATAGGGTTCCGAGTCCAGAATATTTATATTCGAGTACTCGCTCTAAAATTTTTTTATGCTTCTTAATTTGATTTAACCAGAGCGGATTACTAATATCACATGATTTATATTTTTTCTTGACATTTTATATCAAATTTGGATTAATTTTAATGTCATAAACGGCCTTTATTAAAGGATGCACAATATTTAGGTGGCCCCATTTAATAATTTCACTCCCGTGATGTTTTTGATATGTATACTAAACATAGTCGTAAGGCAGCAAGAATTAGTACAAGGAAATTGTTCAATTTTCGTGGTAGGGTGACTAGTGTCTATAAGTTTTAAACATTTGAAAGAAGTAATTTCAACTTTTTCTTGAAATATACCTAAAATAAGGCCAGCCCTTTATCAGAGATGCTTGGTTGGAAATTTAACACCTCTTGTCCTAATAGAATCCTATGCACGTTACATTGCATTTTGAAAAACACCATCTTGGAGATTGAAAATCTTCGATTATTTGATTACTTAGTTTTGTAATCGTCCAAGATCATATTTTAAAGAATAATCGCGATTAATCAAATAATTGTGCAAGCATATTTCCAACAATTTTAATACTCACTCAAGAATTCCACGAATCTAAATATCAAGGTATGTAACATGTAACTAGCGATACAGATAAGCTGTTGAATATTTTGAAACTAAATTGACTGGGATCTGTTGCTATGGCAGCAACAGCTCCCAGTTAAATTAGTTTCAAAATAGTCAACAGAATGTTTATTAAATTGCAAATTAATCACCAAAGACACACAATTCTGAGACTGTATTTATGAAGAGTGCTGCCTATCTGCCTGCACCTATTTAGAAGACCCGAGTACGTCGTATTCATGAAGAGTGCCGCCTAACTGCCTACGCCTATTTAGAAGACCCGACTACGTCGTATTCATGAAGCGGGGCGCCTAACTGCCTGCACCTATTTAGAAGACCCGACTACGTCGTATTCATGAAGCGGGGCGCCTAACTTCCTGCACCTATTTAGAAGACCTGACTCCGTCGTATTCATGAAGCGGGGCGCCTAACTGCCTATGCCTATTTAGAAGACCCGACTACGTCGTATTCATGAAGCGGGGCGCCTAACTACCTGCACCTATTTAGAAGACCCGACTACGTCGTATTCACGAAGAGTGCTGCCTAACTGCCTGCACCTATTTAGAAGACCCGACTACATCGCTTTCAGGAAGCGGGGCGCCTAACTGCCTGCACCTATTTAGAAGACCCGACTACATCGTTTTCAGGAAGAGTGCCGCCTAACTGCCTGCACCTATTTAGAAGACCCGACTATGTCGTATTCATGAAGCGGGGCACCTAACTGCCTGCACCTATTTAGAAGACCTGACTACGTCGTATTCATGAAGTGGGGCGCCTAATTGCCTGTACCTATTTAGAAGGCCCGACTACATCGTACTCACAAAGAGGTGGCTATATATTCATCTAATGTAGGTGAATACAAACTTACGCCTTTTTTTGGACTTACCCCATATTTACACATTTTTTCGCTCTTGAGTACTCATCGTGAATACGGCCCAGATGGTTTGCCACATTTGTGCCAGAACAAAGTCATATGATTGTGATGTCACCTCAATAGTAATATATTTTGATTATGACATCATAAATGTTGAGTGACAGATCAAATCCCTCCATTTCTTATGGATAGTTTTATTTCTGGCAGATGCTACACAGATAATGCACAGGTTACTGGCCCGATACTTGGCCAATATTGGGTCGTAATGGTCAAGTATGGACCGAGTAACATGCATTATCAAGGTAGGCAACAGGTACAATTTCAAAAGCAGTGCTGATTAATACTTACGTATGATTTCTTCAAACATTTTGTTTTGTAAATAACACTAGTTCTATTGGATAATGAATAGTTCAAGCTCATAATTGCTGAAACTGCCAAGGTCATGGGTACCATTATGCGTATGGTCATTATCTCTGCTGAGACTTAGGTCTTGAGCATAATTCATATGGGGTACTAGACTATGCTGATGTTATGTTTATAGTGTAATTCATTGTTATACTAGTCCATGCCGAGGTTAGGCCTAAAGCATAATTCATAGGCGTACTAGTCCATGCCGAGGTTAGGCCTAAAGCATACTTCATAGGTGTACTAGTCCATGCCGAGGTTAGGCCTAAAGCATAATTCATAGGTGTACTAGTCCATACCGAGGTTAGGCCTAAATCATAATTCATAGGTGTACTAGTCCATGCCGAGGTTAGGCCTAAAGCATAATTCATAGGCGTACTAGTCCATGCCGAGGTTAGGCCTAAATTATAATTCATAGGTGTACTAGTCCATGCCGAGGTTAGGCCTAAAGCATAATTCATAGGTGTACTAGTCCATGCCGAGGTTAGGCCTAAAGCATAATTCATAGGCATACTAGTCCATGCCGAGGTTAGGCCTAAAGCATAATTCATAGGCATACTAGTCCATGCCGAGGTTAGGCCTAAAGCATAATTTATAGGCGTACTAGTCCATGCCGAGGTTAGGCCTAAAGCATAATTCATAGGCGTACTAGTCCATGCCGAGGTTAGGCATAATTCATAGGCATACTAGTTCATGCCGAGGTTAGGCCTAAAGCATAATTCATAGGCATACTAGTCCATGCCGAGGTTAGGCCTAAAGCATAATTCATAGGCATACTAGTCCATGCCGAGGTTAGGCCTAACGCATAATTCATAGGTGTACTAGTCCATGCCAAGGTTAGGCCTAAAGCATAATTCATAGGCATACTAGTCCATGCCGAGGCTAGGCCTAAAGCATAATTCATAGGCATACTAGTCCATGCCGAGGTTAGGCCTAAAGCATAATTCATAGGTGTACTAGTCCATGCCGAGGTTAGGCCTAAAGCATAATTCCTAGGCGTACTAGTCCATGCCGAGGTTAGGCCCAAAGCATAATTCCTAGGCGTACTAGTCCATGCCGAGGTTAGGCCTAAAGCATAATTCATAGGCATACTAGTCCATGCCGAGGTTAGGCCTAAAGCATAATTCATAGGCATACTAGTCCATGCCGAGGTTAGGCCTAAAGCATAATTCATAGGCGTACTAGTCCATGCCGAGGTTAGGCCTAAAGCATAATTCATAGGTGTACTGGTCCATGCCACGGTTAGAATAATTCATAGGGGGTACTAGTCCATGCCGCCGTTATGTCTAAAGAATAATTTATAGGGGGTACTAGTCCATGCCGACGTTATGTCTAAAGAATAATTCATAGGGGGTACTAGTCCATGCCGAGGTTAGGCCTAAAGCATAATTCATAGGCGTACTAGTCGATGCCGAGGTTATGTCTAGAGAATAATTCATAGGGGGTACTAGTCCTGGCCGCCATTATGTCTAAAGAATAATTCATAGGGGGTACTAGTCCATGCCGAGGTTATGTCTAAAGAATAATTCATAGGGGGTACTAGTCCATGCCGAGGTTATGTCTAAAGAATAATTCATAGGGCGTACTAGTCCATGCCGAGGTTATGTCTAAAGAATAATTCATAGGGGGTACTAATCCATGCCGAGGTTATGTCTACAGCATAATTCATAGGGGGCACTAGTCCATGTCGAGGTTATGTCTAGAGAATAATTAATAGTGGGTACTAATCCATGCTGAGGATAGGTCTAAAGCATAATTCATAGGCGTACTAGTCCATGCCGAGGTTAGGCCTAAAGCATAATTCCTAGGCGTACTAGTCCATGCCGAGGTTAGGCCTAAAGCATAATTCATAGGTGTACTACTAGTCCATGCCGAGGTTATGCCTAGAGAATAATTCATAGGTGTACTAGTCCATGCCGAGGTTAGGCCTAAAGCATAATTCATAGGCATACTAGTCCATGCCGAGGGTAGGCCTAAAGCATAATTCATAGGCGTACTAGTCCATGCCGAGGTTAGGCCTAAAGTATAATTCATAGGTGTACTGGTCCATGCCAAGGTTAGAATAATTCATAGGGGGTACTAGTCCATGCCGCCGTTATGTCTAAAGAATAATTTATAGGGGGTACTAGTCCATGCCGACGTTATGTCTAAAGAATAATTCATAGGGGGTACTAGTCCATGCCGAGGTTAGGCCTAAAGCATAATTCCTAGGCGTACTAGTCCATGCCGAGGTTAGGCATAAAGCATAATTCATAGGTGTACTACTACTAGTCCATGCCGAGGTTATGCCTAACGCATAATTCATAGGCATACTAGTCCATGCCGAGGGTAGGCCTAAAGCATAATTCATAGGCGTACTAGTCCATGCCGAGGTTAGGCCTAAAGCATAATTCATAGGTGTACTGGTCCATGCCACGGTTAGAATAATTCATAGGGGGTACTAGTCCATGCCGCCGTTATGTCTAAAGAATAATTTATAGGGGGTACTAGTCCATGCCGACGTTATGTCTAAAGAATAATTCATAGGGGGTACTAGTCCATGCCGAGGTTAGGCCTAAAGCATAATTCATAGGCGTACTAGTCGATGCCGAGGTTATGTCTAGAGAATAATTCATAGGGGGTACTAGTCCTGGCCGCCGTTATGTCTAAATAATAATTTATAGGGGGTACTAGTCTATGCCGACGTTATGTCTAAAGAATAATTCATAGGGGGCACTAGTCCATGCCGAGGTTAGGCCTAACGCATAATTCATAGGTGTACTGGTCCATGCCAAGGTTAGAATAATTCATAGGGGGTACTAGTCCATGCCGCCGTTATGTCTAAATAATAATTTATAGGGGGTACTAGTCTATGCCGACGTTATGTCTAAAGAATAATTCATAGGGGGTACTAGTCCATGCCGAGGTTAGGCCTAAAGCATAATTCATAGGCGTACTAGTCCATGCCGAGGTTATGTCTAGAGAAGAATTCATAGGGGGTACTAGTCCTGGCCGCCATTATGTCTAAAGAATAATTCATAGGGGGTACTAGTCCATGCCGAGGTTATGTCTAAAGAATAATTCATAGGGGGTACTAGTCCATGCCGAGGTTATGTCTAAAGAATAATTCATAGGGCGTACTAGTCCATGCCGAGGTTATGTCTAAAGAATAATTCATAGGGGGTACTAATCCATGCCGAGGTTATGTCTACAGCATAATTCATAGGGGGCACTAGTCCATGTCGAGGTTATGTCTAGAGAATAATTAATAGTGGGTACTAATCCATGCTGAGGATAGGTCTAAAGCATAATTCACAGGGGTACTAGTCCATGCCGATGCTATGTCTAGAGCAAAATTTATGAGTACTAGTAGGGTTGCACGATTATTCACTTTTTATAATCACGATCATTTAAGAAAAATAATCGTGATCATACGATTAATCATGAACTATATTTACTACGTCAAAGCTGCTTAGAGGACGTTATTATGCTACTGCAGATTGTAAGAGTATGGGTTAGGCACATGGGTATACATACATGGACAGAATACGCCAGTCGCTGATTGCAAACAAAGGAATGTATCAAGATTTTTCTAGACGGAAAATAGAAGGTAACGTATTTCATTTAATTGTAGCCTATGGTCTAATAGAAGTCCACCCCCTAACTTTGACATATGAGCTCCAATGATTTCTTAGCAGTTTCAAAACGGCAAAACTCTATATTAGAAACCCACCCCTAACTCAGCAGATAATTTGTAAGAATAGCGTGTATAATAATAACACTCGTGTCACAGGGTGTCTACTTAAGATAGATCTCTGCCCTGATACATTTCCGGCCCCTCTAGAAGTCAATACAGGCCCCTGATTTGTAAATCTCGACCACCTATTAGATTAATGCTAATAGTAGGCCACGTATGTTCAAGATAATAAAGTTTATTCCACACTTTTGTAGTTAAAATGCGCTTAAACGTCTTGGCGTGGTTAAATAGCTTCCTTATAAATATATTTTAAGACCAAATTTATGTACCAAACAAATACGGGAGAAAATGCGCATCAATTTTGTAACGCCGATCAACATTAAATGATCCAAATTGAATTATTACGAACGACAATATAGCCGGCTTCTTAAGTTGGCGAGCCAGTGGCTCTTTTGCGATGGGAGGCGACGTGTTCTCGCGAGATATTATACGCTAACGGGAGTTTATCAAACGGGTATCCGTTATTCAGATCAGTATAATACTCAGTTCCTATCGCGCAATGATAATACATAGAAATTCCCGAGTTCCGAGTCTCCGATTCCAGAATATTTATATCCGAGTACTCGCTCTAAAATAAACCTTCAATTGGAGGCGAATCACGTGATTCGTACTTTTTTCCGCGACGCCATTTTATATCAAATTGTGGATTAATTTTGATGTAATAAACGACCTTTATTAAAGGATACGCAATATTTAGGCGCTCAAATCAAATAATTTCACTTCCCCGGTGATGTTTTGAGGTATACATTAAACATAGGCGGTGAGAATTTTTACGTGAGAAAATGCGCTGAATTTCAGTGGTATCAGTTCTAGAACTTTTGTGGGAAAACCGTTAGCGCATAACTATTCAGAGAATGGGGAACGCTGGATAAGCGTGTGTGATTACAGCAACAATGACAAATAGCGACCAAGTGAACAATCTTTATTCATCTAAAACTAATCCTGAGTCAATACACACAAATCAGTTATGTATTTATTTAGTTTATTTAATCATTCACACATTCGGCTGATAGCCGGATGTTTGTTTCCACGCTTGGTAACGCGAGCAGAGTTTCGCAAGCGTAAAAGTGTCTTGACAAAATTTTCAACACGGCGATTATACGATTATTTCATTTTATAATCGTCCACGATCATTTTGAATTATATAATCGCGATTAATCGAATAATCGAAAAATCGTGCAACCCTAAGTACTAGTTCATGCCGATGTTATGTCTAGAGCATAATTCATGAGTACTAGTTCATGCAGAAGCCAAGTCTAGAGCGTGATTTATACTGGTCTCTATCCATGCTGGATTGCAGCTTATAAAGGTTAATCTCCAGTATTGCCAATGCTAAGCAAATACTTTCAATAAATATCTAAACAGAATCTTAATTGGCTTCAATAATTAAAGTTTCAACATGAAATCTTAAAACAGAAAAGAAACTAGGCAGTCTGCCAAGATCCACTCAGTCATAGAGGTGCCATTTATAGTTTAGCATTGTGATGTAAAAACATACATGTAAGCTGTTGAATATTTAACATGATAATTATTACATAATAAAGAGTGTGTTGTATCTGCACTTACATGACACCACGCGCTATCGCTTGAGAAGACAAAATGGCGGTGACCACAGTTCAACGTTACGGTGATGTTTAAAAGCAAATAATTGCAATAAAGATAAATTAGTGTGCTAGATAGTGTATAGCAGTGAGTAAACGATAAACTATAATCTATTCGTACATCATCCTAGATAACATTAGTATCCCTTTAAAGTGATAGATAGAGATGTACAACAGATAGCTCAAAAGTGAATTCCTGTTTCAACTTAAAAAACACCATAATAAATTCTGAATGGCCAGTACCTTTTTCGCGCTTCATTGAGCACAGCCGCATCATCTGAAGCTAGATATACTCTTCGTTTGTCCACACGTTGTCTTCGCTCCAATGTATCATAAAACTCATCAACAAATTTCATATATTCATCTATTGAATGGAAGGATGCTTCAGTTCCGACTTTATCAGTTCGACGAACTTGCACCCTGAAGAATAAATGAGGCGAAGACATTCTTATATGCTATAATCTCTACTGGTACTTATATATTGTTAATGATAATGACAAATACCACATGTTCATTGTGTTCTAATGAATGAATCCATTATCCACTTTTAGCTATGCCCCAGCCATTTCTAGCTAAGCTCCACCCATGCATCATCCACATTGGGATCAATCAATCCCTGAACTTCTTGAATTACAATTCTTCAGAAAACACTACAGGTAAGCTGTTAAATATTTTGAATCTAACCCCCACAGAATGTTTATTAAATAGTAGACATACAACTGACAGACTATTCAAAGGTCCTGTCGGACACCATTCATGACATATTTTAATTTTGATTAATGTCTGTAAGCTAAACCACACACTGCCTAGGTGGTAGGCTTGTTGGTTTGGTAACAAGATGCTCCTTGGTCGCTAGCATTCACCTGGACCACATGTATTTGAACCAGAATATAGAACATAAGATAAAGATGTAAGATTGGACTGGAAACCTGAAAATTTTGACTGAAAGTGCATAGACTTGAAATACAGACAACGGGATGAATACTGAAAATTTGGTTCAGAAAATTCAAAAAGTTTGGTCAGACATAAAAATTGTCAGGAAATAAGAAAACCCAAGGCTGGAAATACAACAATTTTGTGTTGAAATGTAAAAATTATGGTCCCAATGGCAAAAAAGTGAGTTGTAAATGTGACTGTGTTGCTAACGAATGTGAACATTGCACAAATCATGGAAATTTAAGTTGCTTCAGCTATAGTGTGGAGGTGCGTGAGTGCTAGTGAGTTGACAATACAATCTTAATGACGGATAGCTACGATATGGAAATCAAAACATTTATCATTAGTGCATGGTTTGTGTCTTTGATAAATTTACAATTTAATAAACATTCTGTTGAATATTTTGAAACTAATTTGACTAGAAGCTGTTAGTACTAATTTAGCTTCTGGCAATTCAGGTTTCAAAGGTTCAAGTCGATTCCAACATACGTAAAAGTGTGTGTGGCTTGGCGAGATATGGGCATGGCATAGCTAGAAATGGATCCCTTAACTCTTTAACACTCATATCAGCCAAAACAGCTTATGTGGTGATCCTGAGAAGTCTCAATTTGTAGACCAACAGAAGACTATTTTTGAAAATGTACCACTGGAATGACTGGCTCGATATCCGAGCCAGTCATACTAATGAAAAATTTTCAAAAATAGTTTTCTCTTGGTCTGCACATGGACATTTTCTATTCGAGAAAATTGAAATTTTCTTGAATACATTTGAGTGTTACGTTTTAAATCTTTAGTGTAGTACTTACCCAACTATAGGATTTTTAAATCCCAGTCGTTTCTCATTTTTTTTTATATCATCCTGAATGTGAGGCTGCTGTCTACACAGATAGCGTTCTATCTGTCCGACCCACCACACAATCGGATTACCATGGAGACGTACTAACCGCGGGGCGAGGTCTTCTGGTATTGCTGGCGGCAAAAAGTGTGACTTTGGGTGTAAGCTGTCTACGCTAGTTAGATCCACCACCTGCAAATCCTTTATCTGCTCCGAGTCTTTAAAATACAAAAAAATACTTTCATTGACATCTATAACCCTTAAATTTGTTCATGAAAAATTCAATTTTATCATAGAAGATGTCCATTTGCAGACCAAGAAGACTATTTTTTAAAATTTACCACTGGGATGACTGGCTCGGTTATCGAGCCTGTCATGCCAGGGGTAAATTTTCAAAAATAGTCTTCTATTGTTCTGCAAATGGACATTTCTCAAGACCACTGCAGAAGCCGTTTTTGGCTGATATGAGTGTTAAAGGGTTAATCATCAGACAAGATCTTTTTCAAGTGAGATAAATAGGATACCTGAGGATATTTTGAAAACAATTGTTCCTGAAGGACATTGCTGCGTTATTCAGACAAATTGATTTCAAAATAATAGCCAGTATGATCTTAACCCTTCAATGATAGTTAATGTCCATTTGCAGGCCAAGAGAGCTCTTTTTGAAAATATAGTCTTCAATTGGCCTGCAAATGGACATTACCACAGAACATTTCTGGGACTGGTTTTAGCTGGTTTGACCAGTCAAGGGTTAAACATAGCTTGTTGTAAATAACATCTTTGCCTTATAGGTCATTGTAGCACGAAAAGGATTACGGTAAAATAAAACAAGGAAAAGATTCAACGATAAAATTTCAAACCTTTAATATACAGACCTGGGGTTTTTTTTATATCAAGAATTCGTCTTGAAGAAAACTTGAGATAACCAGACACATATGTACTTTTCTTAACCCTGTAATACCCATATGAGCCAAAAATGGCTTCTGCAGTGGTCTTTGGAATGTTCATTTGCGGACAATTAGAACTGTTTTTGAAAATTTACCACTGGAATGACTGGCTCGATAACCGAGCCAGTCATTCCAGGGGTAAATTTTCAAAAACAGTCTTCTCTTGGTCTGAAAATGGACATTCTTCAGGAGGCCAGGGGCAACCTCCCACCTAGATCACACTAGTGAAATCTAACTTATAAAAGCACAAATTTTACCTAGGAGCCTGAAAATCTCTTCCCAAAATGTAAATTTGGGCCAGGCGAGTTAAAACAAATCAGAATCTGTGATGGCAATTACATGCCTTATGTATTGGCCAAAAATTCAGGCAATTTAGAAATTAGTATGAAGATTACATTCACCTTGACCTCTGACACATTAATTATGATTGAGCATTGGATACAGTCTCACCCTAAAACAAAAACCTTATTACTAGAACAAGACACGCCTGTTAATAAGAAATGGTGGGGGGGGGGGGGGGCGGATGTTTAAGGATGGACAATGGCCATGGCATAAGCTCACTTGGCTTTTCAGCTCAGGTGATCTAATACCAATAATAATTTACAATTTTTATTTAAAATAAAGCGAATCAAACTCAATCATATACAACAATCAAAGTGAACCAAGGCAGTTCATCAATGCATTAGCGCTTTTATGACGAAGCTGGCCAAGAGAAGACTATTTTTGAAAATTCACCACTGGATTAACTGGCTCGATAACCAAGCCAGTTATTCCAGTGGTAAATTTTCAAAAATAGTCTTCTTTTGGCCTGTAAATGGAAGTTAACTAGGCAAATATTTTGATATTCTTGACCAAATTTAGGCATTAAATAGTTAAAGCATTGGCAATACCCATACCAGGAGAGGTTTTATTCAGTGGATTAGGTATTAGTCGGCAGAAAATTAAACCAATGTTAAGTGGGTCCACGAGTGACGAAGAAGAGAACTCCACAGATTTATAGAGAATGGACCTTTCCAGTTTTACCTATGTCCCGACCATCCCTATCTAAGCTCCACCCACACTTCGCCGTGTTGGGATTGATCGATCCCGAATGGCCTATCAATTTCCTGAAAACTATACAGGTAAGCTATTGAATATTTTGTAATAAATTTGACTTTGTGCTGTTGCTGCCAATGGCAGCAACAGTGCCCAGTCAAATTAGTTAAAAATATTCAACAGAATATTTATTAAATAGTAAAGACATACAATTCGTACAACAACTCAGTCCATCTTCAAATATGCGTTCGTGACGTACTTATCGACGTCATTCATTACGATGTCATTCTACACGTCGCGTAGTTGATTATGACATCATAGGTTGGATTGATAAAGTAAAACGGTCTAATATGGACAGAGAAAATGTAACTTTGGACATGTGTCACTGATATGACAGAGAAGTCTTCAAGAACACTATTTCAACGCATCTAGGCCATTGTTTTCATTAACACGGAGTACTCACCATTACCACATGTCATACATAACGTTTTAAGATAGGCTAAAAATAATTAACAATGTTATTGCAAACATAATTAAGTAATGAGTCGAAAGCAAAAAACGAAACATGTTAGTTAGTACAATTTTAAAGACGCAAAACAAAACCATGTTAGCAACGAGTATAATTATCTAAATTATTATTAATTTTGATTAATACAAAATATGAGTTTTTACAAAATAATGTGCATTTAAGTCTATTTTGCTAGAAACTTGATGGGATATACAGTGTCTGAGTCAGTAATACTGTTCAACAAAATACTGTACATAATTCCCAGTAATCAACTCATTATACGAGGAACTAAAGAGAATATATGAACTCCTTCCAACCATAATGGGAACATATGCAATAAATTCTTTATGAACGATTCATAACAAATATTCTGCTGCATTCTTTGACAGTAATCTGTCTGGGAACTCTTGGTGAATAAACATGCTTCTAGTCAAAATAGGCATTGCGAACACACACAGACCACAGGGGAGGGTAGTCATGCGAGTTTGACCCTTCCTGGGCTACGGAGAGCCCTTTTCCATGTGTGCAATAGGATGTAATTAGTCAAGAAATGCTTTAGATTGCATAACACAATGCCTAGTTTACAGTTTCGGAGCGAAGGTCTCATGCTCCCTAGTGGGTCTGGCTCTAGTTATTCCAATAATATGTGCACCTAGAGGTTTTTGTGAAATCCCTCCATCCATCCAAAATTCTCTGGTCCTCCCCCACCACCACCCACCTCACCCCCTCCCCAACCTGTACAAATTTTCTAACAAGTCCAGCCTATGGTAAAGGGTAAAATGGTAATAAGGAATATGGTTCATAGTTCCATCAAATATTGATTTTTAAGAACCATAACTAACTACAGCAAATATTAATCAAAATTAATGAAATTTGGACTTAGTCTCTGAATTTAGAGTATTAGGTACATACATGCATTCAGAATTTGGTTACATCTGTTCAGCATGATATAAGTCATCGAATAGAAATGATTTACTTAAGTGTTTGAAAAAATATTTTAAGTGGCCATTTTACTGCACCATAATGATGAGGAAATTTTGGGCAATATAAATTTTATCTCCATCGTCAGAAACCACCACCTTAGACATGCACATATTTTCCAAGGGAAATTTACACTTTCATCATAAGGCAGAAGTTGAAACAAGTTAATGCCACAAACACACTAATATATCATTTGCTACAAGACAGCCATTACAGAAACATCTGTCTCTTCCCAAGGCCCCAAACATAATCTTCATAGATCAGTATTAATATATGCACAATAAATCTGTATTAGTGAACAAGGGATTTTTAGTATAAACAAACCGAACAACTAGAAGGATGATTTTCTAAACAACTTTTCACACATGATTATTACACATTATTTAAAATATGTGTGTGTGTGCAATTGTAAACAAAATATAAATTTATATAGATATATCAAACCTTGAATTAAATCCTGAAAAAAGAGATGAATTTATAAAGTAGTTGGAATTCAAATTATGAAATCAGACTTTATAAATAATATGAATAAGTCTGGTATGAAATGGTTCAGCTAGCCAAAGTATTGAGAAATGTGTCTTAAGTTTGCTGATCAAGAGAATAGTTACCACTGAAATGATTGGGTTGGTGCAGTGTCTGTATGTGTACGTGCCTGTCTCATTTAACTAAGCTACCATTTTTATTCGAGGAAAAGACGCTATCTTGTATTGGACGCAGGCAAAATTTTGGCCCAAGCCATCCCCAAAAATCCTTATACTCATAGAAAGGATGCATAGAGAAACTGAAATCTGTTCTATAAAATAGTTAAAACTCATATAGAACCTACCACGGAAAGTGAATGCAATTTTCATACACATGCTTACCGCCGTGCCACTATGTTTAATGTACGCCTAAAACTATCATCGTGGAAGTGAAATTATTAATGGGACCTCCTAAATATCACGTATCTTCAATAAATATCGTCTATTACATCCAAATTATTGCTACTTTTGACATAAATTGTTGTCGAGAAAATCTAGAAATCATGTGATATTAGGAATGCGGTAAGATCACCAGTTGTGTTTACGAGATTTCTTCTAATATCTGTCATTCTCTATTTTCATTGGCTTGTATGGGAGAATTTATCCAATCAGAACAGAGAAATAATATTTCTCTTCAGAAAAACTTAATAATGGAACAGTGTTTACTCTTGTATTACGCATTAATTTTGTAATGCCGATCAACATTAAATAATCCAAAACGGAATCAAGAATTAAAATGAGGTAAAGCGATTCTTATGTTGGCGAGCCACCGGCTCTTTTGCGATTGGAGGCGCCGTGTTCTCGCGAGATCTTATACGCTAATGGGAGTTTGTTATCAAACGGGTACGGATCAGACCTAAAGTACAATACTTAATTCATATCGCGCAATGATAATATATAGTATTCAGAGTTCTGAGTCCCCAATATTTTATCCGAGTACTCGCTCTAATTAAAAACAATCTTTTGCGTTTGGAGGTGAATCACATGATTTATATCTTTTCTCAACGCCATTTTATCTAAAATTCAGGATTAATTTTGATGTAATAAATAATCTTTATTAATGGATACGCACTATTTAGGTGCTCCAATTTAATAATTTCACTTCCACGATGATGTTTTGTGTTATACATCAAACAACATAGTCGTAAGGCCGCAAGAATTTGTACCATGCGAAAATGAGTTCAATTTTCGTGGTAATTTTTTTTTGTTTTTACAAAACGTGAGAAAACAAAATGTGCTCAAAGAATGTACTCAATTATAGGGCCCAACCACTCCCCCACCCCCCCAACCCCTTCCTAGAACATGTAATATGACAAAAAAATTGTGTCATTTCCTCGAATCAAAACGGTAGTCATTTTACAGGTGAGTGTTGAAACTATTCATCTCCTACTCTATGACTGGAAATGAGTTTTTTCTTTACAATCTTAGCCAATAGAGTGTATAAGTAAGCTCTTCTGATCCATTTTTATCTGAAGCAAGCTTATTAGGGAGCCATAGAAAATGTAGATTAACCCTACACCACAAGCCATGCTAATTCTGGACTTCAAGATAATACCTATCAATGGAATGGACCTTTCAAGCTTTAGCTATGCCCAGTCCATCTCTATCTAAGCTCCACCCACACTTCGTGGTGTTGGGATTGATCGATCCCCAAATGCCCTAACTATCAATTTCTTAAAACCTATACTGGTAAGCTGTTGAATATTTTGTAACTAATTTGACTTGGTGCTGTTGCTGCCTATGGCAGCAACAGTGCCCAGTCAAATTAGTTTCAAAATATTCAACAGAATATTTATTAAATAGTAAAGACATACAATTCGTACAATAACTCAGTCCGTCTTCAAATATGCGTTCGTGATGTACTTATCGACGTCGCGTAGTTGATTATGATGTCATAGGATGGGTTGATAAAGTGGAAAGGTCTATTAACTATGAGTCCAAATGAATATCTTGAGTGAAATTTGACTGACAGCTTTCAGTCAACTTAGACTAAAAATATACAAGAGAACATATTTTAGACAGTTTTCAAAATATTTATTAGGACTTTACTGCAACATATAGTAGTAAATATTATTTATAGGCCTTATTAGAATTAAATGTGTGGTTTAGTTAAGTGGGAGTCGGCATATCATACGCCACATGCACACGTTCTCGGATAGGCATTGCTCGATATTTCCATGATTTAAAGGAACAGTCTTAACTTTGAAAACATACAATATAATGCAATCTATTTCCACAGCATCAATTATAATGAGACACATTCAACAGTTTGAATTTTCAATACAAAACCATGCCCATTTTGAGACCAAGAAAGGGAAATTTTCGAAAACATAACCACTGGATGAATGGTTCGGTAACCACATGCGTCTTACATGGTATCCATGCCAGATATTCCAGTGTTAAGTTTTTAAAAAGTTACCTTTAACTGGCCTGCAAATGAACATTCTCTTGAAGAAAACGTATCTGCCGGTACTTATTTAATCAATTATGTTCATAAAAGGGTTGAAATTCCACAACAATATCTACACACATGCAATGAGAAATCTGCTTCATCATAAAATAGACACTATTCATGCTATGACAGATTTTATCACATAAGCATGCTTATAATGCTTTGTATAATATAATTAACCCGTTAATGGCTAAATTTGATCAAAAACAAAATATTTATTTATTGAATGTCCATTTGCAGGTCAAGAGATTATTTTTTAAATGGTACCACTAGAATGACTGGCCTGTTTATCGAGCGAGTCATTCTAGTGGTAAATTAAAAAAAAACCTTCTCTTGACCTGCAAATGGTCAATCCTAAAGACCCAGACAGAGGTGGGTTTTAGCGAGATTTTACATGAAAGAGTTAACCCATTACATATCCTTTTATCCCTGACTAGTGTAATAGTTACAATCTAGCGACTTAATTTATAAACAAGAGGCCCAAGGGGCCTGTGTCACTCACCTGGAGCATTATGCATTTTTGTCACAATTGTTGGTGGGTGGTTTAGTAGTCTTCTAAATGAGTTTGTGGACATTTTTGCAAGTCCAATATGGCCGCCAAACACGCTACATTTTGATTGGTCCACTGCAGCCACGTTTCTGATGTAGCACCTTCCCTTGAAAAAACTTTAATGGCACTCAGTGCCTACGGTAATCATATCGCTCAAATTTCGGCCTAATCCGCTCAGTGGTTCTGGAGTCATTTTGGCAAAAATTAGGTTATCCATGATGGCTACCAAACCATTTGGCCAATCAAGTTCCCTTGAAACAAACTTGGTGCAGCTCTTGCCCTAGATATTTCATGCATTTTGAATTGATCCCCCAAGCGGTTTTGGAGAAGACATTTTAAAGCGGCCAGTTTATTTGACGGATCAACTTCTCTTGAACAAAATTTAATGGTCCTTAATCATATATCACAAATTTCGGCCTGATCGCTTCAGGGGTTCTGGGGAAGAAGTTGTTTTTGCGCAAATGAGTTCATCCAAGATGGCCGCTGAACCATTCAGTCAATCAAGTTCCCTTGAACAAACTTGTGTCAGCTCTTACCATAGATCATATTTCATGAGGTCTGAATTGATCCCTCAAACGCTTTTGGAGAAGATTTTTAAAGACATTTCTAAAAAATCAACCGAAATCCAAGATGGCCGCCAGCCAAATTGGCCGATCAGTTTCATTTGAACAAAATGGAATCCTTATGCCCTAAGGATGCTTCCTGCCAAATATAATTGAAATCGGCCCTGTAGTTCACGAGAAGACATTTAAAATTTCCCATTGCTTTAGTATGGGAGCTTTTGGCGGGAAAACGATCCAGTCATTTTTGTGAAAGCTAGGTCATCCAAGATGGCCACTGAATCATTTGGTCAATCAAGTTCCCTTGAACAAACTTGGTTCAGGTCTTATCCTACATCATATTTCTTGAGTTCTGAGTCGATCCCTCAAACGGTTTTGGAGAAGTCTTTTAAAGACATTTCGAAAAATCGGCCGAAATCAAAGATGGTCGTCGACCAAATTGGCCGATCCGGTTCGTTTGAACAAACTTGAATCGCTATGCCTTAAGGATGCTTCCTGCCAAATATAATTGAAATCGGGCCAGTAGTTCTCGAAAAGAAGACATTTAAAATTTCCCACTGCTTTAGTATGGGAGCTTTTGGCAGGATATTGATCCAAGATGGGCGCCAAACCATTAATCCGGCAGTTTCGAAAATTGCAAATTTCAAATCTGAATACCAAAAAACCTATATAAAACAATTTCAGCCTCAAAGCCCATAAAACAAAAAAAATTCAATATGGCCACCAAACATGCTATATTTGGATTGGCCCACGGCGGCCATGTTTTTTTACGGATCAACTTCTCTTGAACAAACTTTACTGGCCCTTAGTCCCTAATCATATCTGGCAAATCTTGGCCTGATCCTTTCAGCGGTTCTGGAGAAGCCATTTTCACTAAAACTAGGTCAACCAAGATGGCCGCCGAACCATTTGACCAATCAAGTTCCCCATAACAAACTTGGTTGAGCTCTTGCGAGGTTTGCATCAATCCCCTAAGCGGTTTCGGAGAAGATTTTTAGACGTTTCCTAAAATCGGCCTAAATCCAAGATGGCTGCCAGCCAAATTGACCGATCGGGTTCATTTGAACAAACTTGGATCCCTATGCCCTAAAGATGCTTCCCGCCAAATAAAAGTCCAATATGGCCACCCAACACACTACATTTTGATTGGTCCACTGCAGCCATGTTTCTGACGTAGCGCCTTCCCTTGAAAAAACTTTAATGGCACTCAGTGCCTAATCATATCTCCCTAATTTCGGCCCAAGCCGCTCAGTGGTTCTGGAGTCATTTTGGCAAAAATTAGGTTATCAAAGATACCCACCAAACCATTTGGCCAATCAAGTTCCCTTGAAAAAACTTGGTGCAGCTCTTGCCCTAGATGATATTTCATGCGTTTTGAATTGATCCCCAAAGCGGTTTTGGAGAAGATTTTTAAAGACGTTTTAAAGCAGCCCGTTTTTTTGACGGATCAACTTCTCGTGAACAAACTTTAATGGCCTTTAATCAAATATCAAAAGTTTCGGCCTGATTGCTTCAGGGGTTTTGGGGAAGAAGTTGTTTATGCATTCTCGAGAAGACATTTAAAATTTCCCATTGCTTTAGTATGGGAGCTTTTGGCAGGAAAATGATCCAGGATGGCCCCCCAAACAGTTTATCCGAAAGTTTCGAAAATAGCAAATTTGAGATCAGAATACACAAAAACCTATATAAAATTTCGGCCTCAAAATCCATCAAATAAAAAAAATTCCAAAATGGCCGCCAAACACAATATATTTTGATTGGCCCATCGCGGCCATTTTTTTTTATGGATCAACTTCCCTTGAACAAACATTAATGGCCCCTATAGTCCCTAATCATATATCACAAATTTCGACCTGATTGCTTCAGCGGTTCTGGGGAAGAAGTCGTTTTTGCGAAAACTAGGTCATCCAAGATGGCCACTGAACCATTTGGTCAATCAAGTTCCCTTGAACAAACTTGGTTCAAGTCTTATCCTAGATCACATTTCGTGAGTTCTGAATCGATCCCTCAAATGGTTTTGGAGATTTTTAAAAACCTTTCTAAAAATCAGATGAAATCCAAGATGGTCATCGACCAAATTAGCCAATCGGGCTCGTTTGAACAAACTTAAATCTCTATGCCTTAAGGATGCTTCCTGCCAAATATAATTGAAATCAGTAGTTCTCGAACTGCCCTGTAGGTGGGGCTTAGAATACACCTTCCGTATCCTCTGCGTGTCGTAAGAGGCGACTAAAGGAGGTAAGGGTGAGGTCACCCTGACAGAAACCTCGAGTGCTGAAGACGGAGGTTCCAGGCCGCACGGCGCACTCTAATAAACCATGGATCCACGCACTTAATGCTTATGATTATGTCGATAGTCACTTACAGAACTGGCGGTATGATCAGCGAACGAAAAGAAGAAGACGTAGTTCTCGAAAAGACATTTTAAATTTCCCATTGGAAACTATGGGAGCTTTCAAATCAGAATACCCAAAAACCTATACAAAAACAATTTCAGCTTCAAAGTCCATCAAATAAAAACATCCAATATGGCCGCCAAACATGCTATATTTTGATTGACCCACAGCGGCCATGATTTTTGACGGATTAACTTCTCTTGAACAAACTTTACAGGCCCTTAGTCCCTAATCATATCTGCCAAATTGTGGCCTGATCGCTTCAGCAGTTCTGGAGAAGTCATTTTCGCTAAAACTAGGTCAACCAAGATGGCCGCCGAACCATTTGACCAATCAAGTTCCCATGAACAAACTTGGTTGAACTCTTGCCCTGGATCATATTTCATGAGGTTTCCTTCAATCCCTCAAGCGGTTTCGGAGATTTTTAGACGTTTCTAAGAATCTGCCAAAATCCAAGATGGCCACCGGCCAAATTGGCCGATCAGCTTCGTTTGAACAAACTTGGATCCCTATGACCTAAGGATGCTTCCTGCCAAATATAATTGAAATCATCCCAGCGGTTCTTGAGAAGTCATTTTAAAGGAAAAGTTGATGGATGGACGTACGATGGACGGTCACCACGACATAAGCTCACTTGGCCTTTCAGGCCAGGTGAGCTAATAATGTATTTCAATACTCACATGTGCATCTCAAACTCATTAGCATTTCATATCAAATGTATCACACTCTCTTAGTAAGATCTCATTTATAACTCGCCAGAGTGTTCCAAATGAGATCTTAGTAAACTTGTGTTATAAATTTGATACTAAATGCCAACTCAACTGAGATCCTCGATATGTCATTGCAAAATAGCAATATAATCCTGGCATGTACCTGTCAATCGCCTACATGTATACCATACCACCATCAGCTTGTGGTCCTATGAGGTTGGTGGTCCCTTAGGGCTTACCAGTAAGAGTAAACTTTTCTTATTAAAATCATACCTGTCCAATGATGGCCCCTCTCGCTTAACTTCGATGTACATGTCTGACTTAGCGGTAGAAAGACGCTCTCCCATCCCTGATTTGCATATCGCCATCCTTTAGACTCGAGAATAAGCGTGCGCTCTGTAGCATATGCCAGAATGAGGCAGAATGAGACGTGATGAAGCTGGCAGCCATAACCGCACCCCTTACCCATGTTACATACCAATTTTTTGGCTGAATTGCAGTCTTTGGGATTCTGTAATTCAAAGAATTTAATATATTGATAGGCAAATGTTAATCCATTTCAAGATGTTGTAAAGGCGAGTTAATTATTAGTATTTTCTCAATTTTTCCCATACACCGTAATACCTAAAGTAAAAGGCATTAGCTCTATTGATGCTTGCATATAATAACTCTTTACTGGTCCAAATTTGGTACAGAAAATTAAAATCTTCGGTTAGTATCCTTTTAACAGGACAAGAGAGGAAAAAAAAAAAAAATATTTATCACTGGAATGACTGGCTCGATTTATCGAGCCAGTCCCTCCAGTGGTAGATTTTCAAAAACAGTTTTCTCTCTGCCAACAAATGGCCATTCTTCAAGACCACTGTACAGGCCAGTTTTGGTTGTGATTTTCGACTTAATCATGTAATCGGCCCATCCTAATCAAATGTCCATACGTATGCACAGGTCATACAAGCCTGCATAACTAATACTATTCTTTCTCTCACCTGTAGATAATGTAATCTCTTCTGTACAATTGCCCCCAGCTCCAATGATTCGTTCAACCGCCAATCAGCACCACCATTCACAGAGGCTAAGGAATTCAGATCCGTTAGAATTGTTCTATGGGACAGAGATTACAAAGCTTTGATTAGCAGAGAAACCGGCTCAAGAAAACGTCGGACATAGGCCAAAAATGCTGATTCATTACAGCATGCGGTTTAAATACAACAAAAGCGGCCAAGGTGCGATAATAACAGTCTGAATCCTATGTCCTTGGTGAAGTTACAATTTAATAAATATTTTGTTGAATATTCTAAACTTACCTGTATTGTTACGTGAAAATTGAGATTATTGAAATTCAGTATTCAAAATGCTAAAAACAATTCAAAGGTATGTACAAAGTGGGTTAATCTTAGCTAGATATGGGCAGAGCAAAGGTAGAAGCGGACCTTTGCCACAATCATGACAGGTCTATGTCATTTGATTTTAACATAACTGACAGATAACAAATTTTGATTATGATGTCAGATACGTGAGTGACAGAATGGATCCCTCCATTAATTATATACATGTGTTAATTTGATTAAATATAGTCTTATTCCATATAGATATTGATTCATGATAAATTTACAGGTGACACCAGACAAAGGAAAATTAAAATTTATTAAATTTTTTCTGTAAATAAGCTACTGTCATTCATATGAAGTATCTGTGGTTAGAAATGTGCTTGCCAATATACTCACCGCTGATAATTATTAGCATTATTAAATATCTTTGCGAGTTTCTCCTTCAGTTCTGTATTGCCACTCGTAAGCTTCATAGACTTGTCTAATTGTGAGCTAAGGTAGAACCAAAACTCGAATGCGTTATTCTCAACTCTGCGTCTTGCAATTTCATGCTCTTTAGTTGGAATCGTATGATTGTGGTCTGCAGTTAAAGATAGATAATACAGTAATGAGTGGCATGATCCAGTCTATCCACCAATCATAAGAAATCATCATCAACTATGTGACGCGTAGGATGATGTCATAATCAAAGATGTCATGAATAACATAGATACGGTCCTCACTTAATTGATGACAGACAAAACATTGTTTACGAATTGTATGTTTTTACCATTTAATAAACATGACATAGGCAGCAACAGCACCCAGTCAAATTAAGTTAAAAATATTCGACAGCTTGCCTGTATAGTTCTCTGGAAATTGATTGTGAGTTCAGGGATCAATCGATCCCAACACGGGTGAAACATGGGTGGAGGTTAGCTAGAGATGGGCAGGGCATAGATAAAACAGGATTTCTCTATTATCTCACCTAGCAGGATAGTGTGGAGGTAACACTTATCGTTTATCCCTTTAACTCTCGAATTTGTTAAAGAAAATTTCTATTTTCTTGTAGAAAATGTCCATTTGCAGACCAAGAGAAGACTATTTTTGAAATTTTACCACTGGGATGACTGGCTTGGTTATCGAGCCAGTCATTCATGTGGTAAAATTTCAAAAATAGTCTTTTCTCGGTCTGCAAATTTACATTTCTCAAGACCACTGTAAAAGCCATTTTTGGCTGATATGAGTGTTAAAGGGTTAATGATGATATAAGCAAAGACTGCATCAGCAGTGCTTTTGGGAAGTGTACATATATGCAGGCGATAATCAAACCAGTCTCCCCCATGATAAATTCTCAAAAATAGTCTTCACTTGTCCTACAACTAGTCATTCACTAAATACTAGCTGATGAAAAACTCAATCCAATGATGTGAAGATTAAGCAATGTGGGTGTTATACATTTTACCTATCATAGTTAAAATGGCAAAATAAGGTTTTTTTCCGTCTGTCATCATGACATATGAAATTAGATGTACCTTGAGAATTAGAACAGCTAAACTTTGCCTCAAATTTGTTAAAGTATGTGCTAAAGATCATTAAAATCTCAATTAAACGAAAAATTTCTCTAAAATTGCAAGCTAATTTTTTGGACAGAAGGCTATGTCAAAGATATGTAGAAATTAGAATTTGAGACTGTTTTGCAATAACCAGTTTTAATAGGGGTGTGTATTGCCAGGGACCTTGCGATACAATATGTATCATGATGATACAACCATGCCGAGACAATACGTATCATGATACGTATCGACCAGAAGACCCGGAGGGTCTGGTCTTATGTTTTACTAATTACATATACCTACCTCCTTGCATTACTATTGCTCTTTCCTTCTTTGAAGGGACGTGTAGTAGAATGAATTTTTTGCAGCCAATGTTTGCTGGGTATTGTGGTTATAGAGTGACTGAAGGCTTCTTCAGGTATCTCCATACTCTCTCTAATGATGAGATCCATAGTAATTTGCTTGAATGCTATACCTCAGAATGAGGCAAGAAGAGGGTTAATCCAATACCTAGTACCACTGAGTAGGTCATTAAGCACAATGACCTCATTGGCTGACAGCTATCACATGACCTTGTTGATAGCAGCCAAGACGTCATTAGACAGTAATTCCTCAGAATTACTCTCATAAGTAACCCTAATAAAAAGGGTACAGAAGAAAGGAGAGCAGAAAGGACATTAAACGACCACAAAAATACAAGAGAGAAGAGATGATCATGCAAGAATGAAATGAATAATGAATAAAAATAAAGTGTGATGAAAGAGATGATATGAAAGAGGTGAAATACACACATGAGAAAGAAGTAATGAACTCGCACTCACCCCAAATAAAATTTCTTATACGAATGAAGATGATAAAGGAAGAGAAGATGATGATGAAGAGATACGAGTCATGGTCCCTGATGCCACCTTCTGAATATTTTTTATAGAAGAAGGAAGAAGGACCAGAATCTTTAAGATAGAGTATTCTCTGATTTGCAGTTAGCAACTTGCATGATATCATCAAGAGAAGATCCATTAAAAAGGGCACAAGAGGTGGCAAGGCCCTTAACATCATGGGCCTTACCACCAACTAGTGAATTGTCCCCGGGAGAAGCTAATTCATGGCAAATTTTAATAGCATCAATGAAACAGTGGTTAAAGAGGCAGGACGATCAATGCCTTCTGCAAACATAACCCAAAGATGTCTATCATCGGATCGTTTGCAAGCAGAAGGGAATTTGTAAATATTGAGAGCCCTAACAGGGAACCAGACAGAGTCATCTGGAGATAAAGCAAAAAGCTTATGAAATATGATGGGTTTACCTAAAAACTCAACTGGGTTTTTGACAGAACTTCTGACCTAGGATAGAGGATAATGCTAATACCCGTAACTTGAAAACTATCCCAATCAGCAGATAAGGCATGCATTTCCGAGAGATGGCTAGCTGAAGCTACTGCTAATAAAAAGAATGCTCTGAGAGTGAGATGTTTTAAGCAACCAGATCCTAAAGGATCAAAGAGTTTACCAGCTAGAACCTGAAGTACAAGGGATAGGTTCCAAGATGGAAGGGGTTTCTGAAGGGAGGATGAGAATTTCCAAAAACCCTAGAGATCGTGAAATGTTACTGATCTTGAACCAAAGGATTATGTAGACATGTGACAAGAGTCCAGGCCAAAACGATAGGACCTAACAGGGTTAACGGACAGCTTCTTCTGAAAAGGAAGAAAGTTTATGAATTATAATGGGATTTACCCAGGAATCTGACTGACTGAGTTTTGGACGGAAATTCTGCCATGGGACCTGTTTCCTGAATAATGCTATTACCCTTAATTTGAAATCTATCCAATTCAGCAGAAAGGGCATGTATTTCAGAGCGACGGCTAGCTAATGCTAATGCTAATAAAAATACTGCTTTGAGGGTGAAATGTTTTAAACGAACAGAACCTAAGGGCTCAAAATGTTTCCCAGCAAGAACCTGTAATACAAGCGAAAGGTTCCAGGAAGCAAGGGGTTTCTTAAAAGGTGGGCGTGAATTACCCATACCTTTAATGAGATCATGGAAATTAATTTTTGTACTTGGACCGAAGGGTCAAGAAGACATTTGACAAAGGATTTCAGACCAAATCGATAGGATCTGAAAGTGTTAACTGAGAGCTTTTCCTGATAGAAAAGGAAAACCAGAAAATCTGTGACCTGAGTCACAGAGGCCTCAGAGGGCAGGATAGAATGGTATGAACACCATTCTTTGAAAAACTCAAATCAAGCCATATAAATGTTTCGAGTGGAAGTTCTGAGGGATATCTCCAAAAGTTCCTGAGATCTGACTGGAGAATCCTGCCTCTGTTCTGGGACAATAGATTGTGGGAGAGACAGGAAGTAACAGAGGGAGATCTACAAGAAGGTCCAGGAGATCCGGAAACCAGGATTATGTCATCCAAAACGGAGATATTAACCGGACCACACAAGGATGTTGCCAGATCCTTCAGAGTATCAGAGGAATGAGAATCGTATGGGGAAAAGCATAAGCGAACATGTTGTCCCAAGAGTGAGCTAGAGAGTCTACTGAAATGACTTCCGGAAAGGGAGATATGAAGGTGGATATCTTTCTGTTCTTGCCAGAAGAAAGCAGGTCTATGACGGGATGACCTAACTGGAGAAAAATTGACTGGGCTACAGCTTCTTCAACTCCCATTCTGTTTCTGGGATCCTGGAAGGACGAGATAAATGATCGGCCAGAAAATTCAATTTGCCTGGGACGTGGGATGCTCGAAGAGAAAAGCTGCGTGACTTGCACCAGTGAAGTATGATCAGTGACTCTCGACAGAGAGACCGACCTTGTTGACATGGAGCCCCATCCTTCCAGGGATGCATCCGTGAAAAAAAATGGCCTGAGGAGATGAAGGATGAAGAGGGGCCCCTAATAACAGGGATTGACGGTCTTTCCAAAACCGGCAATGGTTCATAAGTTGAATTTGATGAGAATCCAATGATCCAGAAATATAGAGACTGAATCCAGTGGGTGATACGATAGAACGGGATGGGTCTTCTCATCAGAGGAGCCCAAGGAATCAGTTTCTCTACCGAAACCATGAGACCTAAGATTCTGAGGAAAGATCTGGCCGAAACTAACTGGCCTACCTTGAGAGGTTGAATTGTGGATACCATTATCTGCACATTGGGAGGAAGGGAAATAACTTCCCATGAGAGAGGTCAAAAGTGACCACCCAGGTGGGTAAAAACACATACCAGAAGAACCTTTCCATAATATGATATCATGTATAAAAAAGCAATCTTTGCAACCAATAAGACAAAATATGGAAAGACAATGCTTATAAATCGATCCTCATTACAAAATGAAATGTACACATCAGTTATACACATAACACATTAAAAATAAATTAAGAAGCCCTAATAACGAAAGGAGATAAGAAGCCTACCAAAGGAAGATATACTAGTATGATACCTAATATCTGAATAAAGAAAGCTATAAATGAAGAATAAAGTCTAAAAAGCCTCAATATTCCAATTAGGGTTAGGCTGATAATAGTTAGGATGTTGATAGTTAAGATATTTCTTGAGTTATCTCAGTATTAGTCAAAAGTGTTCATGAGTCTATTTAAATAATTTAGGATGTTACAATGAGATCAAATAGAGACTTCTAAGCATCGATTTATACTATTGGAAAGTAATGTTTCCTGAAATCGAGTGAAAGGCAAGGTTTCTTAGTTTCTTAGTTATAAGAGCTATGTCCTTATTCTTACCTCTTCCTGAGAGAGGTAACTTGCGTTTATTTCTGCTATTCAATCTCTACCACTATCTTCGTATGGAGAAATAAGCATCATAGAAGTATTGCCTTACTTATTAAAAGTTGTAGACATTGAAACATTATAGATAAATTTATTTATAGTGTTTTAACCAGATTTAGTGGCAAATAGAAATCCCATAGTAAACTTACGGGAGGAGTGAGAGTCCAGCTATATCCAGATAGAATTAGCTAAAATAAAACTGATCTATGTTTATGATCTATATAATATCCAAAAGAAAAACTCCATGTAAACAAAAAGGGAACGAAATATATACAGGGCGAATTGTCAATGACCTTAATAAAAAGTGACAGGAACGATGATGACAATCTGACGGCTACCGGAAATAGATAAGGGAATGAAAAAGGATAAATTTCGAGCCCAAAATCACCAATCCCGCGCTGGTGGGAAAGAACATGACTCTGTTTTAGCTAAAAATAAGACAATAGCCTTGATAAAAGGGTAAATAGAAGAGAAAAAGCGATAGTCACCGAGACGAAATGAGACTAGGACGAATAGACTGCCGAACTAGGAGCGCTGACGATAAAAACTGACAGCTACTAAAAAACAGCGAAATACAGCAAAGAAACATATATTAAAGAAAATCACAAAATACCATGAGAGCAATTCTAATCTGACTTTTAGGAAATTAATATTTTAAAACAAAAGCGTGATAAATAGGGAAAAATGGCCTTAAAAATATTGACGATAAATATAGAATGACATGTAAATTCTCCTAAAGTTATGAAAGTATGTCAACCTGCCAAGTAGAAGGGAGGAGGTGTACTATACGAAAAGATGAACGGCCCGAATAGAACTGCGTCTCTAACTCGGGACAAAAAAATGACCAAAACATAGCTAATTAGAACTGCGCAGTAATCTGACAGATAGGAAAGTGTGCAGGAAGAAAGTTGAGAACGAATAAAAATTACTATAACTTAAATTGTGAGAATGCAATGAGAGATAACACGCAGAAAAAGGGGAGAAAGATGCCTGAACCACTAAGATATCGCATGAGAGAGCTCTGCTAGATAAGATAATGATACACACATATGTAATAAGATGAAAAAAGATCCCATTGAAAAAGAAATAACTTATCTAGTTAAGAAAAATTAATATTCAAAACAAAAAAGATGATAGCAGGCCCGAACCCCGATCCAAAGAAATGAACCAAACCGGGGTCCACAACAGGGACCAGGGCGCGGTTCCACTAAACCCGGTCCTGAATCTCATGGCCATTCAGAATCGGGGAAACATGAGGAAAAAATGCCAAAAATAGCGGAAAAACTTGTTACAAGACATTAAATTCTGACACTCCGGGATCCGGATACCGACCCGGGCCAAAGCCGGGCCCGGGGCCTCAGAATTCTAGAGAAAAAGATGGAAGATGATGGAGAATTTTGCAAGGCACCCGGCTCCGGAGCCCCACTGAGCCCCGGGACTGGGAGAAAAAATATAAATAAAATCACAAGGATACTGACCAAAATTAGTTGAAAAAAATCTAATTGAATCTACACGCTAAAAGCCCAACCCACCCCGCTCCAGACCTAATAAGGAGCCAAAGCGAAGCAACCATAGGACTGACTAGAGAGGTGTGGACCTGGACCCGGACCTGCGAAAAGACCCAGGGCCAGGGCAGGCAAAAACTCAAAACCCGAAGTCTCCCCAGCGGCCGGACCCTGACAAAAATCCGTGTCCGGCCCCATAGATAAGATCGGGAACCAAAGCCAGCCAACATCCAGACCCGGAGCCGGGAAAAACCTGCCGCCGGGGCCAGCTGCCATACCGGGGAAATTGATAATCCAGAATGATCGGCACTGTCCCGGCCTGGAGCCAGAGCCAGGTCGGGAAAACTGGAGCCTGGAGAGGTGTGGACCTGGAAAAGACCCAGGGCCGGGGCCGGCACTTACAACATAAGATGATGAAACTGGCTTGGTAGAAGTCAATGGATGTGAGATCATTTGGATCACTCTGGTCGTGAAATCCTTCAAATCAACCATAGTTGCATTGGCAGTGATAGGTGGTGAGAAACAAGACCAAATTACGACCCGCTCAGGCGCAGGCTGCGTAATGTTGAATGGTGAAATACAGGACCGACTTACAACCCACTCAGGCCCGAGACAGGATAAACCGAACTCGGTCCACATGGGCGCAGGCTGCAGAATGTTGATAGACGAAGAATGATTTGATGTATCCTGCAATGGTAGGACTGGCTTATGAACAGGCAACGAACGAAGCGAAACCCGAGTCTTGGTACTCTTATTCTTCTCATTTCTCGTGGAACCTCTGAAACAATGTAAATCTTTAAGATGTACATTATTTAATTTTGAATACAAGCGTTTCCTGGGAACAGTCAGTTCCAATGCTACACATTCAACCACACGTCAAGTGATGAAGCATTGGTATTGACTGCTCCAAGATAATCTTGTTAAATCCACTGGCAATAGACGAGTCAATATTATTGTACTTGTTTCTGAAGAAACTCCATAGACTGCACTATCTTTTCAAATATGTCTGAATCAGCCGTGGCCTCGGGTTTGGCCTTTATTTTTCTTGAAGGAGGATTCTCAGAAAAATTTAGAATTGGGTTCAAAGAAAGATTTTCTGGCAGATTGAGACCATGACTCGCATATCAAACAAGCCGATTCTAAGGTACACGATGTACATTTCGAGCACACATGACCAGCGTGTTCAGATTTTATGAATTTTTCGTAACAGCCAGATGGACATCTTATAGAATGATTCTGGTTCTTTTCTTTGACCTTCTCCTTGGTCTTCTTCAGACTTTCACAAAACTGAATCGTTAATAACAGAGTAAAGCTCCAATCATGACTCAGGATTAGCCAGCACTAATCCCAAGATTTAATTGATAGAACCCAACGATCTCTAATAAATAATATTTCGATTTTCTTTGAGAGAGTATGTTATTGAGATACACAGATTCATGCTCAATTACAACAAGCATGTCAATCCAGTAGCTTATACATGCTACTGGTAACAGAAGCAAAAAATAGACAAAACATTGTCCATAAATACTCTATGCGCAAGTATATGACACTTTAAAAAATTATCGGCCTGTGTCTAATTTACCTTTTATATCCAAGGTTGTTGAAAAGGCAGTCAGTAAGAGATTGGCAAATCACATGCATTGTAATGGTCTGTACGAACCATTTCAGTCCGCCTATCGTCAAGGAAATAGTACTGAAACAGCTCTTCTTAGAGTTCTAAATGACCTTCGCTGTGGTGTGGATGAAGGAAACGTATCACTCTTGCTTTTGCTCGATTTAAGCGCCGCGTTCGACACCATTGACCACCTAAAGCTGTTGACACGACTAAAAGTTGAGTTTGGCATAACTGACAGTGCGTGGAACTGGTTCCAATCTTATTTATCACAAAGATTCCAGTCCGTTTACATTAATGGTACGCAATCTGCGCCCATTGAACTTACATGCGGTGTCCCTCAAGGTTCGATATTGGGACCGGTTCTATTTACGCTCTACACCAAACAGCTAGGATCCGTTATCGATTCTCATAGTTTGTGTCACCATTTTTACGCGGATGACACGCAGCTCATTAATACATTTCCTCCTCCAGCGGCATCTGCATCTCTAGCAACCAAACAGCTAACAGATTGTTGTGCGGACATAAAAGCATGGATGACAACCAACATGCTAAAGCTGAACGAAGAAAAGACTGAATGTATGTTGGTGGGTCCATCTATCAGACGAGACAAAACAGAACTAAGCAGTCTAGTCATTGGTACAAATATAATTCCGATCTCCAACACGGTTAAAGACCTCGGCGTGATACTGGATAGCGAGTTGTGCATGGATAAACATATAAACTATCTGCGCAGAGTGTGCTTTTTGCAGCTGCGGAACATTGCACACATCAGGAATTATCTTACCACAGAGGCTACCACAAAATTAGTGATCATGACGGTAATGTCTAGGTTGGACTACTGCAATAGTCTCTGTATTGGTATGGCAAAAGAAAACATCCACAAGCTCCAAACTATTCAGAATACAGCAGCACGAATAATCTCACGCCAGGCAAAAGATGCACACATCACTCCGATTCTCCATAAGCTTCACTGGTTGCCAATTGCTCAACGTATCCAATTTAAAATCCTCTGTCTAGCTTACCAGTGTGTCTCAGGAACTGCACCTACATACCTTTCTGCATTAGTCGAGCCATACCAACCAACCCGGTCACTTAGATCCCTAAACAAGCAAATGCTCAAAATCCCAAAATACAAAATGAATTCATACGGCTTTAGAACATTTTCTTTCTCGGCCGCCACTGAATGGAACAACCTCCCTATTCATCTAAAATTGTCAAAAAATCTTACAACATTCAAATCAAATCTTAAAACTCATCTCTTTAAACAAGCGTACCAGAATTTAAATTAATGTTTATATTATCATTTCATTGTCTTGCGCTACGAGCATGCTTGCGTGGAGTTTGGCGCATTATAAATTCACTTATTATTATTATTATTATTAAGTAACCAAGGCTGGTAACGCCCCTACCACGAAATTAGAAATGATCTTACAAATCATTACTAAGTCACCATGACCTACAACCACTTATCTTGGGTGGTTTTCTATGCTTGTCCGACATCTTGATGATCCTTTGACTTTCCTTTCTATCCACACCAAATCCAAAAGTTGGAATATAACTTTTTAATTGGCTTTAAATTTTTTATACACCTTTCCGCTTCAAAGTAGGAAAAGGAATGAAGTCTTGGTTGCTATCAACAAGGTCATGTGATAGCTATCAGCCAATGAGGTTGTCATTGTGCTTAATGACCTACTCAGTGGCACTGGGTATTGGATTAACCCTCTTCTTGCCTCATTCTGAGATATAGCGTTCAAGCGAATTACTATGGATCTCATCATTAGAGAGAATATGGAGATACCTGAAGAAGCCTTCAGTCACTCAGCAAACATTGCCTGTAAAAAATTCATCCTACTACGCTTCCCTTCAAAGAAGGAAAGAGAAATAGTAATGCAAGGAGGTAGGTTGTAATGTAGTAACAACATCAAATGACTAAATTGTCACAACCTAGTGAGTAGTGATGACTCACATCTTGTCTGTCCTGATAAAAATGATATGGTGATGACTTGTATTAAATACAAAAATTTGCATAGTAAAAGTTATGTAAGTAATCACTTCCAGCAAAGGAAATGTGAAACAAAACATTTTGTCAATATTTTGGCATATTTAACAGTGTGATAAAGTACTGACAACCAAAAATCTCAATCTCCGTATATTTGCCAAGATATTGTTAGGTAATTTTCAAAACATTACAAGCTGTGGCTAATATGAGAAAGAGAGAGCGCTTGTGAGTACATTATAACTTGTCTATAAAGGACAGCATGTGAACCAACTAAAACTGCCCTTTATAAACAGGTGACTTTTAGAGGGTGTTTGGATGTAGTTATCTGGCCTGTGTGCTGAGTGAATGGACAGCAGTGAGGCAGGATCTCACTGCAGTGTCAGGAGGAGTGAGTGAGCCAGCCAACCAGCTGACCAGTCAGCCATGCATACAATTCACTGCTGATGCTCTTTGGGGACAATTTGTTAGGAATGGTCATATTACAGAGGTCATCACTCTGAGTTTCAGAGCTCTACACAAAGTTTGAGCTCACAGAGTTTGAGTTTAGAGAGTTCGAATGCGAGTGAGCACTCGAAACTAATTAAACTCAACAACTGGAGTTTGAGCTCAAGACTAATTAAACTCGAGCTCGAGTTCGAGCTCCACACTCAAAACTCATAAAACTCTGTGGGTGCCCTCAACCCTCACAAACCCAGGCATATATAAGGCCCAAGGTATGAGAGAGACGACAGTTGAGTTGAGTTGAGTAGAGCTGAGATGGTTTTATTTTGAAGGGAGTTGGAATGATTTTATTTTGAATGGAGATGTGAGATGTCAACTGTCTGACTTACATTGTATTCATGTATATAGCTGTATAAAGTAAACACTACCAAATTTAGCTTAGTAAAAGAAATAGAATTAGGAATTCTGTGTTTTTGTTCTCCATTGGGTAATCTTGAGAGAGACAGAGAAACAACGAGAAGAGAAAACCCAACACTGGTGGCAGTTGGTGGGATAAGGACTTACACACGTGCCTAGTATAGAATTAGAAGTTAGAATAAAGATTCTGAAGTAAGAATATAGTAAATAGACTATCATCAGTATATAGTTGAAAATCCAGTTTTTGTGTTGAAGTACTTTTTCTAGGCGTTATTAAGCAAGTAGTAAATATGGTGAAGAACGGTAAGAGTCAGAAAAGTGACAGATCAAGAGAGCATACTGAACCAGTAGAATTGGTAGAAATTGAGGGTGCAATTGGTGGTGCTCCTCAGAGAGTTTGAACAAGAAGTAGCAGAGCTCCATGGGAAAATGGAAGTTGCTTTGAAAATGGCTGCAAGTGCGGATGAAAGAGCAACAAGGGCTGAAAGAGCGCTTCAGAAGCAACTGGATATACCTGTGGTATCAGAGCAAAGGCCTGAAGATACGTCCGTTAAAGATTCTTCTGCTGCAGTTATAAATGTTAGTGACCAGTGGAATGATACACGTTCTCAAAGAAATGCTCTGCCAACAAATCTTCAGGTAAATCAACAATCCAATCAGAATATTCGATCTCATCACAGATATGATATGCCCTTCCCAAGGTCTGGTGTATTTGATGGAAATGCATCATGGGACAGCTTTTATCAGCCATTCAATTCTCTTGGAATTGCATGTGGCTGGAGTGAAGGTGAAAAACTGTTTAGATTGACAAGTAGCTTGCGAGGGTGAAGCCGCTGAATTTGCTTTCAATCAACTTGCTCCTGATGTGTTAAACTCTTATGATTCGCTGATTTGTGCTCTGGAGAGTAGGTTTAAAGAGAAATTGGCAGTTACATCTTATCTTGCAAAGCTTGAAAGTAGGAAATTGAGCAGTAGAGAAAAACTGACTGAATATATTGCTGACATTCAAAAGTTAGTGATAAAAGGCTACCGATCTGCTGATCTGAACACACGAGAAACAATTACTATGAGACACTTTATTAAAGGTTTGTGTGACCCAAATGCAATTCTAGCAGTGGGAATGAAAGAACCCAGGACGGTGCATGAAGCTCGAGATGCATACGAAACATACATGAGCCTCCGAGATGACCTTGCAAAGGTCTATCCACAACGAATTCGTGCAGTTCAACATGTAGACAGTTATGTCACCGAATCACGATTGCAGGCATTTGGGGAAGAACTTAAGTCACTGATTGATTTGAATTTTAACAAAATAAAACAAATTCTGGATGTGCAGAAAAACAAGGATGTACAAATTAACAATGATGAACAAAATAACAAGCAGAGGAATCATATGTCATTCAATCGGTCAGAAAGATTGCGCTCAAACAGACCAACAGTTTCAAAGGAATTTATGGAGTGCTATTTGTGTCATGAAATGGGGCACTATTCTCGTGAGTGTCCAAATCGCAGTGGTGCTATGGTCGGAAAACAATATCTTTCTGCTGACCAGAGGGGACATTCGGAAAACTAAAGTGGACCGGTTCCATTGGCCCGGCACCGGTCCCAGTGGGGAGTTATTCGTGTATCACAGGCAACAAGAACAAATGTGAACATAAAGATATTTCCTTTCTATTGCCTGTGGAATTAAATGGTGTGAAGGCAAACTTTCTTGTTGACACAGGGGCAGAAGTGACAATAATATCACAGTCTGTGTTTGATCGTATGCCAGCCAATTTGAAGCCTGTTCTAAGTCCTCTGTCTATGGCACCCAGGCATCTAAAAACTGCTGATAATGGTACAATTAATGTCACAGGACAAATTTTTACAATCTTGAATATAAATAGTCATTGTTTTAAGTGGCGTATCCTTGGTGCACCAATTCATGATGATGGTCTTCTAGGGACAGATTTCCCATGTAAGCATAATTTCGTACTGGATGCTAACGGATGCTTGCAATTGGATGGAGTACATGTTCAGTGTAAAGTAACTAACTTACCAGGCAACGTGTCACGAGTAACTCTTAAAACAGACACCATGGTAGGAGCAAACAGTGAATCCATTGTGGAAGGAATTACTGATAGACATAATTTTAAGCATGAATGTGTCTTGGTCGAACCAGTGTCTATGGATTTGACTTCACAAAGCCTCTTGTTTGGTAGTTCATTAGTCAATCCACACCGTTCAGATATAGGAATACCTATGCAAATCGCCAATCTTTCTTCAGAGGATGTTGTGTTACGTAAAGGTTTGACAATAGGTCATATTCAAGAAGTAGAGAGTATCAATGTCCTTGTAGAAAATGAAGGCAGAGAAGGTAATAATCACAGTTCCTTAACTGTATCTATAAATAGTGTCAGTAATTGCAATGACTGTAGCAATAGCAGTGAATCAATGGACTGGTCACCACCTCTTCAGGAGTTATTTAACCGTAGCATTAATAATTTGAATGAGACCAATCAAAGCACGCTAGCCACACTGCTAACTAAGCATACAGACGTATTTTCTAAATCTCCTAATGACCTTGGGCGTACATCTGTGGTAACTCATTCAATCAATACTGGAAATGCTCCTGCAGTTAGACAGAGGCCACCTCGAGCATTTGTGGAAGAACAAGGGCTCATTGCGGAGCAACTGAAGGCTGGTGTTATTCGTGAATCTAGTTCAGAATGGGCATCACCGTTAGTATTTGTTCGAAAGAAAGATGGATCAGTTAGGCCATGTGTAGATTATAGAAAATTAAATGATTTATCTTTGAAGGATTCTTACCCTTTGCCACTTATGGACTCTTGCTTGGATTGTTTTGCTGAAGCAGAGTTTTTCTCCACGCTCGATTTACAGTCGGGATACTGGCAAATTGAGGTAAAAGAGGAAGATAGGCACAAGACAGCATTCGTAACTAGAAGTGGCCTGTTTGAATATAATGCTTTGCCATTTGGCCTTTGCAATGGACCTAGTACATTTCAACGGTGCATGGAGTTGGTGATGCGTGGACTTCAGTGGAAAACATTATTAATTTATCTGGACGATATAATAATTTTCAGCTCTACTATTGAGGAACACTTAAATAGATTGAATGAAGTATTTGGATGCCTTGGTAAAGCCGGTTTAAAGCTGAAGCCATCTAAATGTGAACTTTTTCAGCAGCAAGTAATTTTCTTGGGTCATGTTGTAACACCAGATGGAATTAAGAAGGACCCGATGAAAGTTCAAACAATAAAGGATTGGCCAACTCCCAGGAATACAACACAACTAAGGAGTCTGTTAGGATTTTGTTCGTACTACAGGAAGTTCATCAAGGGATTCTTTACAATAGCTAAGCCATTGAATCGTCTGTTGGAGGCTGGTCAGCAATTCATATGGTCAGAAGATTGTACAAAAGCCCTCAATGACTTGAAAACAGCTCTTATAGAAGATGTAACGATGGCATACCCAAACACTCATGGACTTTTCATATTAGATACAGATGCATCTGATTCTGGTATTGGCACTACCCTATCCCAGAGACAGTGGTGCACGAAAGCGGGGAAAGAAATAGAACGTCCAGTAGCATTTGCAAGCAGATCACTGACAAAGACACAGCGAAGATACTGTGTTACAAGACGTGACCTCCTGGCGGTTGTAACATTTGTGCATTATTTTCGACATTACCTACTAGGCATGGAGTTTTTGATCAGAAACGATCATAGTGCACTTAGATGGGTAATGTCTTTCTGTGGACCAGCTGACCAAATGGCTAGATGGATTGAACTTTTGTCACAGTTCAATTTCAAAATCATTCATCGTGCAGGCCTGAAGCATAGTAATGCTGATGGACTGTCTCGAATTGCTTGTGGAGAAAATGACTGTACTTGTTATGATGGAGAAAACATTTTAAGTGAACTTCCATGTGGAGGATGTGATACATGTGTACAGAAACATGAACTGTGGTCTTCATTCTTCGAGCTGGATGACACTGTACCAATGTCAGCAAAACGAGTTACACCAATGAATAGTGATGCTGATATACCAGGAGTTCATTCAGATAGATATTTACAAATGAACCCATCTCGGAAAACGGATCTACGTTCAGTATTTTTACTTATCTGTATGCTTCTGTCAATGATTAAGTGCGTGTGCACCTGAACAAGGTGCAATGTATGGCAGTGTGCAAAATGTTATTTGGATGACAAAAATGTGTTTTGTCGGATGATTAAAGGTGTCAGAGCTCTTCGCAGACCCCGGAATTCACAATTAGGTGGGGGATTATTTGGGATACCTGGTGATCAGGAGGAAGACAAGCATGTGCTAAGACGGAAAAAGCAGCACCTGGCTTTCGATGATGTATCAGGAGGAGATAATCTTCAAATGTGTAATTTCAGCACAGAGGAAGGTCTTAATGGCAATTCTACATCATGGATCGGTGGCTACTCCTGCGAAGAGATTGCTGCTAGACAAAGTCTTGATCCAGAGTTGCAGAAGATAAAAGCCTGGCTCGGTGAGTCATCGGATAGCCCCCCCCCCCCCTAGGGATATGGTGACATCAGAAAGTCCTGCCTTGCGTAATCTGTGGCTCGATTGGGATTTACTATCCCTGAGCAATGGCCTGCTGTATAAAAGATGGTTTTGTTCCAATAAAGTCCAGTCTCATCTGCAGCTGGTTGTCCCCAGGTGTCTTCAAGCTACAGTAATGGAACAGATGCACGACAATATTTTATCTGGTCATCTTGGTTTCAAGAAAACTGTTAGTAAAATGAAGCGATGCTTCTACTGGTATAGGATGAAGGAATCTATACGTGGCTGGATACAGAAATGTGTCAAATGTGGTGCTAGGAAGCATCCACAAAGGAAGCCTCAGGCTGCCCTGAAGGAATATCGTGTAGGAGCTCCTATGGATAGGATTGTTACAGATATTCTGGAACCGTTTCCAGTTACTGAAGCAGGAAATCGCTATGTGTTAATCATCTCTGATTATTTCACCCGATGGGTTGAAGCATATGGTATTCCAGATTTTACTGCAACAACTGTTGCTAACAAATTAGTTTATGATTTTATCAGTAAATTTGAAATTATGTCTGATCAAGGCAGAAATTATGAATCAGAACTATTCAAAGAAGTTTGCAAAATGCTGAATATTCATAAAACACGCTCTTCTCCATATCATCCCTCTGCAAATGGATTAGTGGAAAGATTTAATAGAACTTTGGCAGACATGGTTGCAATTTATGTTGATGACAATCAGCGCAATTGGGATATTCTCCTACCATTGTTAACTTCTGCATATAGATGCTGTCAACATGAAAGTACTGGCTACTCGCCTAATCTTCTTATGCTAGGGCATGAGGTGAATTTAACTGTACAGATTTTACTTGATGGCACAGTTAATCAACAGAACTCTGATGATTACTGTGATTATGTAGCAACATTACAAGATAGAATGATGAAAATACATGATTTTGTCAGGAAGCAGCTAAAGAAAATGTCTCAGCATCAGAAACAGGATTATGATACACGAATATCTGTAAATAATTATAAAGCTGGTAACCTTGTGTATTATCGCGACACTACAAAGGTTGTAGGACTAAGTCCTAAATTGAAGGGGAAAATGTGGAAGGGACCCTGCATCATAACTAGGAAGATTTCTGACCTACTTTTTGAACTTAAATCACAAGCTAGGGCCAAGACTAAAGTATTACATCATGACAGACTCAAGCCATATTTAAGTGACTCTGTTCCAGAATGGATTGTAAAAATTCAGACTGCCATACTAGATGAATCAGTTTCTGGACAAATTTCTAATGGAAATCTGAAAAACTGTCATAACCATGTCACTACTAAAAATGACTCTTAAGTTAACTGCATCAAACTCAAGGACTCAAGCAAATATTGGGGAAAGGAAACAGCATTCTCCTAGTGGTTTTGTTCCCAGATACACATCAGATTTGCAACTTACTCGAAATCTTAATGTAAATAGAACATGAGTAGTTAATTTTGTCATGTTGAAGATTTTCGGTTCTATCTTCTTACTCCTTAAGAGAACGTTAACTAACTCGTTGTACTCTATCAACAACAAAACCACACTATACCAGGGCTATCCAGACATGTAGCAATACACTCACATACTAACCTAAACGATGATCACTAACGCTATAAACAATCAAAAATGAATCAGAAATAAAATAAAATAAACATGAAACAACTAAAACGAATCATAAACAAAACGAACATTGTGAAACAATATATCAACCTTAATCCTACAGAATAATCATTACAGGTCATGAACAATTCCTAATCATCATAATATAATATATCAATTAGTAAACTATGGCATAATACTAAAGTCTGTAATATAATCAATATGATGAAGAATCCACGTACTCCATCTCAATGTTAGGAATTATGAATCCATAAAAGTACAATAAAATAAATATGGCACTATAATGAGTTAGTGCTATAGTGACAAATCCTCATACGAAACACGAATGTTAGGACTGTCAATCACCACGTCTATCCAGTCATCAGCCGTCGGGTCGATATCAGTCCTGGCAACAGCGTTAGGCGACGACCCGGCTGACATCCTCAGCGGCTCCGGTAGGGCTGCAGGTCTCCGGGGCCTGTGAGGGTGAATAGTCCGTGGCGCACTGCTATGGGCTGCATGTGGCTTGCATTTAATCCATATCCACATGCGTGAAAGAATACCACACCTCCATAATACCAACACAACTACGAGCACTCGACGAATGAGCCGGTTGAATACGACACAATGATCGTACCCCCATGCCATCGACCATCGCTGAGTCGACCGCAGATAATGGTGCTAGCGGCATGTACTTAGACTTATGCAAACGGTCCCACTTCTGCATACTCAACTGATTAACTATCATTGTTGGGTTTAGTACTCCGGCCACCTCCAATCGTGGTGTATCAATGGCCAGACCGATTCGAGTGTAAGTCCGACTATAAGACTGTACCGGCTCAAATCGCCAACCCTTGCCACTATAATCACACTCTCCAGACATTAGAGCAAACACACCATTCCTAACTACACACCGGTCTGTCAGTCGTCCGCCGCAGTGTACTTCAACAGTTTCTCCGAACGTTTGCAAAACTACGCCTATTTTCTTATTGGCAACTACTTACTAATGGTTCATTGGACTTGGACAGTTGAATGGTCCAGTTGCTATCCGTGGTGTTACTCCGGATAGTCACAATACAAGGTCGGGGTTCTATCGATTTATTTAACCCCCGTGGAACAGAATCCTCTTCCACCCCATTCCGTTGGTTCCAACTTCGCGCAGTCCCATATCTTTGGTATAACCATCTTTTCCATAATCAGCTGCACAACCCGATCTTATAATACCCACATTGCCCCGGTACTCCGGGTCAACCACCCCTGCTCCCACGTCAATGCTATGATTAATGGCCAATCCCGATCGCGGGGCTACCCTTCCGTAACACCCCCTCAGGACAGCAATCCAAAGGTCCGTTCGCACCACCATTCGTCCTCCGGCTGGGATCGTATAGTCGTAAGCACTGTACAAATCACACCCGGCGGCAAATCTCGACCCTCCGGTTGGGATTACCGCAAACCGGGTGAGTCTATGAACACGGAGCACTGTAGATCCCATACTTGGTTACTGTACAGTATTCGTCCCACTTGCAAAGTTATTAATGCTAGGCTTATTGGTACACTTAACAAGACAAGTTGTCAGTACTGCGATCCGGCAGAGATTAAAAGTCTCTCTGGCTACGTCGCCTTATAACTGCATCTATACGATTGAGAAAGTCATCGCATCGAGCACAGCCAAACGCGCCAATCCTGAGTCTCTTAGGGTCTGAGTAGACGTCAGGAGCGAGACTGCGCTTGCGCAGAAAGTAGGGATGAGCTGGAAGGGTTTCCATTGGCTCGTTGGCAGGCTCGGGTACATCCTCCGAGGTGTCCATCATAATGGTACGATGAGTCTCCGTGGTTTTCGGTGACCCATAGTTTCGATCGACACTCATACCAGGTTGATCTATATTTACATCAACCCCCTTACCCACCTTGCGCATCGTTGGCTCCTCATCAGAAGCTGGTCGCTTCCTACGAGCCCTCTTACTCGATGTCGCATCGGAGTCATTTACCGGCAAAGGTTGGGACTCGGGTACCATCACTCGAGGGTGATGGCTGGCTTTTGTACCTTTAGCAGGGTTACGAATAGGGCGTGGTCGGACCTTGTCCCAACACATTTCTGAGTCAACTACACGTAGCTTAGATATATTAAGTACGCGTACTTTCCCAGATCTCTGATGTCGGACATGAGCTACGGGACCATTGATCTTAAAGATCTCGTACTCAGGGTCACTGCGAGAGGTCAATTTCATCCTCTCCTCAGCTTTTACAACCACCGAATCGCCCACCTTAAAGTCACCAGCGTTTGCACGCTTGTTAATTTGTTCTCGGTGAACTTCTCGAGACTTAACCGTTTCGCCACGAGCGCGCAGTAAGGCATTATTAAGACATGTAAGTCTTTCGGCCAGATCCTGCGTGGCATCCAGTGGGATGGTTAACGGAAGCCTTGCACGACGACCATACGTCAGATAAAATGGCGTATATCCGGTCGTGGAGTGACGAGAGCTGCGGTATGCTGTTAAAGCCGCGCCCAATTCGTCCTCCCATGCACGAGATTCATTATTAACACCTTTCTGGATTAGCTCCTTGAGCGTACGATTGAACCTCTCGGTGCATCCATTTGTTTGCGGATGGTATGGACTCGATCGTCTATGATCGATACCGTGTTCTTTAAATCATTCCTCCAGACTATTTGAACAGAATTCTCTCCCTTGATCCGTTATCAGGATCTCCGGGACACCATGACGAGCTACATACTCGTTGAAAAACTTGTCTTCAACGTTCTGCGATGTTTTTTCAACAATTGGGTATGCTTCTGCCCATGCAGAACAGTGATCGATTATCGTCATGATATACACATTACCTCTGCTTGACTCTAACAGTGGACCGATCAAATCCATACCAATTATCTGACTCGGATAATTAGCCATGGGCATCTCACTGTATTGAGGCCATGTGGTGACGGGTCGGTTGACCTGGCACGTGGTACACGTTTCAAGCATACGAACCACATCTTTCCTTAAAGACGTCCACACAAAAGAATCTCTTACCATACCGATGGTCTTTTTCAGACCTTGGTGACCGGCTCTCTCATGAGCCTTCCGGAGCACTTTCTCACGGAACAGGGTATGTAATACAATTCTGGGATACTCAGCGTCCAACGCTGAGGGTGTCACTAAGGAATACAAAATACCGTTTTGACCATATACTCCTCCGGTGTGTTCTTGAACAATTCCGGGTATTCCTTGGTCTGTTCAGTATGCAATTCGTCGCATGGTATGTCATAAACCTCTAGAGGGACATGCGGCAACGCACCTTCGTCTACCTCGGGTATGACATAATCGCCCGTGTCTAACGTGGCGACTTCCACAGGACGACGTAATCTTCTTCGAGCCCTGGATGTATTCGATCTTACAACCGTACTCAGCAATCAGCACTGCCCAGCGCTGCACCTTTGTGTTTTTCACTTCACCCACAAACAAACTCTTTAGGGGTTTGTGGTCGGTGTACACAGTAAACTGCGCGCCAAATAGATATGGGCGGAGCTTCTTCAATGCATAGATCACAGCGTAGGCCTCCTTCTCTATTATGGGCCAATTAAGCTGACTATCTTTAAGAGTAGAGCTTACATATTGAATTACTCGCTCTATACCCTTATCATCATCTTGTACCAGTATAGCACCAATAGCATAACTAGACGCGTCGGTGTATAACTTATAAGGGGCATTTAAATTGGGATACGTGAGAACCGTCTCACTGCACAGCAAGTTCTGTAATTTCTTGAATGCTTGCTGTTCATCCTTACCCCACTCAAAACGCTTATATTTCTTGGTTAATTCTATTAAAGGCTTGGCAATTTCTGCATAGCCTTGCACACAGGATCGGTAATATCCGGTAGCTCCAAGGAAACTTCTTACTTCACCCACATCACGTGGTGGTGACATTTCCCTAATGACCTTGACCTTCTGAGCCTGCGGAGCTACTCCTTGTGCAGAAATGCGATATCCTAACAAGTCCACAGACTTACTGGCGAAATCACACTTCTTTTTCTTAACTTGTAAGTTATACTCTCTAATCTTGCGCATGACCTTACGCAAGTGCTGTGCATGTTCTGTCGGATTTCGTGAATATACGACTATATCGTCGACAAAAACGTGCACATATTTTCCTACAAATTCCCGGAAAATGTCATTCATCGCCCTTTGAAATACGGCACCTGAGTTGCAAAAACCGAATGGCATACGAATCCATTCGTACAAACCTTCGCTGCAGACGAACGCTGTCTTCTCTATGTCTTGGCTGGCCATTGGTATCTGCCAATATCCAGACTTCAAGTCCATAGTAGAAAAGATTGTTGCGCCTCGCATCGAATCAAAAATGTCAGAGATATTCGGTAGCGGGTAACTGTCCTTACGGCATACCGAATTCAATTTCCTATAGTCAATACAAAACCGGGTGTCACCGTCCTTCTTAGGAACCAAAGTAATGGGTGACGCCCATGGTGATGACGATGGTCTTATGATGCCCGCATCAAGCATTTCTTTTACTTGGTTCTTAACCACATATTGCTTGGTTAGCGGGAGACGGTAGGCCTTCTGCCTTATAGGATAAGCATCTCCTGTGGGTACTGTACATTTCACTTTGGGGACCAATCCTAAAGTGTTTGGACGAGCCGTATCAAAGATATCCGCAAAGTCATCTACCACTTTGTCGATATCTTTATATCCGGTCGTTTCCTTACAACTAGCATATACATATTTCGCTTGTTCCCTATAGGGATACCTAAAGGGATATACCTGACCAAACCATACTACTTCTTTGGTCCGATAGTCAATCTTTGCATTTTCCAAGTGCAAAGCATCTGCGCCGATCAAACACTCATGCCTCATACTCGCCACTACCATACTTGGAATAGGCCGGGCATTTTCAAATTTGATTTGCGTTTCTCCCAAAAGTTCTATTGGGGCACCATTTACAGCTAAGAGCATTCTTGCTCTTTTTAATGGCCTAGCATCTAACATGCTACGCCAAATATCCTTTCGAATTAAGGATGTGCTAGCACCCGTATCTATCAAAGCATGCAGGTACTCACCCTTATCCACAAGACCGTTTCTTTCTAATCTTAGACGGATCAGAAACCGCTCGGTCGGTGGCCTCACCAACGGTTTCCTCCATCGCCATTTACCGGACTCCTTCGTCCGCTAACTACTTCCACATACGAACTCCGCTGGCCAGATGCACTGTCCATGCCGTATGAATACCGGCCGTAGGCATCTGTCCCTTCGCCGGTTAAGACGAAGCCTTCCGGGTCCTCGTACTCATCACGATCCCGCATCCCATTGGCAATGTCTCTTCGCACGTTGCGTGAACACGAACGGGGTGTGGTCGATTGCTGACCTCCCACTTCGTCAATGTCCATGTCCATGTCCATGGCTACATCCTCGGTTCGGGGACGCTTGTTCGCGCGTTGATGTATCGGGCTTGATCGTGGCGTCTGCATTGGACCAGTAGTAGGACAATCACGTATAAAATGTCCGTCCCTCCCACATCCGAAACACATTACTGTATTAGGGTTGCCTTTCCATTTGGCAAACGTGTACTGGTCGTGGGCAACATGCCCTTCCTTACCACAGTTGAAACAAGTCATTGGGGGTCGCTGTCCCCGTGGTCGTGGTCTTTGTACTGTCTGCGCACAGGTTCTCCCTTGAGGAGGCTGTATGGGTTGTGGGCAGTCACTCTTGTAGTGGCCAGTTCGCCCACAATTAAAACATGTTATGTCCCGTTTCACACTACGGCGGGGTTCCGAACTTCGGGCGTTAACTTGGCAGTCACGGGCCATGTGCCCGGTTTTACCGCAATTGAAGCACTTGATGGGGGGGACGCGGTCCTTTCTGTTGTGTCGCGGTTCTGGCTGGTGGCGTTTTTCGTGCTGCTGCTTGTTGCGGTGCCTTGGCTTCCTCCTTTAACTTGCCTATGATGCCGCATAACTTCTCGATCATGCGACTTTGCTGCGCCATCTGTCTTTTAATGCGTTCACCACCTGCCAAATACCTTTCTCTTCCTCCGGCTCTAACACGTCGATCTCCATGTTCTCTTCTTGCCGTCCGCCGATCTTCATCGCTTTCAACAGGTCATTACAGACCTCTTCTTCCTCGGCAATTTCGATCGCTCTGTTCAATGTCGCTGCCTTCTTCCGTACTATCCGTCGGCTCAGGCCTTGGTCATTTAGGGCCTTGAGATATATGCCCATGACGGTCCTTCGGTTATCGTCGTTCTCTACGGGGTAGGCTCGGCTAGCTAGCTCGTGGTACCTCCGGTTGAAGGTAATGATCGTTTCGCTTTGCCGCTGGCGGACCCTGTCCAGATCATACTTAACCCTTTCGTCCTCATTGGCCGAAATAAAGTTGAGGGTTATGTAGTTCTTTAGGTCCTCAAAGGTCATGTCCTCTCTGATCTTGCCTACCAAGTAGCCGTCTATGGCTCTTGCTAACTGTCCTCGGGCAGCTCGTGTTATTATATAGGCGGGTACCCCACCTAGTCAGGCGGGTACCCCACCTAGTCTACCCTCGTTGGCTACCCACGCCCGACTGGTTTCATCCAGGAATGTCCTCACTTGCTCGGGTATCAACCCGTCGCACGGCTGGATTCTTTGTATTGTTTCTCGGATCTCTTGGCAGTAGACCTGCTCTGTTTCCCTCCGGTTGCTGCTATCGACGATCGTGTCGGCCATGGCGGATCCCATGGCTTGCATCACCGCCACCGTCTCGGGTCGTAATTCTGGCCAGAGATGTACCTCTTGCAGGGGCAGTCCTGGTTCGGTTGGTCTACGGGGAGTGGCCATGTTGAATCGGCCTAATGGCAGTACAGGCAGATTATCGCTTTTTGTAACCTGGGTTGTTCAGTGCAGGTAATGTCGGTAGTTATTTTTACCAGTGAATTCTCGCAATATTCGCGGTGCTGGACCACCTTGGTACTCTCCGCCTGTCGTGTGGCTGCTATAAATACTTGAACGTGGTCTGCTACGTCTTTCAGGACTTGTTGGGTTGGGTTGTCTACTTGGGCTTGGGCCATACGTCTCGCTACTTACAGTTTTGTGTGTCCTTATATACTCTCGATCCTGGCAGGCTCGCCACTGAAGATTTTCAGTTCTATCTTCTTACTCGAAACGTCCCTAACTAACTATCCCCGCTAAGCGGAGAAGACTTATGATGATACGTTGCTGCGACAACCTATCTCCTCCGAGTACCGGCGATGCGATTACTAGGCTCGCCTCTTCTGATGGTGGTGAAGATATTTTTGATTAGTAACCGGGGCCTATCTGACTTTCGAAGATGCTCAGGTAAGGCAAGGAGTGTGTTCCTTGCTTCTGGAGTATATTACACGAACTCAACTCGGATCTATACTTGATTAAATACGATATGATTTATTCGCTACACTACTACTGATTATAACAAAGACGACTTTTACTGTCGTAATATAAAATGAGACTTTCTACAATTTATGAAATGATTTACTTTAATTACTTATCTAATGCTACTCTATCAAATCCTATTTCTAACCGAGACGAATTACTCCCAACCTAAATTGATGTGCTATTCGACTATTTAGCTTATTCACGAAGCAAGACTGCTACGGAATCACTGATGGTGAAGATTAAAGATTTAGTAGACAAACTGCCTACTTTATACTATTTTTCGATTCCCAACTTCTATACATATTAAGATATATAGATCTATATATATCGTAATACATAGTTTCTATTCCTTTCATCCTTCTAGGTAGTCATAACCACAGTTTGATTGGCCCGCAGCTTTCCTGCCTCCAATCAACATCTGCTTATCTCTTCCTAGAAGATTGTACCTATTCTCTTTTGGTCGTTCTGACCAATCCCTGTTAACCTATCTCTCGATTTACTTTGCAACTTTGTTTCTTTGGTTTCTCTGCCACAGAGTTTGACTCGATGCTCATTGATTATGACGTCATCCCGACTAATCAAACTCCAGGCTTCTCTTCTCGGGAGATACTACAAAATAGGGTCAGAGGAGTGTTGGCTGGTTCTGATTTGATGCGATCTGTCAGCTAACTAACAACATTACGGTATGTGTTGTTGTAGCATGCCTTTCTTTGATTGACATATAGTTGATATACAAATTTCGATTATGTTATTAATTCCTACAGGACGCTACAATGCCTCTGTCCTGTCCCTTGCCTATCCTGGATAAGCCTGTAGGAATCGAACGTTAATAAGCACATGAGCTGTATGATCTCATTGCCAGCTGGTGTTGTTGTACTTGCTTAAGGGAGTCGGAAATGCCGACCGTCACCACTACCTGTCCGTCTGTTTCCTATAATTTCTCTCGATTCCCATCGATTAGTATCTATTCTTATCACTCTATTATTTACTAAACTAACGGCCGAAATGACTGCTGAATATCATAAAAGTGTGTGCCGATCCCACAGCAACAACCTTTACCTTCAACTATTGACAGATATCATCAACTCAGAACCGTTGGTCTTATTCCAATCTATTCTAACTTCTAACTTATTGTGATGAATATACTACTACAGTTTCAATCTGGTTCCTATTCTATTTCTGCGAAACCTATTCTATTTCCGCGAAACCTATTCTATTTCCGCGAAACTGTATCCTATCATCAGCACTGGCTGAAGTCATCCAGTGCATCTTCCTATCTATACCTAACTACTACGATGCTTATTCAGTCCTTAGCTCACCTGGTATTTTCAAACATAAATTTCACTGAGGTCTTACTCGCAAATATAAGATGTCTACCGGGGTCATGACTTCCCTTAAGACGATCCGATATCTACAATGTGTGTACAGATATATAATACTTGCTTTCATGTTTTTAACTGCTAACTGTTCCGGCACTAAGTGTATAGGGGCCCTATGAGGACAAATGTATGTGTTCATTTTTATGCCTAACAGGTGCATGGCTGGTGGTGGTCACTGAGCATGCAGGGTAATTATCTACCCATTCATGCAGGGTGAATATCCCCAGCTCTACCAGCATCTGACTCATGAATCTAAGATTAAGATCATATTCATTTGTGCCTAGTTTGTGTGACAATCAGTTTACTGTTATCTGCTACAATTACTCCAAGTATAATACATTATTTTTAGTGTCTCCTCAAGTACTAGCAGCAGGAGGTCAGTACTTGTGGTCAGACACAAACACCAGCTGCAGACCTGCTTGCCTACCAGCAGACAAGCATATATAAGGATGAATTTGCAGCTTCTTTTAGTAATATGGAAAGTCAGAACAAGTCAACATGTGAAATCTGTAATAAAGTTTTATCTTCTCAGTCAGCTCTAAGAAGACACAATTTGTTAAGACATTTGCCTTGGTATTTTTCAGCATATCACTGTGAAGTGTGCCATGTCGGTTTTCAAAATAGGATTAGATTAGAGCAACATTTCTTCGGAAAATTACATAATCATAAGTTAACAAATAATTCAAATATCAGTGTTTTTCAAGGAAGTGTTTTGATGTTAAGAAACACATTTATTGAACAAGAAGGAAATAATAGCAGCTATTCCCTAGATAAACTTCACAGCCTAACAGCCATTCCATTCACCAACTCATCAAATATCAAGATAGATTTTGACAGCGCTGTAAGCAATGGATATGAACCACTAACACCAACACAAGATGAGGAACTATCATGTCATATTTTATATCCTACACCTTCAAATGTCGATACTGCAGATGGCTCATCAGAGTTTTCTGATTTCTTTGCCAGTGAGCCTACTTGTATATCAGATAGGTCACCCTCCGTATCAGGTAACAAGATGAGAATTCACCATGTTACCACTACAGAACAATTTCAGTCAAACAATACCGGTACCACAAACACATCAACAGTGAGTAATATCTTATTATTTAATTCTGTTCCATCATCCTCGATTGTGGAGCCATTAGCCCATGTGTGCCTGTAGAATCATGTGAGCCAGCAGCTAAACGAGTGTGCCTTGAGGAAGAGAAAACAGACATTCCACCAAGTAGTCATATAGAACTTTTTCACTCACTAGAGAACCAAATAAAAACATTAAGTAGACATATCGACTTTAAGATAGTGGATACGCCAAAAAAACAGTCTGATGACATTAAAATTACTCTAAACCAGTTGAAAAACCATACTATGAACTGTGAAAATCGTGTCTCAAACTGTGAAAAACAAGTCCTATTACTACAACATGAATTCGAGAAGAGCACAAGGAAAATTTTAGAATATCAACGTCTTGTCTCCAGCAATATGCAGGGCAACCTTAGACACATTGCGCAGAAAGTTATCAACCCGCTGCTCCAAATCCCGAAATATTACGGCTATATGGAGCCTTGTATCAGAAACCATTAAGTCCTTAAGCGTGGATCCTTCACCTCTCATCAGGGCAGAGTTGCAGAAAAGCTGCAGTGACAGTTCGACCAGCAGTAGTAACATTTCACAATAATAATCATTGTAGTGTTGACTTTATTGTAATCTTCTTATTAATTTTTGAAGAAGTATTAGTGTAAAATGTTATAAACTTCTGCCTATGACAGTACCAGCATTTTGGTGACAATTTTAAGGCCATGGGCATTATTTTAAGGATAATCGATTAATTTTGAAAACTGTGACAATGAAAATGACCACTGTTAGTAAACTTGAACTGTGGATTCAGACCACGAGGACGTGATCTACAAGTGGAGGATAGTGATAGGTAATTTTCAAAACATTACAAGCTGTGGCTAATATGAGAAAGAGAGAGCGCTTGTGAGTACATTATAACTTGTCTTTAAAGGACAGCATGTGAACCAACTAAAACTGCCCTTTATAAACAGGTGACTTTTAGAGGGTGTTTGGATGTAGTTATCTGGCCTGTGTGCTGAGTGAATGGACAGCAGTGAGGCAGGATCTCACTGCAGTGCCAGGAGGAGTGAGTGAGCCGGCCAACCAGCTGACCAGTCAGCCATGCATACAATTCACTGCTGATGCTCTTTGGGGACAATTTGTTAGGAATGGTCATATTACAGAGGTCACCACTCTGAGTTTCAGAGCTCTACACAAAGTTTGAGCTCAGAGTTTGAGTTTAGAGAGTTCGAGTGCGAGTGCGCACTCAGAACTAATTAAACTCAACAACTGGAGCTCCACACTCAAAACTCATAAAACTATGTGGGTGCCCTCAACCCTCACAAACCCAGGCATATACAAGGCCCAAGGAATGAGAGAGACGACAGTTGAGTTGAGTTGAGTTGAGTTGAGATGGTTTTATTTTGAAGGGAGTTGGAATGATTTTATTTTGAATGGAGATGTGAGATGTCAACTGTCTGACTTACATTGTATTCATGTATATAGCTGTATAAAGTAAACACTACCAAATTTAGTTTAGTAAAAGAAATAGAATTAGGAATTCTGTGTTTTTGTTCTCCATTGGGTAATCTTGAGAGAGACAGAGAAACAACGAGAGAAATAAAACCTAACAATATTTTGGTGTACACTAAAATTTGTGCTAAGATGAAAATAATGCAATAATGCATGCTATTAAGTCATGTTAGTGTTTAATTAAAAAATCTGATGGCTAACCATGGTGTACCTCCGCATTGCGATACAGAGATGACGATACGATATACGTATTTTCAAGCTTGAGTATCACGATACATGATATGTATTGCGCATTGTAAAGCTTGAGTATCATGATACATGATACGTATTGCATATTGTCAAGCTTGAGTATCATGATACATGATACGTATTGTGTATTGGCAAACTTGAGTATCACGCTACATGATACATATTGCGTATTGTCAAGCTTCAATATCACGATACATGATACGTATTGTCAAGCTTGAGTATCATGATACATGATACATATTGCGTATTGTCATACATGATACGTATTGTGTATTGTCAAGCTCGAGTATCATGATACATGATACGTATTGTCAAGCTTGAGTATCACGATACATGATACATATTGTGTATTGTCAAGCCTGAGTGTCATGATACATGATACGTATTGCGCATTGTCAAGCTTGAGTATCACGATACATGATACGTATTGTCAAGCATGAGTATCATGATACATGATACGTATTGTGTATTGTTAAGCTGGAGTATCACGATACATGATATGTATTGTGTATTGTCAAGCTTGGGTATCACGATACATGATACGTATTGCATATTGTCAAGCTTGAGTATCACAATACATGACACGCATTGCTTATTGTCAAGGTTGAGTATCACGATACATGATACGCATTGTCAAGCTTGAATATCCCGATACATGATACGTATTGCGTAGTCAAGCTGGAGTATCACGATACATGATACGTATTGTGTATTGTCACGCTTGAGCATCACGATACATGATACGCATTGCGTATTGTTAAGCTTGAGTATCACGATACATGATACGTATTGCATATTATCAATCTTGAGTATCACGTTACATGATACGTATTGTGTATTGTTAACATTGAGTATCACGATACATGATACATACTGTGTATTGTCAAGCTTGGGTATCACGATACATGATAGGCATTGTCAAGCTTGAGTATCACGATACATGATACGTATTGCGTATTGTGAAGTTTGAGTATAACGATACATGATATGTATTGCATATTGTCAAGCTTGAGTATCACGATACATGATACGCATTGTCAAGCTTGAGTATAACGATACATGATACATATTGCGTATTGTCAAGCTTGAGTATCACGATACATGATACGTATTGTCAAGTTTGAGTACCACGATATATGATACATATTGCGTATTGTCATACATGATACATATTGTGTATTGTCAAGCTCGAGTATCATGATACATGATACGTATTGTCAAGCTTGAGTATCACGATACATGATATGTACTGTGCATTGTTAAGCATGAGTATCACGATACATGATATGTATTGTCAACCTTGAGTATCACGATACATGATACGTATTGCGCATTGTCAAGTTTGAGTATCATGATACATGATACACATTGTAAAGTTTGAGTATCACGATACATGATACGCATTGCATATTGTCAAGCTTGAGTATCACGATACATGATACGTATTGCACATTGTCAAGCTTGAGTATCACGATACATGATACGCATTGTATCACGCTACATATTGCGTATCGTCAAGCTTGAGTATCACGATACATGATGATACATATTGCGTATTGTCATGCTCGAGTATCATGATACATGATGATACATAGTGCGTATTGTCACGCTTGAGTATCACGATACATGATGATACATATTGTGTATTGTCAAGCTTGAGTATCACGATACATGACACGCATTGTGTATTGTCAAGCTTGAGTATCACGATACATGACACGCATTGTGTATTGTCAAGCTTGAGTATCACGATACATGATACGCATTGTGTATTGTCAAGCTTGAGTATCACGATACATGCTACGCATTGTGTATTGTCAAGCTTGAGTATCACGATACATGATGATACATACATGATACGCATTGTGTATTGTCAAGCTGGAGTATCACGATACATGACACGCATTGTGTATTGTCAAGCTTGAGTATCACGATACATGACACGCATTGTGTATTGTCAATCTTGAGTATCACGATACATGACACGCATTGTGTATTGTCAAGCTTGAGTATCACGATACATGACACGCATTGTGTATTGTCAAGCTTGAGTATCACGATACATGACACGCATTGTGTATTGTCAAGCTTGAGTATCACGATACATGACACGCATTGTGTATTGTCAAGCTTGAGTATCACGATACATGACACGCATTGTGTATTGTCAAGCTTGAGTATCACGATACATGATACGCATTGTGTATTGTCAAGCTTGAGTATCACGATACATGATACGCATTGTGTATTGTCAAGCTTGAGTATCACGATACATGATACGCATTGTGTATTGTCAAGCTTGAGTATCACGATACATGATACGCATTGTGTATTGTCAAGCTTGAGTATCACGATACATGATAGGCATTGTCAAGCTTGAGTATCACGATACATGACACGCATTGCTTATTGTCAAGGTTGAGTATCACGATACATGATACGCATTGTCAAGCTTGAGTATCACGATACATGATACGTATTGCGTATTGTGAAGTTTGAGTATAACGATACATGATATGTATTGCATATTGTCAAGCTTGAGTATCACGATACATGATACGCATTGTCAAGCTTGAGTATAACGATACATGATACATATTGCGTATTGTCAAGCTTGAGTATCACGATACATGATACGTATTGTCAAGTTTGAGTACCACGATATATGATACATATTGCGTATTGTCATACATGATACATATTGTGTATTGTCAAGCTCGAGTATCACGATACATGATACGTATTGCGCATTGTCAAGTTTGAGTATCATGATACATGATACACATTGTAAAGTTTGAGTATCACGATACATGATACGCATTGCATATTGTCAAGCTTGAGTATCACGATACATGATACGTATTGCACATTGTCAAGCTTGAGTATCACGATACATGATACGCATTGTATCACGCTACATATTGCGTATCGTCAAGCTTGAGTATCACGATACATGATGATACATATTGCGTATTGTCATGCTCGAGTATCATGATACATGATGATACATAGTGCGTATTGTCACGCTTGAGTATCACGATACATGATGATACATATTGTGTATTGTCAAGCTTGAGTATCACGATACATGACACGCATTGTGTATTGTCAAGCTTGAGTATCACGATACATGACACGCATTGTGTATTGTCAAGCTTGAGTATCACGATACATGATACGCATTGTGTATTGTCAAGCTTGAGTATCACGATACATGCTACGCATTGTGTATTGTCAAGCTTGAGTATCACGATACATGATGATACATACATGATACGCATTGTGTATTGTCAAGCTGGAGTATCACGATACATGACACGCATTGTGTATTGTCAAGCTTGAGTATCACGATACATGACACGCATTGTGTATTGTCAATCTTGAGTATCACGATACATGACACGCATTGTGTATTGTCAAGCTTGAGTATCACGATACATGACACGCATTGTGTATTGTCAAGCTTGAGTATCACGATACATGACACGCATTGTGTATTGTCAAGCTTGAGTATCACGATACATGACACGCATTGTGTATTGTCAAGCTTGAGTATCACGATACATGACACGCATTGTGTATTGTCAAGCTTGAGTATCACGATACATGATACGCATTGTGTATTGTCAAGCTTGAGTATCACGATACATGATACGCATTGTGTATTGTCAAGCTTGAGTATCACGATACATGATACGCATTGTGTATTGTCAAGCTTGAGTATCACGATACATGATACGCATTGTGTATTGTCAAGCTTGAGTATCACGATACATGATAGGCATTGTCAAGCTTGAGTATCACGATACATGACACGCATTGCTTATTGTCAAGGTTGAGTATCACGATACATGATACGCATTGTCAAGCTTGAGTATCACGATACATGATACGTATTGCGTATTGTGAAGTTTGAGTATAACGATACATGATATGTATTGCATATTGTCAAGCTTGAGTATCACGATACATGATACGCATTGTCAAGCTTGAGTATAACGATACATGATACATATTGCGTATTGTCAAGCTTGAGTATCACGATACATGATACGTATTGTCAAGTTTGAGTACCACGATATATGATACATATTGCGTATTGTCATACATGATACATATTGTGTATTGTCAAGCTCGAGTATCATGATACATGATACGTATTGTCAAGCTTGAGTATCACGATACATGATATGTACTGTGCATTGTTAAGCATGAGTATCACGATACATGATATGTATTGTCAACCTTGAGTATCACGATACATGATACGTATTGCGCATTGTCAAGTTTGAGTATCATGATACATGATACACATTGTAAAGTTTGAGTATCACGATACATGATACGCATTGCATATTGTCAAGCTTGAGTATCACGATACATGATACGTATTGCACATTGTCAAGCTTGAGTATCACGATACATGATACGCATTGTATCACGCTACATATTGCGTATCGTCAAGCTTGAGTATCACGATACATGATGATACATATTGCGTATTGTCATGCTCGAGTATCATGATACATGATGATACATAGTGCGTATTGTCACGCTTGAGTATCACGATACATGATGATACATATTGTGTATTGTCAAGCTTGAGTATCACGATACATGACACGCATTGTGTATTGTCAAGCTTGAGTATCACGATACATGACACGCATTGTGTATTGTCAAGCTTGAGTATCACGATACATGATACGCATTGTGTATTGTCAAGCTTGAGTATCACGATACATGCTACGCATTGTGTATTGTCAAGCTTGAGTATCACGATACATGATGATACATACATGATACGCATTGTGTATTGTCAAGCTGGAGTATCACGATACATGACACGCATTGTGTATTGTCAAGCTTGAGTATCACGATACATGACACGCATTGTGTATTGTCAATCTTGAGTATCACGATACATGACACGCATTGTGTATTGTCAAGCTTGAGTATCACGATACATGACACGCATTGTGTATTGTCAAGCTTGAGTATCACGATACATGACACGCATTGTGTATTGTCAAGCTTGAGTATCACGATACATGACACGCATTGTGTATTGTCAAGCTTGAGTATCACGATACATGACACGCATTGTGTATTGTCAAGCTTGAGTATCACGATACATGATACGCATTGTGTATTGTCAAGCTTGAGTATCACGATACATGATACGCATTGTGTATTGTCAAGCTTGAGTATCACGATACATGATACGCATTGTGTATTGTCAAGCTTGAGTATCACGATACATGATACGCATTGTGTATTGTCAAGCTTGAGTATCACGATACATGATAGGCATTGTCAAGCTTGAGTATCACGATACATGACACGCATTGCTTATTGTCAAGGTTGAGTATCACGATACATGATACGCATTGTCAAGCTTGAGTATCACGATACATGATACGTATTGCGTATTGTGAAGTTTGAGTATAACGATACATGATATGTATTGCATATTGTCAAGCTTGAGTATCACGATACATGATACGCATTGTCAAGCTTGAGTATAACGATACATGATACATATTGCGTATTGTCAAGCTTGAGTATCACGATACATGATACGTATTGTCAAGTTTGAGTACCACGATATATGATACATATTGCGTATTGTCATACATGATACATATTGTGTATTGTCAAGCTCGAGTATCACGATACATGATACGTATTGCGCATTGTCAAGTTTGAGTATCATGATACATGATACACATTGTAAAGTTTGAGTATCACGATACATGATACGCATTGCATATTGTCAAGCTTGAGTATCACGATACATGATACGTATTGCACATTGTCAAGCTTGAGTATCACGATACATGATACGCATTGTATCACGCTACATATTGCGTATCGTCAAGCTTGAGTATCACGATACATGATGATACATATTGCGTATTGTCATGCTCGAGTATCATGATACATGATGATACATAGTGCGTATTGTCACGCTTGAGTATCACGATACATGATGATACATATTGTGTATTGTCAAGCTTGAGTATCACGATACATGACACGCATTGTGTATTGTCAAGCTTGAGTATCACGATACATGACACGCATTGTGTATTGTCAAGCTTGAGTATCACGATACATGATACGCATTGTGTATTGTCAAGCTTGAGTATCACGATACATGCTACGCATTGTGTATTGTCAAGCTTGAGTATCACGATACATGATGATACATACATGATACGCATTGTGTATTGTCAAGCTGGAGTATCACGATACATGACACGCATTGTGTATTGTCAAGCTTGAGTATCACGATACATGACACGCATTGTGTATTGTCAATCTTGAGTATCACGATACATGACACGCATTGTGTATTGTCAAGCTTGAGTATCACGATACATGACACGCATTGTGTATTGTCAAGCTTGAGTATCACGATACATGACACGCATTGTGTATTGTCAAGCTTGAGTATCACGATACATGACACGCATTGTGTATTGTCAAGCTTGAGTATCACGATACATGACACGCATTGTGTATTGTCAAGCTTGAGTATCACGATACATGATACGCATTGTGTATTGTCAAGCTTGAGTATCACGATACATGATACGCATTGTGTATTGTCAAGCTTGAGTATCACGATACATGATACGCATTGTGTATTGTCAAGCTTGAGTATCACGATACATGATACGCATTGTGTATTGTCAAGCTTGAGTATCACGATACATGATAGGCATTGTCAAGCTTGAGTATCACGATACATGACACGCATTGCTTATTGTCAAGGTTGAGTATCACGATACATGATACGCATTGTCAAGCTTGAGTATCACGATACATGATACGTATTGCGTATTGTGAAGTTTGAGTATAACGATACATGATATGTATTGCATATTGTCAAGCTTGAGTATCACGATACATGATACGCATTGTCAAGCTTGAGTATAACGATACATGATACATATTGCGTATTGTCAAGCTTGAGTATCACGATACATGATACGTATTGTCAAGTTTGAGTACCACGATATATGATACATATTGCGTATTGTCATACATGATACATATTGTGTATTGTCAAGCTCGAGTATCATGATACATGATACGTATTGTCAAGCTTGAGTATCACGATACATGATATGTACTGTGCATTGTTAAGCATGAGTATCACGATACATGATATGTATTGTCAACCTTGAGTATCACGATACATGATACGTATTGCGCATTGTCAAGTTTGAGTATCATGATACATGATACACATTGTAAAGTTTGAGTATCACGATACATGATACGCATTGCATATTGTCAAGCTTGAGTATCACGATACATGATACGTATTGCACATTGTCAAGCTTGAGTATCACGATACATGATACGCATTGTATCACGCTACATATTGCGTATCGTCAAGCTTGAGTATCACGATACATGATGATACATATTGCGTATTGTCATGCTCGAGTATCATGATACATGATGATACATAGTGCGTATTGTCACGCTTGAGTATCACGATACATGATGATACATATTGTGTATTGTCAAGCTTGAGTATCACGATACATGACACGCATTGTGTATTGTCAAGCTTGAGTATCACGATACATGACACGCATTGTGTATTGTCAAGCTTGAGTATCACGATACATGATACGCATTGTGTATTGTCAAGCTTGAGTATCACGATACATGCTACGCATTGTGTATTGTCAAGCTTGAGTATCACGATACATGATACGCATTGTGTATTGTCAAGCTTGAGTATCACGATACATTATACGCATTGTGTATTGTCAAGCTTGAGTATCACGATACATGACACGCATTGTGTATTGTCAAGCTTGAGTATCACGATACATGACACGCATTGTGTATTGTCAAGCTTGAGTATCACGATACATGATATACGCATTGTGTATTGTCAAGCTTGAGTATCACGATACATGACACGCATTGTGTATTGTCAAACTTGAGTATCATGATACATGACACGCATTGTGTATTGTCAAGCTTGAGTATCACGATACATGACACGCATTGTGTATTGTCAAGCTTGAGTATCACGATACATGATGATACATACATGATACGCATTGTGTATTGTCAAGCTGGAGTATCACGATACATGACACGCATTGTGTATTGTCAAGCTTGAGTATCACGATACATGACACGCATTGTGTATTGTCAATCTTGAGTATCACGATACATGACACGCATTGTGTATTGTCAAGCTTGAGTATCACGATACATGACACGCATTGTGTATTGTCAAGCTTGAGTATCACGATACATGACACGCATTGTGTATTGTCAAGCTTGAGTATCACGATACATGACACGCATTGTGTATTGTCAAGCTTGAGTATCACGATACATGACACGCATTGTGTATTGTCAAGCTTGAGTATCACGATACATGATACGCATTGTGTATTGTCAAGCTTGAGTATCACGATACATGATACGCATTGTGTATTGTCAAGCTTGAGTATCACGATACATGATACGCATTGTGTATTGTCAAGCTTGAGTATCACGATACATGATACGCATTGTGTATTGTCAAGCTTGAGTATCACGATACATGATAGGCATTGTCAAGCTTGAGTATCACGATACATGACACGCATTGCTTATTGTCAAGGTTGAGTATCACGATACATGATACGCATTGTCAAGCTTGAGTATCACGATACATGATACGTATTGCGTATTGTGAAGTTTGAGTATAACGATACATGATATGTATTGCATATTGTCAAGCTTGAGTATCACGATACATGATACGCATTGTCAAGCTTGAGTATAACGATACATGATACATATTGCGTATTGTCAAGCTTGAGTATCACGATACATGATACATATTGCGTATTGTCAAGCTTGAGTATCACGATATATGATACATATTGCGTATTGTCATACATGATACATATTGTGTATTGTCAAGCTCGAGTATCATGATACATGATACGTATTGTCAAGCTTGAGTATCACGATACATGATATGTACTGTGCATTGTTAAGCATGAGTATCACGATACATGATATGTATTGTCAACCTTGAGTATCACGATACATGATACGTATTGCGCATTGTCAAGTTTGAGTATCATGATACATGATACACATTGTAAAGTTTGAGTATCACGATACATGATACGCATTGCATATTGTCAAGCTTGAGTATCACGATACATGATACGTATTGCACATTGTCAAGCTTGAGTATCACGATACATGATACGCATTGTATCACGCTACATATTGCGTATCGTCAAGCTTGAGTATCACGATACATGATGATACATATTGCGTATTGTCATGCTCGAGTATCATGATACATGATGATACATAGTGCGTATTGTCACGCTTGAGTATCACGATACATGATGATACATATTGTGTATTGTCAAGCTTGAGTATCACGATACATGACACGCATTGTGTATTGTCAAGCTTGAGTATCACGATACATGACACGCATTGTGTATTGTCAAGCTTGAGTATCACGATACATGATACGCATTGTGTATTGTCAAGCTTGAGTATCACGATACATGCTACGCATTGTGTATTGTCAAGCTTGAGTATCACGATACATGATACACATTGTGTATTGTCAAGCTTGAGTATCACGATACATTATACGCATTGTGTATTGTCAAGCTTGAGTATCACGATACATGACACGCATTGTGTATTGTCAAGCTTGAGTATCACGATACATGACACGCATTGTGTATTGTCAAGCTTGAGTATCACGATACATGATATACGCATTGTGTATTGTCAAGCTTGAGTATCACGATACATGACACGCATTGTGTATTGTCAAACTTGAGTATCACGATACATGACACGCATTGTGTATTGTCAAGCTTGAGTATCACGATACATGACACGCATTGTGTATTGTCAAGCTTGAGTATCACGATACATGATGATACATACATGATACGCATTGTGTATTGTCAAGCTGGAGTATCACGATACATGACACGCATTGTGTATTGTCAAGCTTGAGTATCACGATACATGACACGCATTGTGTATTGTCAATCTTGAGTATCACGATACATGACACGCATTGTGTATTGTCAAGCTTGAGTATCACGATACATGATGATACATACATGATACGCATTGTGTATTGTCAAGCTGGAGTATCACGATACATGACACGCATTGTGTATTGTCAAGCTTGAGTATCACGATACATGACACGCATTGTGTATTGTCAATCTTGAGTATCACGATACATGACACGCATTGTGTATTGTCAAGCTTGAGTATCACGATACATGACACGCATTGTGTATTGTCAAGCTTGAGTATCACGATACATGACACGCATTGTGTATTGTCAAGCTTGAGTATCACGATACATGACACGCATTGTGTATTGTCAAGCTTGAGTATCACGATACATGACACGCATTGTGTATTGTCAAGCTTGAGTATCACGATACATGATACGCATTGTGTATTGTCAAGCTTGAGTATCACGATACATGATACGCATTGTGTATTGTCAAGCTTGAGTATCACGATACATGATACGCATTGTGTATTGTCAAGCTTGAGTATCACGATACATGATACGCATTGTGTATTCTCAAGCTTGAGTATCACGATACATGACACGCATTGTGTATTGTCAAGCTTGAGTATCACGATACATGACACGCATTGTGTATTGTCAAGCTTGAGTATCACGATACATGACACGCATTGTGTATTGTCAAGCTTGAGTATCACGATACATGATACGCATTGTGTATTGTCAAGCTTGAGTATCACGATACATGACAAGCATTGTGTATTGTCAAGCTTGAGTATCACGATACATGATACGCATTGTGTATTGTCAAGCTTGAGTATCACGATACATGACACGCATTGTGTATTGTCAAGCTTGAGTATCACGATACATGACACGCATTGTGTATTGTCAAGCTTGAGTATCACGATACATGATAGGCATTGTCAAGCTTGAGTATCACGATACATGATACGCATTGTCAAGCTTGAGTATAACGATACATGATACATATTGCGTATTGTCAAGCTTGAGTATCACGATACATTATACGTATTGTCAAGTTTGAGTACCACGATATATGATACATATTGCGTATTGTCATACATGATACATATTGTGTATTGTCAAGCTCGAGTATCATGATACATGATACGTATTGTCAAGCTTGAGTATCACGATACATGATATGTACTGTGCATTGTTAAGCATGAGTATCACGATACATGATATGTATTGTCAACCTTGAGTATCACGATACATGATACATATTGCGCATTGTCAAGTTTGAGTATCATGATACATGATACACATTGTAAAGTTTGAGTATCACGATGCATGATACGCATTGCATATTGTCAAGCTTGAGTATCACGATACATGATACGTATTGCACATTGTCAAGCTTGAGTATCACGAATCATGATACGCATTGTATCACGCTACATATTGCGTATTTGTCAAGCTTGAGTATCACGATACATGATGATACATATTGCGTATTGTCATGCTCGAGTATCATGATACATGATGATACATATTGCGTATTGTCACGCTTGAGTATCACGATACATGATGATACATATTGTGTATTGTCAAGCTTGAGTATCACGATACATGACACACATTGTGTATTGTCAAGCTTGAGTATCACGATACATGACACGCATTGTGTATTGTCAAACTTGAGTATCACGATACATGACACGCATTGTGTATTGTCAAGCTTGAGTATCACGATACATGACACGCATTGTGTATTGTCAAGCTTGAGTATCACGATACATGACACGCATTGTGTATTGTCAAGCTTGAGTATCACGATACATGACATGCATTGTGTATTGTCAAGCTTGAGTATCACGATACATGACACGCATTGTGTATTGTCAAGCTTGAGTATCACGATACATGACACGCATTGTGCATTGTCAAGCTTGAGTATCACGATACATGACACGCATTGTGTATTGTCAAGCTTGAGTATCACGATACATGATACGCATTGTGTATTGTCAAGCTTGAGTATCACGATACATTATACGCATTGTGTATTGTCAAGCTTGAGTATCACGATACATGACACGCATTGTGTATTGTCAAGCTTGAGTATCACGATACATGACACGCATTGTGTATTGTCAAGCTTGAGTATCACGATACATGATATACGCATTGTGTATTGTCAAGCTTGAGTATCACGATACATGACACGCATTGTGTATTGTCAAACTTGAGTATCACGATACATGACACGCATTGTGTATTGTCAAGCTTGAGTATCACGATACATGACACGCATTGTGTATTGTCAAGCTTGAGTATCACGATACATGATGATACATACATGATACGCATTGTGTATTGTCAAGCTGATGTATCACGATACATGACACGCATTGTGTATTGTCAAGCTTGAGTATCACGATACATGACATGCATTGTGTATTGCCAATCTTGAGTATCACGATACATGACACGCATTGTGTATTGTCAAGCTTGAGTATCACGATACATGACACGCATTGTGTATTGTCAAGCTTGAGTATCACGATACATGACACGCATTGTGTATTGTCAAGCTTGAGTATCACGATACATGACACGCATTGTGTATTGTCAAGCTTGAGTATCACGATACATGACACGCATTGTGTATTGTCAAGCTTGAGTATCACGATACATGATACGCATTGTGTATTGTCAAGCTTGAGTATCACGATACATGATACGCATTGTGTATTGTCAAGCTTGAGTATCACGATACATGATACGCATTGTGTATTGTCAAGCTTGAGTATCACGATACATGATACGCATTGTGTATTGTCAAGCTTGAGTATCACGATACATGATAGGCATTGTCAAGCTTGAGTATCACGATACATGACACGCATTGCTTATTGTCAAGGTTGAGTATCACGATACATGATACGCATTGTCAAGCTTGAGTATCACGATACATGATACGTATTGCGTATTGTGAAGTTTGAGTATAACGATACATGATATGTATTGCATATTGTCAAGCTTGAGTATCACGATACATGATACGCATTGTCAAGCTTGAGTATAACGATACATGATACATATTGCGTATTGTCAAGCTTGAGTATCACGATACATGATACGTATTGTCAAGTTTGAGTACCACGATATATGATACATATTGCGTATTGTCATACATGATACATATTGTGTATTGTCAAGCTCGAGTATCATGATACATGATACGTATTGTCAAGCTTGAGTATCACGATACATGATATGTACTGTGCATTGTTAAGCATGAGTATCACGATACATGATATGTATTGTCAACCTTGAGTATCACGATACATGATACGTATTGCGCATTGTCAAGTTTGAGTATCATGATACATGATACACATTGTAAAGTTTGAGTATCACGATACATGATACGCATTGCATATTGTCAAGCTTGAGTATCACGATACATGATACGTATTGCACATTGTCAAGCTTGAGTATCACGATACATGATACGCATTGTATCACGCTACATATTGCGTATCGTCAAGCTTGAGTATCACGATACATGATGATACATATTGCGTATTGTCATGCTCGAGTATCATGATACATGATGATACATAGTGCGTATTGTCACGCTTGAGTATCACGATACATGATGATACATATTGTGTATTGTCAAGCTTGAGTATCACGATACATGACACGCATTGTGTATTGTCAAGCTTGAGTATCACGATACATGACACGCATTGTGTATTGTCAAGCTTGAGTATCACGATACATGATACGCATTGTGTATTGTCAAGCTTGAGTATCACGATACATGCTACGCATTGTGTATTGTCAAGCTTGAGTATCACGATACATGATACGCATTGTGTATTGTCAAGCTTGAGTATCACGATACATTATACGCATTGTGTATTGTCAAGCTTGAGTATCACGATACATGACACGCATTGTGTATTGTCAAGCTTGAGTATCACGATACATGACACGCATTGTGTATTGTCAAGCTTGAGTATCACGATACATGATATACGCATTGTGTATTGTCAAGCTTGAGTATCACGATACATGACACGCATTGTGTATTGTCAAACTTGAGTATCACGATACATGACACGCATTGTGTATTGTCAAGCTTGAGTATCACGATACATGACACGCATTGTGTATTGTCAAGCTTGAGTATCACGATACATGATGATACATACATGATACGCATTGTGTATTGTCAAGCTGGAGTATCACGATACATGACACGCATTGTGTATTGTCAAGCTTGAGTATCACGATACATGACACGCATTGTGTATTGTCAATCTTGAGTATCACGATACATGACACGCATTGTGTATTGTCAAGCTTGAGTATCATGATACATGATGATACATACATGATACGCATTGTGTATTGTCAAGCTGGAGTATCACGATACATGACACGCATTGTGTATTGTCAAGCTTGAGTATCACGATACATGACACGCATTGTGTATTGTCAATCTTGAGTATCACGATACATGACACGCATTGTGTATTGTCAAGCTTGAGTATCACGATACATGACACGCATTGTGTATTGTCAAGCTTGAGTATCACGATACATGACACGCATTGTGTATTGTCAAGCTTGAGTATCACGATACATGACACGCATTGTGTATTGTCAAGCTTGAGTATCACGATACATGACACGCATTGTGTATTGTCAAGCTTGAGTATCACGATACATGATACGCATTGTGTATTGTCAAGCTTGAGTATCACGATACATGACACGCATTGTGTATTGTCAAGCTTGAGTATCACGATACATGATACGCATTGTGTATTGTCAAGCTTGAGTATCACGATACATGATACGCATTGTGTATTGTCAAGCTTGAGTATCACGATACATGACACGCATTGTGTATTGTCAAGCTTGAGTATCACGATACATGACACGCATTGTGTATTGTCAAGCTTGAGTATCACGATACATGACACGCATTGTGTATTGTCAAGCTTGAGTATCACGATACATGACAAGCATTGTGTATTGTCAAGCTTGAGAATCACGATACATGATACGCATTGTGTATTGTCAAGCTTGAGTATCACGATACATGAGACGCATTGTGTATTGTCAAGCTTGAGTATCACGATACATGACACGCATTGTGTATTGTCAAGCTTGAGTATCACGATACATGATAGGCATTGTCAAGCTTGAGTATCACGATACATGATACGCATTGTCAAGCTTGAGTATAACAATACATGATACATATTGCGTATTGTCAAGCTTGAGTATCACGATACATTATACGTATTGTCAAGTTTGAGTACCACGATATATGATACATATTGCGTATTGTCATACATGATACATATTGTGTATTGTCAAGCTCGAGTATCATGATACATGATACGTATTGTCAAGCTTGAGTATCACGATACATGATATGTACTGTGCATTGTTAAGCATGAGTATCACGATACATGATATGTATTGTCAACCTTGAGTATCACGATACATGATACATATTGCGCATTGTCAAGTTTGAGTATCATGATACATGATACACATTGTAAAGTTTGAGTATCACGATGCATGATACGCATTGCATATTGTCAAGCTTGAGTATCACGATACATGATACGTATTGCACATTGTCAAGCTTGAGTATCACGAATCATGATACGCATTGTATCACGCTACATATTGCGTACTTGTCAAGCTTGAGTATCACGATACATGATGATACATATTGCGTATTGTCATGCTCGAGTATCATGATACATGATGATACATATTGCGTATTGTCACGCTTGAGTATCACGATACATGATGATACATATTGTGTATTGTCAAGCTTGAGTATCACGATACATGACACACATTGTGTATTGTCAAGCTTGAGTATCACGATACATGACACGCATTGTGTATTGTCAAACTTGAGTATCACGATACATGACACGCATTGTGTATTGTCAAGCTTGAGTATCACGATACATGACACGCATTGTGTATTGTCAAGCTTGAGTATCACGATACATGACACACATTGTGTATTGTCAAGCTTGAGTATCACGATACATGACATGCATTGTGTATTGTCAAGCTTGAGTATCACGATACATGACACGCATTGTGTATTGTCAAGCTTGAGTATCACGATACATGACACGCATTGTGCATTGTCAAGCTTGAGTATCACGATACATGACACGCATTGTGTATTGTCAAGCTTGAGTATCACGATACATGACACGCATTGTGTATTGTCAAGCTTGAGTATCACGATACATGATACGCATTGTGTATTGTCAAGCTTGAGTATCACGATACAAGATACGCATTGTGTATTGTCAAGCTTGAGTATCACGATACATGATGCTCATTGTGTATTGTCAAGCTTGAGTATCACGATACATGACACGCATTGCTTATTGTCAAGGTTGAGTATCACGATACATGATACGCATTGTCAAGCTTGAATATCCCGATACATGATACGTATTGCGTAGTCAAGCTGGAGTATCACGATACATGATACGTATTGTGTATTGTCACGCTTGAGCATCACGATACATGATACGCATTGCGTATTGTTAAGCTTGAGTATCACGATACATGATACGTATTGCGTATTGTCAAGCTTGAGTATCACAATACATGATACGTATTGCATATTGTCAAGCTTGAGTATCTCAATACATGATACATATTGCGTATTGTCATACATGATACATATTGTGTATTGTCAAGCTCGAGTATCATGATACATGATACGTATTGTCAAGCTTGAGTATCACGATACATGATATGTACTGTGCATTGTTAAGCATGAGTATCACGATACATGATATGTATTGTCAACCTTGAGTATCACGATACATGATACGTATTGCGCATTGTCAAGTTTGAGTATCATGATACATGATACACATTGTAAAGTTTGAGTATCACGATACATGATACGCATTGCATATTGTCAAGCTTGAGTATCACGATACATGATACGTATTGCACATTGTCAAGCTTGAGTATCACGATACATGATACGCATTGTATCACGCTACATATTGCGTATCGTCAAGCTTGAGTATCACGATACATGATGATACATATTGCGTATTGTCATGCTCGAGTATCATGATACATGATGATACATAGTGCGTATTGTCACGCTTGAGTATCACGATACATGATGATACATATTGTGTATTGTCAAGCTTGAGTATCACGATACATGACACGCATTGTGTATTGTCAAGCTTGAGTATCACGATACATGATACGCATTGTGTATTGTCAAGCTTGAGTATCACGATACATGATACGCATTGTGTATTGTCAAGCTTGAGTATCACGATACATGATACGCATTGTGTATTGTCAAGCTTGAGTATCACGATACATTATACGCATTGTGTATTGTCAAGCTTGAGTATCACGATACATGACACGCATTGTGTATTGTCAAGCTTGAGTATCACGATACATGACACGCATTGTGTATTGTCAAGCTTGAGTATCACGATACATGACACGCATTGTGTATTGTCAAGCTTGAGTATCACGATACATGACACGCATTGTGTATTGTCAAGCTTGAGTATCACGATACATGATACGCATTGTGTATTGTCAAGCTTGAGTATCACGATACATGATACGCATTGTGTATTGTCAAGCTTGAGTATCACGATACATGATACGCATTGTGTATTGTCAAGCTTGAGTATCACGATACATGATACGCATTGTGTATTGTCAAGCTTGAGTATCACGATACATGATAGGCATTGTCAAGCTTGAGTATCACGATACATGACACGCATTGCTTATTGTCAAGGTTGAGTATCACGATACATGATACGCATTGTCAAGCTTGAGTATCACGATACATGATACGTATTGTGTATTGTGAAGTTTGAGTATAACGATACATGATATGTATTGCATATTGTCAAGCTTGAGTATCACGATACATGATACGCATTGTCAAGCTTGAGTATAACGATACATGATACATATTGCGTATTGTCAAGCTTGAGTATCACGATACATGATACGTATTGTCAAGTTTGAGTACCACGATATATGATACATATTGCGTATTGTCATACATGATACATATTGTGTATTGTCAAGCTCGAGTATCATGATACATGATACGTATTGTCAAGCTTGAGTATCACGATACATGATATGTACTGTGCATTGTTAAGCATGAGTATGACGATACATGATATGTATTGTCAACCTTGAGTATCACGATACATGATACGTATTGCGCATTGTCAAGTTTGAGTATCATGATACATGATACACATTGTAAAGTTTGAGTATCACGATACATGATACGCATTGCATATTGTCAAGCTTGAGTATCACGATACATGATACGTATTGCACATTGTCAAGCTTGAGTATCACGATACATGATACGCATTGTATCACGCTACATATTGCGTATCGTCAAGCTTGAGTATCACGATACATGATGATACATATTGCGTATTGTCATGCTCGAGTATCATGATACATGATGATACATAGTGCGTATTGTCACGCTTGAGTATCACGATACATGATGATACATATTGTGTATTGTTAAGCTTGAGTATCACGATACATGACACGCATTGTGTATTGTCAATATTGAGTATCACGATACATGACACGCATTGTGTATTGTCAAGCTTGAGTATCACGATACATGATACGCATTGTGTATTGTCAAGCTTGAGTATCACGATACATGCTACGCATTGTGTATTGTCAAGCTTGAGTATCACGATACATGATACGCATTGTGTATTGTCAAGCTTGAGTATCACGATACATTATACGCATTGTGTATTGTCAAGCTTGAGTATCACGATACATGACACGCATTGTGTATTGTCAAGCTTGAGTATCACGATACATGACACGCATTGTGTATTGTCAAGCTTGAGTATCACGATACATGATATACGCATTGTGTATTGTCAAGCTTGAGTATCACGATACATGACACGCATTGTGTATTGTCAAACTTGAGTATCATGATACATGACACGCATTGTGTATTGTCAAGCTTGAGTATCACGATACATGACACGGATTGTGTATTGTCAAGCTTGAGTATCACGATACATGATGATACATACATGATACGCATTGTGTATTGTCAAGCTGGAGTATCACGATACATGACACGCATTGTGTATTGTCAAGCTTGAGTATCACGATACATGACACGCATTGTGTATTGTCAATCTTGAGTATCACGATACATGACACGCATTGTGTATTGTCAAGCTTGAGTATCACGATACATGATGATACATACATGATACGCATTGTGTATTGTCAAGCTGGAGTATCACGATACATGACACGCATTGTGTATTGTCAAGCTTGAGTATCACGATACATGACACGCATTGTGTATTGTCAATCTTGAGTATCACGATACATGACACGCATTGTGTATTGTCAAGCTTGAGTATCACAATACATGACACGCATTGTGTATTGTCAAGCTTGAGTATCACGATACATGACACGCATTGTGCATTGTCAAGCTTGAGTATCACGATACATGACACGCATTGTGTATTGTCAAGCTTGAGTATCACGATACATGACACGCATTGTGTATTGTCAAGCTTGAGTATCACGATACATGATACGCATTGTGTATTGTCAAGCTTGAGTATCACGATACATGATACGCATTGTGTATTGTCAAGCTTGAGTATCACGATACATGATACGCATTGTGTATTGTCAAGCTTGAGTATCACGATACATGATACGCATTGTGTATTGTCAAGCTTGAGTATCACGATACATGACACGCATTGTGTATTGTCAAGCTTGAGTATCACGATACATGACACGCATTGTGTATTGTCAAGCTTGAGTATCACGATACATGACACGCATTGTGTATTGTCAAGCTTGAGTATCACGATACATGATACGCATTGTGTATTGTCAAGCTTGAGTATCACGATACATGACAAGCATTGTGTATTGTCAAGCTTGAGTATCACGATACATGATACGCATTGTGTATTGTCAAGCTTGAGTATCACGATACATGACACGCATTGTGTATTGTCAAGCTTGAGTATCACGATACATGACACGCATTGTGTATTGTCAAGCTTGAGTATCACGATACATGATAGGCATTGTCAAGCTTGAGTATCACGATACATGATACGCATTGTCAAGCTTGAGTATAACGATACATGATACATATTGCGTATTGTCAAGCTTGAGTATCACGATACATTATACGTATTGTCAAGTTTGAGTACCACGATATATGATACATATTGCGTATTGTCATACATGATACATATTGTGCATTGTCAAGCTCAAGTATCATGATACATGATACGTATTGTCAAGCTTGAGTATCACGATACATGATATGTACTGTGCATTGTTAAGCATGAGTATCACGATACATGATATGTATTGTCAACCTTGAGTATCACGATACATGATACATATTGCGCATTGTCAAGTTTGAGTATCATGATACATGATACACATTGTAAAGTTTGAGTATCACGATGCATGATACGCATTGCATATTGTCAAGCTTGAGTATCACGATACATTATACGCATTGTGTATTGTCAAGCTTGAGTATCACGATACATGACACGCATTGTGTATTGTCAAGCTTGAGTATCACGATACATGACACGCATTGTGTATTGTCAAGCTTGAGTATCACGATACATGACACGCATTGTGTATTGTCAAGCTTGAGTATCACGATACATGACACGCATTGTGTATTGTCAAGCTTGAGTATCACGATACATGACACGCATTGTGTATTGTCAAGCTTGAGTATCACGATACATGATACGCATTGTGTATTGTCAAGCTTGAGTATCACGATACATGATACGCATTGTGTATTGTCAAGCTTGAGTATCACGATACATGATACGCATGGTGTATTTTCAAGCTTGAGTATCACGATACATGATACGCATTGTGTATTGTCAAGCTTGAGTATCACGATACATGATAGGCATTGTCAAGCTTGAGTATCACGATACATGACACGCATTGCTTATTGTCAAGGTTGAGTATCACGATACATGATACGCATTGTCAAGCTTGAGTATCACGATACATGATATGTATTGTGTATTGTGAAGTTTGAGTATAACGATACATGATATGTATTGCATATTGTCAAGCTTGAGTATCACGATACATGATACGCATTGTCAAGCTTGAGTATAACGATACATGATACATATTGCGTATTGTCAAGCTTGAGTATCACGATACATGATACGTATTGTCAAGTTTGAGTACCACGATATATGATACATATTGCGTATTGTCATACATGATACATATTGTGTATTGTCAAGCTCGAGTATCATGATACATGATACGTATTGTTAAGCATGAGTATCACGATACATGATATGTATTGTCAACCTTGAGTATCACGATACATGATACGTATTGCGCATTGTCAAGTTTGAGTATCATGATACATGATACACATTGTAAAGTTTGAGTATCACGATACATGATACGCATTGCATATTGTCAAGCTTGAGTATCACGATACATGATACGTATTGCACATTGTCAAGCTTGAGTATCACGATACATGATACGCATTGTATCACGCTACATATTGCGTATCGTCAAGCTTGAGTATCACGATACATGATGATACATATTGCGTATTGTCATGCTCGAGTATCATGATACATGATGATACATAGTGCGTATTGTCACGCTTGAGTATCACGATACATGATGATACATATTGTGTATTGTTAAGCTTGAGTATCACGATACATGACACGCATTGTGTATTGTCAATATTGAGTATCACGATACATGACACGCATTGTGTATTGTCAAGCTTGAGTATCACGATACATGATACGCATTGTGTATTGTCAAGCTTGAGTATCACGATACATGCTACGCATTGTGTATTGTCAAGCTTGAGTATCACGATACATGATACGCATTGTGTATTGTCAAGCTTGAGTATCACGATACATTATACGCATTGTGTATTGTCAAGCTTGAGTATCACGATACATGACACGCATTGTGTATTGTCAAGCTTGAGTATCACGATACATGACACGCATTGTGTATTGTCAAGCTTGAGTATCACGATACATGATATACGCATTGTGTATTGTCAAGCTTGAGTATCACGATACATGACACGCATTGTGTATTGTCAAACTTGAGTATCACGATACATGACACGCATTGTGTATTGTCAAGCTTGAGTATCACGATACATGACACGGATTGTGTATTGTCAAGCTTGAGTATCACGATACATGATGATACATACATGATATGCATTGTGTATTGTCAAGCTGGAGTATCACGATACATGACACGCATTGTGTATTGTCAAGCTTGAGTATCACGATACATGACACGCATTGTGTATTGTCAATCTTGAGTATCACGATACATGACACGCATTGTGTATTGTCAAGCTTGAGTATCACGATACATGATGATACATACATGATACGCATTGTGTATTGTCAAGCTGGAGTATCACGATACATGACACGCATTGTGTATTGTCAAGCTTGAGTATCACGATACATGACACGCATTGTGTATTGTCAAGCTTGAGTATCACGATACATGACACGCATTGTGTATTGTCAAGCTTGAGTATCACGATACATGACACGCATTGTGTATTGTCAAGCTTGAGTATCACGATACATGACACGCATTGTGCATTGTCAAGCTTGAGTATCACGATACATGACACGCATTGTGTATTGTCAAGCTTGAGTATCACGATACATGACAAGCATTGTGTATTGTCAAGCTTGAGTATCACGATACATGATACGCATTGTGTATTGTCAAGCTTGAGTATCACGATACATGATACGCATTGTGTATTGTCAAGCTTGAGTATCACGATACATGATACGCATTGTGTATTGTCAAGCTTGAGTATCACGATACATGACACGCATTGTGTATTGTCAAGCTTGAGTATCACGATACATGACACGCATTGTGTATTGTCAAGCTTGAGTATCACGATACATGACACGCATTGTGTATTGTCAAGCTTGAGTATCACGATACATGATAGGCATTGTCAAGCTTGAGTATCACGATACATGATACGCATTGTCAAGCTTGAGTATAACGATACATGATACATATTGCGTATTGTCAAGCTTGAGTATCACGATACATTATACGTATTGTCAAGTTTGAGTACCACGATATATGATACATATTGCGTATTGTCATACATGATACATATTGTGCATTGTCAAGCTCAAGTATCATGATACATGATACGTATTGTCAAGCTTGAGTATCACGATACATGATATGTACTGTGCATTGTTAAGCATGAGTATCACGATACATGATATGTATTGTCAACCTTGAGTATCACGATACATGATACATATTGCGCATTGTCAAGTTTGAGTATCATGATACATGATACACATTGTAAAGTTTGAGTATCACGATGCATGATACGCATTGCATATTGTCAAGCTTGAGTATCACGATACATGATACGTATTGCACATTGTCAAGCTTGAGTATCACGAATCATGATACGCATTGTATCACGCTACATATTGCGTATTTGTCAAGCTTGAGTATCACGATACATGATGATACATATTGCGTATTGTCATGCTCGAGTATCATGATACATGATGATACATATTGCGTATTGTCACGCTTGAGTATCACGATACATGACACGCATTGTGTATTGTCAAGCTTGAGTATCACGATACATGATACGCATTGTGTATTGTCAAGCTTGAGTATCACGATACAAGATACGCATTGTGTATTGTCAAGCTTGAGTATCACGATACATGATGCTCATTGTGTATTGTCAAGCTTGAGTATCACGATACATGACACGCATTGCTTATTGTCAAGGTTGAGTATCACGATACATGATACGCATTGTCAAGCTTGAATATCCCGATACATGATACGTATTGCGTAGTCAAGCTGGAGTATCACGATACATGATACGTATTGTGTATTGTCACGCTTGAGCATCACGATACATGATACGCATTGCGTATTGTTAAGCTTGAGTATCACGATACATGATACGTATTGCGTATTGTCAAGCTTGAGTATCACAATACATGATACGTATTGCATATTGTCAAGCTTGAGTATCTCAATACATGATACATATTGCGTATTGTCATACATGATACATATTGTGTATTGTCAAGCTCGAGTATCATGATACATGATACGTATTGTCAAGCTTGAGTATCACGATACATGATATGTACTGTGCATTGTTAAGCATGAGTATCACGATACATGATATGTATTGTCAACCTTGAGTATCACGATACATGATACGTATTGCGCATTGTCAAGTTTGAGTATCATGATACATGATACACATTGTAAAGTTTGAGTATCACGATACATGATACGCATTGCATATTGTCAAGCTTGAGTATCACGATACATGATACGTATTGCACATTGTCAAGCTTGAGTATCACGATACATGATACGCATTGTATCACGCTACATATTGCATATCGTCAAGCTTGAGTATCACGATACATGATGATACATATTGCGTATTGTCATGCTCGAGTATCATGATACATGATGATACATAGTGCGTATTGTCACGCTTGAGTATCACGATACATGATGATACATATTGTGTATTGTCAAGCTTGAGTATCACGATACATGACACGCATTGTGTATTGTCAAGCTTGAGTATCACGATACATGACACGCATTGTGTATTGTCAAGCTTGAGTATCACGATACATGATACGCATTGTGTATTGTCAAGCTTGAGTATCACGATACATGATATGCATTGTGTATTGTCAAGCTTGAGTATCACGATACATGATACGCATTGTGTATTGTCAAGCTTGAGTATCACGATACATTATACGCATTGTGTATTGTCAAGCTTGAGTATCACGATACATGACACGCATTGTGTATTGTCAAGCTTGAGTATCACGATACATGACACGCATTGTGTATTGTCAAGCTTGAGTATCACGATACATGATATACGCATTGTGTATTGTCAAGCTTGAGTATCACGATACATGACACGCATTGTGTATTGTCAAACTTGAGTATCACGATACATGACACGCATTGTGTATTGTCAAGCTTGAGTATCACGATACATGACACGCATTGTGTATTGTCAAGCTTGAGTATCACGATACATGATGATACATACATGAGACGCATTGTGTATTGTCAAGCTGGAGTATCACGATACATGACACGCATTGTGTATTGTCAAGCTTGAGTATCACGATACATGACACGCATTGTGTATTGTCAATCTTGAGTATCACGATACATGACACGCATTGTGTATTGTCAAGCTTGAGTATCACGATACATGACACGCATTGTGTATTGTCAAGCTTGAGTATCACGATACATGACACGCATTGTGTATTGTCAAGCTTGAGTATCACGATACATGACACGCATTGTGTATTGTCAAGCTTGAGTATCACGATACATGACACGCATTGTGTATTGTCAAGCTTGAGTATCACGATACATGATACGCATTGTGTATTGTCAAGCTTGAGTATCACGATACATGACACGCATTGTGTATTGTCAAGCTTGAGTATCACGATACATGACACGCATTGTGTATTGTCAAGCTTGAGTATCACGATACATGACACGCATTGTGTATTGTCAAGCTTGAGTATCACGATACATGACACGCATTGTGTATTGTCAAGCTTGAGTATCACGATACATGACACGCATTGTGTATTGTCAAGCTTGAGTATCACGATACATGATACGCATTGTGTATTGTCAAGCTTGAGTATCACGATACATGACACGCATTGTGTATTGTCAAGCTTGAGTATCACGATACATGACACGCATTGTGTATTGTCAAGCTTGAGTATCACGATACATGACACGCATTGTGTATTGTCAAGCTTGAGTATCACGATACATGATACGCATTGTGTATTGTCAAGCTTGAGTATCACGATACATGACAAGCATTGTGTATTGTCAAGCTTGAGTATCACGATACATGATACGCATTGTGTATTGTCAAGCTTGAGTATCACGATACATGACACGCATTGTGTATTGTCAAGCTTGAGTATCACGATACATGACACGCATTGTGTATTGTCAAGCTTGAGTATCACGATACATGATAGGCATTGTCAAGCTTGAGTATCACGATACATGATACGCATTGTCAAGCTTGAGTATAACGATACATGATACATATTGCGTATTGTCAAGCTTGAGTATCACGATACATTATACGTATTGTCAAGTTTGAGTACCACGATATATGATACATATTGCGTATTGTCATACATGATACATATTGTGTATTGTCAAGCTCGAGTATCATGATACATGATACGTATTGTCAAGCTTGAGTATCACGATACATGATATGTACTGTGCATTGTTAAGCATGAGTATCACGATACATGATATGTATTGTCAACCTTGAGTATCACGATACATGATACATATTGCGCATTGTCAAGTTTGAGTATCATGATACATGATACACATTGTAAAGTTTGAGTATCACGATGCATGATACGCATTGCATATTGTCAAGCTTGCGTATCACGATACATGATACGTATTGCACATTGTCAAGCTTGAGTATCACGAATCATGATACGCATTGTATCACGCTACATATTGCGTATTTGTCAAGCTTGAGTATCACGATACATGATGATACATATTGCGTATTGTCATGCTCGAGTATCATGATACATGATGATACATATTGCGTATTGTCACGCTTGAGTATCACGATACATGATGATACATATTGTGTATTGTCAAGCTTGAGTATCACGATACATGACACGCATTGTGTATTGTCAAGCTTGAGTATCACGATACATGACACGCATTGTGTATTGTCAAACTTGAGTATCACGATACATGACACGCATTGTGTATTGTCAAGCTTGAGTATCATGATACATGATACGCATTGTGTATTGTCAAGCTTGAGTATCACGATACATGACACGCATTGTGTATTGTCAAGCTTGAGTATCACGATACATGATACGCATTGTGTATTGTCAAGCTTGAGTATCACGATACATGATACGCATTGTGTATTGTCAAGCTTGAGCATCACGATACATGATACGCATTGTGTATTGTCAAGCTTGAGTATCACGATACATGACACGCATTGTGTATTGTCAAGCTTGAGTATCACGATACATGACAAGCATTGTGTATTGTCAAGCTTGAGTATCACAATACATGATACATGATATGTATCACGATACATGTGTATTGTCAAGCTTGAGTATCACGATACATGACACGCATTGTGTATTGTCAAGCTTGAGTATCACGATACATGACACGCATTGTGTATTGTCAAGCTTGAGTATCACGATACATGACACGCATTGTGTATTGTCAAGCTTGAGTATCACGATACATGACACGCATTGTGTATTGTCAAGCTTGAGTATCACGATACATGACACGCATTGTGCATTGTCAAGCTTGAGTATCACGATACATGACACGCATTGTGTATTGTCAAGCTTGAGTATCACGATACATGACACGCATTGTGTATTGTCAAGCTTGAGTATCACGATACATGATACGCATTGTGTATTGTCAAGCTTGAGTATCACGATACAAGATACGCATTGTGTATTGTCAAGCTTGAGTATCACGATACATGATGCGCATTGTGTATTGTCAAGCTTGAGTATCACGATACATGACACGCATTGCTTATTGTCAAGGTTGAGTATCACGATACATGATACGCATTGTCAAGCTTGAATATCCCGATACATGATACGTATTGCGTAGTCAAGCTGGAGTATCACGATACATGATACGTATTGTGTATTGTCACGCTTGAGCATCACGATACATGATACGCATTGCGTATTGTTAAGCTTGAGTATCACGATACATGATACGTATTGCGTATTGTCAAGCTTGAGTATCACAATACATGATACGTATTGCATATTGTCAAGCTTGAGTATCTCAATACATGATACGCATTGCTTATTTTCAAGCTTGAGTATCACGATACATGATACGTATTGTCAAGCATGAGTATCACGATACATGATACGTATTGTGTATTGTTAAGCTGGAGTATCACGATACATGATATGTATTGTGTATTGTCAAGCTTGGGTATCACGATACATAATACGTATTGCATATTGTCAAGCTTGAGTATCACAATACATGACACGCATTGCTTATTGTCAAGGTTGAGTATCACGATACATGATACGCATTGTCAAGCTTGAATATCCCGATACATGATACGTATTGCGTAGTCAAGCTGGAGTATCACGATACATGATACGTATTGTGTATTGTCACGCTTGAGCATCACGATACATGATACGCATTGCGTATTGTTAAGCTTGAGTATCACGATACATGATACGTATTGCATATTATCAATCTTGAGTATCACGTTACATGATACGTATTGTGTATTGTTAACCTTGAGTATCACGATACATGATACATACTGTGCATTGTCAAGCTTGGGTATCACGATACATGATAGGCATTGTCAAGCTTGAGTATCACGATACATGATACGTATTGCGTATTGTGAAGTTTGAGTATAACGATACATGATATGTATTTCATATTGTCAAGCTTGAGTATCACGATACATTATACGCATTGTCAAGCTTGAGTATAACGATACATGATACATATTGCGTATTGTCAAGCTTGAGTATCACGATACATGATACGTATTGTCAAGTTTGAGTACCACGATATATGATACATATTGCGTATTGTCATACATGATACATATTGTGTATTGTCAAGCTCGAGTATCATGATACATGATACGTATTGTCAAGCTTGAGTATCACGATACATGATATGTACTGTGCATTGTTAAGCATGAGTATCACGATACATGATATGTATTGTCAACCTTGAGTATCACGATACATGATACATATTGCGCATTGTCAAGTTTGAGTATCATGATACATGATACACATTGTAAAGTTTGAGTATCACGATACATGATACGCATTGTGTATTGTCAAGCTTGAGTATCACGATACATGACACGCATTGTGTATTGTCAAGCTTGAGTATCACGATACATGATACGCATTGTGTATTGTCAAGCTGGAGTATCACGATACATGACACGCATTGTGTATTGTCAAGCTTGAGTATCACGATACATGACACGCATTGTGTATTGTCAAGCTTGAGTATCACGATACATGACACGCATTGTGTATTGTCAAGCTTGAATATCACGATAATGACACGCATTGTGTATTGTCAAGCTTGAGCATCACGATACATGACACGCATTGTGTATTGTCAAGCTTGAGTATCACGATACATGACACGCATTGTGCATTGTCAAGCTTGAGTATCACGATACATGACACGCATTGTGTATTGTCAAGCTTGAGTATCACGATACATGACACGCATTGTGTATTGTCAAGCTTGAGTATCACGATACATGACACGCATTGTGTATTGTCAAGCTTGAGTATCACGATACATGATACGCGTTGTGTATTGTCAACCTTGAGTATCACGATACATGATACGTATTGCGCATTGTCAAGTTTGAGTATCATGATACATGATACACATTGTAAAGTTTGAGTATCACGATACATGATACGCATTGCATATTGTCAAGCTTGAGTATCACGATACATGATACGTATTGCACATTGTCAAGCTTGAGTATCACGATACATGATACGCATTGTATCACGCTACATATTGTGTATTTGTCAAGCTTGAGTATCACGATACATGATGATACATATTGCGTATTGTCATGCTCGAGTATCATGATACATGATGATACATATTGCGTATTGTCACGCTTGAGTATCACGATACATGATGATACATATTGTGTATTCTCAAGCTTGAGTATCACGATACATGATGATACATATTTTTGTATTGTCAAGCTTGAGTATCACGATACATGACACGCATTGTGTATTGTCAAGCTTGAGTATCACGATACATGACACGCATTGTGTATTGTCAAGCTTGAGTATCACGATACATGACACGCATTGTGTATTGTCAAGCTTGAGTATCACGATACATGATACGCATTGTGTATTGTCAAGCTTGAGTATCACGATACATGATACGCATTGTGTATTGTCAAGCTTGAGTATCATGATACATGACACGCATTGTGTATTGTCAAGCTTGAGTATCACGATACATGACACACATTGTGTATTGTCAAGCTTGAGTATCACGATACATGACACGCATTGTGTATTGTCAACCTTGAGTATCACGATACATGATACGTATTGCGCATTGTCAAGTTTGAGTATCATGATACATGATACACATTGTAAAGTTTGAGTATCACGATACATGATACGCATTGCATATTGTCAAGCTTGAGTATCACGATACATGATACATATTGCACATTGTCAAGCTTGAGTATCACGATACATGATACGCATTGTATCACGCTACATATTGCGTATTGTCAAGCTTGAGTATCATGATACATGATGATACATATTGCGTATTGTCATGCTCGAGTATCATGATACAAGATGATACATATTGCGTATTGTCACGCTTGAGTATCACGATACATGATGATACATATTGTGTATTGTCAAGCTTGAGTATCACGATACATGACACGCATTGTGTATTGTCAAGCTTGAGTATCACGATACATGACACGCATTGTGTATTGTCAAGCTTGAGTATCACGATACATGATACGCATTGTGTATTGTCAAGCTTGAGTATCACGATACATGATACGCATTGTGTATTGTCAAGCTTGAGTATCACGATACATGATACGCATTGTGTATTGTCAAGCTTGAGTATCACGATACATGATACGCATTGTGTATTGTCAAGCTTGAGTATCACGATACATGACACGCATTGTGTATTGTCAAGCTTGAGTATCACGATACATGACACGCATTGTGTATTGTCAAGCTTGAGTATCACGATACATGATACGCATTGTGTATTGTCAAGCTGGAGTATCACGATACATGACACGCATTGTGTATTGTCAAGCTTGAGTATCACGATACATGACACGCATTGTGTATTGTCAAGCTTGAGTATCACGATACATGACACGCATTGTGTATTGTCAAGCTTGAGTATCACGATAATGACACGCATTGTGTATTGTCAAGCTTGAGCATCACGATACATGACACGCATTGTGTATTGTCAAGCTTGAGTATCACGATACATGACACGCATTGTGTATTGTCAAGCTTGAGTATCACGATACATGACACGCATTGTGTATTGTCAAGCTTGAGTATCACGATACATGATACGCGTTGTGTATTGTCAAGCTTGAGTATCACGATACATGATACGCATTGTGTATTGTCAAGCTTGAGTATCACGATACATGATACGCATTGTGTATTGTCAAGCTTGAGTATCATGATACATGACACGCATTGTGTATTGTCAAGTTTGAGTATCACGATACATGATACGCATTGCATATTTTCAAGCTTGAGTATCACGATACATGATACGTATTGCACATTGTCAAGCTTGAGTATCACGATACATGATACGCATTGTATCACGCTACATATTGCGTATTGTCATGCTCTAGTATCATGATACATGATGATACATATTGCGTATTGTCATGCTCGAGTATCATGATACATGATGATACATATTGCGTATTGTCACGCTTGAGTATCACGATACATGATGATACATATTGTGTATTGTCAAGCTTGAGTATCACGATACATGACACGCATTGTGTATTGTCAAGCTTGAGTATCACGATACATGACACGCATTGTGTATTGTCAAGCTTGAGTATCACGATACATGATACGCATTGTGTATTGTCAAGCTTGAGTATCACGATACATGATACGCATTGTGTATTGTCAAGCTTGAGTATCACGATACATGACACGCATTGTGTATTGTCAAGCTTGAGCATCACGATACATGATACGCATTGTGTATTGTCAAGCTTGAGTATCACGATACATGACATGCGTTGTGTATTGTCAAGCTTGAGTATCACGATACATGACACGCATTGTGTATTGTCAAGCTTGAGTATCACGATACATGACACGCATTGTGTATTGTCAAGCTTGAGTATCACGATACATGGCACGCATTGTGTATTGTCAAGCTTGAGTATCACGATACATGACACGCATTGTGTATTGTCAAGCTTGAGTATCACGATACATGACACGCATTGTGTATTCTCAAGCTTGAGTATCACGATACATGACCCGCATTGTGTATTGTCAAGCTTGAGTATCTCGATACATGACACGCATTGTGTATTGTCAAGCTTGAGTATCACGATACATGACACGCATTGTGTATTGTCAAGCTTGAATATCACGATACATGATACGCATTGTGTATTGTCAAGCTTGAGTATCACGATACATGACACGCATTGTGTCTTGTCAAGCTTGAGTATCACGATACATGACACGCATTGTGTATTGTCAAGCTTGAGTATCACGATACATGACACGCATTGTGTATTGTCAAGCTTGAGTATCACGATACATGACACGCATTGTGTATTGTCAAGCTTGAGTATCACAATACATGATACGCATTGTGTATTGTCAAGCTTGAGTATCACGATACATGACACGCATTGTGTATTGTCAAGCTTGAGTATCACGATACATGATACGCATTGTGTATTGTCAAGCTTGAGTATCACGATACATGACACGCATTGTGTATTGTCAAGCTTGAGTATCACGATACATGACCCGCATTGTGTGTTGTCAAGCTTGAGTATCTCGATACATGACACGCATTGTGTATTGTCAAGCTTGAGTATCACGATACATGACACGCATTGTGTATTCTCAAGCTTGAGTATCACGATACATGACCCGCATTGTGTATTGTCAAGCTTGAGTATCTCGATACATGACACGCATTGTGTATTGTCAAGCTTGAGTATCACGATACATGACACGCATTGTGTATTGTCAAGCTTGAGTATCACGATACATGACACGCATTGTGTATTGTCAAGCTTGAGTATCACGATACATGACACGCATTGTGTATTGTCAAGCTTGAGTATCACGATACATGACACGCATTGTGTATTGTCAAGCTTGAGTATCACGATACATGACACGCATTGTGTATTGTCAAGCTTGAGTATCACGATACATGACACGCATTGTGTATTGTCAAGCTTGAGTATCACGATACATGACACGCATTGTGTATTGTCAAGCTTGAGTATCACGATACATGATACGCATTGTGTATTGTCAAGCTTGAGTATCACGATACATGACACGCATTGTGTATTGTCAAGCTTGAGTATCACGATACATGACACGCATTGTGTATTGTCAAGCTTGAGTATCACGATACATGACACGCATTGTGTATTGTCAAGCTTGAGTATCACGATACATGATACGCATTGTGTATTGTCAACCTTGAGTATCATGATACATGATTATACATATTGTGTATTGTCAAGCTTGAGTATCACGATACATGATACGCATTGTGTATTGTCAAGCTTGAGAATCATGATACATGACACGCATTGTGTATTGTCAAGCTTGAGTATCACGATACATGACACGCATTGTGTATTGTCAAGCTTGAGTATCACGATACATGATACGCATTGTGTATTGTCAAGCTTGAGTATCACGATACATGACAAGCATTGTGTATTGTCAAGCTTGAGTATCACGATACATGATACGCATTGTGCATTGTCAAGCTTGAGTATCACGATACATGACACGCATTGTGTATTGTGACACTTGAGTATCACGATACATGACACGCATTGTGTATTGTCAAGCTTGTGTATCACGATACATGATACGCATTGTGTATTGTCAAGCTTGAGTATCACGATACATGACACGCATTGTGTATTGTCAAGCTTGAGTATCACGATACATGACACGCATTGTGTATTGTCAAGCTTGAGTATCACGATACATGACACGCATTGTGTATTGTCAAGCTTGAGTATCACGATACATGACACGCATTGTGTATTGTCAAGCTTGAGTATCACGACACATGACACGCATTGTGTATTGTCAAGCTTGAGTATCACGATACATGATACGTATTGCGCATTGTCAAGTTTGAGTATCATGATACATGATACACATTGTAAAGCTTGAGTATCACGATACATGATACGCATTGCATATTGTCAAGCTTGAGTATCACGATACATGATACGTATTGCGCATTGTCAAGCTTGAGTATCATGATACATGATACGCATTGTATCACGCTACATATTGCGTATCGTCAAGCTTGAGTATCACGATACATGATGATACATATTGCGTATTGTCATGCTCGAGTATCACGATACATGATGAACATATTGCGCATTGTCACGCTTGAGTATCACGATACATGACACGCATTGTGTATTGTCAAGCTTGAGTATCACGATACATGACACGCATTGTGTATTGTCAAGCTTGAGTATCACGATACATGATACGCATTGTGTATTGTGACACTTGAGTATCACGATACATGATACGCATTGTGTATTGTCAAGCTTGAGTATCACGATACATGACACGCATTGTGTATTGTCAAGCTTGAGTATCACGATACATGATACGCATTGTGTATTGTGACACTTGAGTATCACGATACATGACACGCATTGTGTATTGTGACACTTGAGTATCACGATACATGACACGCATTGTGTATTGTCAAGCTTGAGTATCACGATACATGATACGCATTGTGTATTGTCAAGCTTGAGTATCACGATACATGACACGCATTGTGTATTGTCAAGCTTGAGTATCACGATACATGACACGCATTGTGTATTGTCAAGCTTGAGAATCACGATACATGACACGCATTGTGTATTGTCAAGCTTGAGTATCACGATACATGACATGCATTGTGTATTGTCAAGCTTGAGTATCACGATACATGACACGCATTGTGTATTGTCAAGCTTGAGTATCACGATACATGACACGCATTGTGTATTGTCAAGCTTGAGTATCACGATACATGATACGCATTGTGTATTGTCAAGCTTGAGTATCACGATACATGACATGCATTGTGTATTGTCAAGCTTGAGTATCTCGATACATGACACGCATTGTGTATTGTCACGCTTGAGTATCACGATACATGATACGCATTGTGTATTGTCAAGCTTGAGTATCACGATACATGACACGCATTGTGTATTGTCAAGCTTGAGTATCACGATACATGACACGCATTGTGTATTGTCAAGCTTGAGTATCACGATACATGACACGCATTGTGTATTGTCACGCTTGAGTATCACGATACATGATACGCATTGTGTATTGTCAAGCTTGAGTATCACGATACATGACACGCTTTGTGTATTGTCAAGCTTGAGTATCACGATACATGACATGCATTGTGTATTGTCAAGCTTGAGTATCACGATACATGACACGCATTGTGTATTGTCAAGCTTGAGTATCACGATACATGACACGCATTGTGTATTGTCAAGCTTGAGTATCACGATACATGACACGCATTGTGTATTGTCAAGCTTGAGTATCACGATACATGATACGCATTGTGTATTGTCAAGCTTGAGTATCACGATACATGACATGCATTGTGTATTGTCAAGCTTGAGTATCACGATACATGACACGCATTGTGTATTGTCAAGCTTGAGTATCACGATACATGATACGCATTGTGTATTGTCAAGCTTGAGTATCACGATACATGATACGCATTGTGTATTGTCAAGCTTGAGTATCACGATACATGACACGCATTGTGTATTGTCAAGCTTGAGTATCACGATACATGATACGCATTGTGTATTGTGACACTTGAGTATCACGATACATGACACGCATTGTGTATTGTGACACTTGAGTATCACGATACATGACACGCATTGTGTATTGTCAAGCTTGAGTATCACGATACATGATACGCATTGTGTATTGTCAAGCTTGAGTATCACGATACATGACACGCATTGTGTATTGTCAAGCTTGAGTATCACGATACATGACACGCATTGTGTATTGTCAAGCTTGAGAATCACGATACATGACACGCATTGTGTATTGTCAAGCTTGAGTATCACGATACATGATACGCATTGTGTATTGTCAAGCTTGAGTATCTCGATACATGACACGCATTATGTATTGTCAAGCTTGAGTATCACGATACATGACACGCATTGTGTATTGTCAAGCTTGAGTATCACAATACATGATACGCATTGTGTATTGTCAAGCTTGAGAATCACGATACATGACACGCATTGTGTATTGTCAAGCTTGAGTATCACGATACATGATACGCATTGTGTATTGTCAAGCTTGAGTATCTCGATACATGACACGCATTATGTATTGTCAAGCTTGAGTATCACGATACATGACACGCATTGTGTATTGTCAAGCTTGAGTATCACGATACATGATACGCATTGTGTATTGTCAAGCTTGAGTATCACGATACATGACACGCATTGTGTATTGTCAAGCTTGAGTATCACGATACATGACACGCATTGTGTATTGTCAAGCTTGAGTATCACGATACATGACAAGCATTGTGTATTGTCAAGCTTGAGTATCACGATATATGATACATATTGTGTATTGTCAAGCTTGAGTATCACGATACATGACACGCATTGTGTATTGTCAAGCTTGAGTATCACGATCCATGACACGCATTGTGTATTGTCAAGCTTGAGTATCACGATACATGACACGCATTGTGTATTGTCAAGCTTGAGTATCACGATACATGATACGCATTGTGTATTGTCAAGCTTGAGTATCACGATACATGACACGCATTGTGTATTGTCAAGCTTGAGTATCACGATACATGATACGCATTGTGTATTGTCAAGCTTGAGTATCACGATACATGACACGCATTGTGTATTGTCAAGCTTGAGTATCACGATACATGACACGCATTGTGTATTGTCAAGCTTGAGTATCACGATACATGACACGCATTGTGTATTGTCAAGCTTGAGTATCACGATACATGACACGCATTGTGTATTGTCAAGCTTGAGTATCACGATACATGACACGCATTGTGTATTGTCAAGCTTGAGTATCACGATACATGACACGCATTGTGTATTGTCAAGCTTGAGTATCACGATACATGACACGCATTGTGTATTGTCAAGCTTGAGTATCACGATACATGACACGCATTGTGTATTGTGACACTACTAGTCTTAAACTCTTTAACCCTTGGAACCATCAATTTCTGTGGTGGCCATGCCCACCCGAGTTTATAGCAAAATAATTAATAACAATTTGACAATTTTAACTTTCAGTTTAACTTTTAATGGTTAAGATTGGTCAAGAAAATTCTTCTCAGTGATGTCCATTTCAGGCCAAGAGAAGACTATTTTTTTTAACTTTACCACTTAACTGACTGGCACAGTTATTCATTCCAGTGGTGAATTAAAAAAACCCCCAAAAAAACAGTATTCTCTTGTTTCTCAAGACCATTATGGAGGCCAGTTTTAGTTGCCTTGACCACTAAATGGTTAAATCTAAATTATTTACCATCTCTGTGTACTCCTTTGTGTTTTTTCATATTTTTAATTACAGAGTTTTACCGTAAAATCTTTATTGAATTCCGCACATTCTGAGCCAGGAAGACAGTACAGTTCAGAAATAACTTTACATTGTTTCCAAAATATAATAAAAAGTACTATTGAATATTTTGAACATAAGTGGATTGGAAGACATTGCTATCATGCCTTCCAACCCTGCTATGTTCAGAGTATTCAATAGCAAATTACTTACTAACTACCGTATTTCTGTTTTTGATTTGAGCTGTACTGTATCAGCCTATAAGGTTCAAAGGGTTAGCCCTTTAATGCTCAAATTTGTTCAAGAAAATTTTAATATTTGCCTACTGAATGTCCATTTACAGGCCAAGAGAATACAATTTTTGAAAATTTATCACTGGAATGACTGGCTCGGTTATCGTAAATTTTCAAAAATTGTATTCTCTTGGCCTGTAAATAGACAATCCACAAGACCATAGCAGAGGCCGGTTTTGGCCGGTATGACCATTAAAGTGCTAATGATCACATCTTCTGGTTCTGTTTTTTTGTAAAAAAACATTATTTTTGTACAAAACTAAATTTTTCTGATGTCTCTGGTAGAGAATGCGTTAACCCTTAAGTGGTCAAGATTGGTCAATAAAATATACATTTCTTGCTGAGTAAATTAACCGTTTGAGTGTTGATAGCCACCAGACAATAATTTCAATGGGAAATAACGCTGGACTTAGTGAATATTTTGAAAATAATTTGACTGAAAGTTGTTGGTGGCTTAGCCACCAACAATGTTCAGTCAATTTGTTTTCAAAATATTCAGCATATTCAGACATAAATCTCATGGAAAATGTAATCTGCAAAAATTCAGCAGGCAGACAGTTAATGTCCGTTTGCAGGCCATGGGAATGAATTTACCACTGGAATAACTGGTTCGGATATTGAGAAAGTTATTCCACCTTTCTACGAAGGGTCGCCTCTTTACCTAGAAATGGGTGTTTATCAGGACCAAATCCGCTGCCATTGGCATATGACATAGTATGATATTGCCACTATTCTATCACAATAATAAGTTGTAGTTATTAACACGGAAACACTAAATGGCTTCATTTTCTCAAATTAAATCTTTGATGTTGTACCATTGCCTCAGGCAGAATCTTGCAGAATTATCTTGGCATTAGGATTACTGGTGAAGTTATTGATCATGTTATGGATTTATGTTTCTGCGACAACCAGAAATATGGTTGAATTGTAATCATGAAGATCGCATGTTTGATATAATTCTACCGTACAGCTCAGAAATAACATCGTCTGTTTCCAAAACAAAATAAAATATACTGTTGAATAATTTGGACTTAAGCAGTCAAAAAATTTAAATATTTTCTTATTGAGCATCCATTTACGGGTCACGAGAACACAATTTTTGAAAATTTTCACTGGAATGACTGGCTCGGTTATCGAGCCAGTCATACCAGTGGTAAATTTTCATAAATTGGGTTCTCTTTGACCTGTAAATGGACATTCCACAAGACCATAGCAGAGGCCGATTTTGGTCGGCATGACCATTAAAGGGTTAATTTCACTGAAAATAAAATGCCCAAGGCAGGCACTTCTTATTCTATAATAATGGGTTAAGTATGTTGATCAGTTATGGCGTCTTATGGAGGGGGCTCATCATCATATCATCATTCCATAATGATGTAAAATATGCCCTTTGACCCAGATAGTATGTACATGAATTCTGCCTTCTCTCTCAACAACATAGTCGTAGTGTGTGTGGATCATTGACTTTGGTGTGCTATATTACCTCACATTTTGGTAGAACCAGGGCTATTATTATGCCATTCACATTGCCATCCCATACTCACTCACTGAAACCATGATCTATATGTGCATTAATCAACAGTTTTCATAAGAAATCAATTTTTTATCCATCAATCATCTGCTCATCTATCTACATGTTAATAGACCTTTTCCAGTTTTAGTTATGCCCTGCCCACTTCTGGCTAAGCTCCACCCACCCTTCGCTGTGTTGGAATTGATCGATCCCTGAATGCCCTGACTATCAATTCCCCAAAAACTATACAGGTAAGTTGTTGAATATTTTCTAACTAATTTAACAGGGTGCTGTTGCTGCATAGGCACAACAGCGCCTGGGACAGTCAAATTATTTATTGAATAGTAAAGACATACAATTTGTACAACAACGCATAGTCCGTCTTCAATTATGCATTCGTGACGTACTTATCTACGTCATTCATGATGTCATTGATTGTGATGCCAATCTACACGTCACGTAGTTGATTATGATGTCATATGATGGATGGATAAATTGGAAAGGTCCATTGTACAGTGACAGTCCTCTATAACACTAAAGGAGTGCATCACCATACATGGTTGTGGTATATATGCCAGAATAGAGATCTGTATTCAATTCATGTTGATTGAGTAAATGAAGATCGCATGTCTGTCCAGCTACTGTCGTCACTCAGAAGCTTAAAACTATAAATTAACAGAAAAACAATAATGAGGGCCCTGCAAACTATCAAATGATCATCACACAATGGTATATGATATACTATTTAAACTAGGTTTTAGGCACTGGATTCCAATCAAATTAAGTAGGAATATATTCAGCATAGCTTTTCTCACATAATAACAGAGTGAAAGTGCTATAGCGAGATCTGATCTGTCAGTTACGTAGCTGCCATCATATTATAATACATCACATGGTAGGTGATGTCGCAATCAAAATGACATAGCTCCATCGCAAAAATCAAAGTCTGTTAGGAATGTGCATGTCTCTGATACCCTTTGTCACTTTAGGTTACCCGTTACATTTATCTGGACTTCGTGCAACACTGGATAAGCTTTGCATTTAGCTACCCCACCGCTATATAGTCAGGCTCATGGTCACTAAGCTTCATATATAACATCCTTACTGCCACTATCAACACGGCTGTACTGTTGTGCCATGTAATTTTACTGTAGAGATTTTCTCATTTTAGACCCTTTTTTTTTTCTTTGTTTGAAGCGCTTCGACATGTAGATAATTTTCAGGAATGAACATCATCGCTTTTCACCATCCATCTTAACCCTTTAACACTTATATCAACCAAAAACGTCTTCTGCAGTCACGAAAGATCCCTTTAACCCTGAAATCTTTTCAAGGAAATTTCAATTTTCTCATAGAAAATGTCCATTTGCAGATCAAAAAGACTATTTTTGAAAATTTACCACTGGAATGCCTGGCTCGATAACTGAGCCAGTCATTTCAGTGATAAATTTTCAAAACTATCTTCTCTTGGTCTGCAAATGGACATTTTCTATGAGAAAATTGAAATTTCCTTGAAAAGATTTAAGGGTTAAAGGGATCAGGCCTAGTGCTATTTCCTTGTGTTTTGTAGAAATACATCAAAACTAGTACTATTTCCTTGAATCTTGTCAACATCTTTTTGAAACTAATTTGTCTTAAATCTGCAACAACATGTCCCAATCAAATTAGTTTAAAAACAGTTAACATCTTTATTCCTGTACCTTGAAATGCAGGAAATGTCAATTTCCCTTTCTCCGAGATCTAACAATACTCACCATTCTGTTACTTCTGATATACAGCTGGCTCTGACAGCGGCTCTAGGACTATAGACTTAGAAAGCTTTACCGACTCCTGGGAACCGGGTACTCGGCTCCCAACTGCCGAGTACCCGTTTACCATAGAGCTCATATTGTTTGCATAGCCACCAAACAAGAGAAAACTATGGCTTGCCTCCGTGGGGCTGGGAGGCTGGGTCCGTAACAGAATGGTGAGTATTGTTAGATCTCGGAGAAAGGGAAATTGACATTTCCTGCATTCTCCTTCGATCAATACTCACCATTCTGTTACTTCTGATATACACCAGATTTGATCAGTAACCTGGTGGGAAGGGGCAAGCCATACATGCTAATTTTGCCCCTTGGAGAAAGATTTTAGACTTCAAACTTGACTAACGGAGACCTAAAAAGGACCATCAAGTTTACGGAACCGAATCACATTCGCGTCACAGCTCCCCCCCCCTTTTTCCTCCTAAGAAAAGGGAGAGAACTAACGAACATGTATCTCGCCTGAAAACACCAATATGCCAAGAGGGTTAACTACTCCCTGCATATCGCTTGTATTAGCCTGGGAATGAGCATGAATATATACGATGAATGAACATGATACATATACATAATACAAAAAACTCTCACTTGTTGAATTACCTTATGATAACAGGACTTCAGACGTACCGCCTACAACCATTCACCGGTTCGGCCATCAGTGACACAATCTGGTTGACATCCTCTCGCCTGACCATGCCTGCTTTAGGTTCTTTTCTTACCGAAGTGAGAAAAGGGGAAAAGCAGTGTGGTCACTAACTATCGTTTCAAAACAGCTAAAGCGAGTGGATTGGCTGAGTCTGACACATCCCTCATATAGTAATCCGTGAATGAGGACTCACAGTGCCATTGTGCAACGGCCATGATGTCCTATAACGGAACACCATTGTAAAGGGCGGTCGAGGCGGCTATTCCTCTGACATTGTCTGCCCTTACGCCTTGCACCTGGTGCCCAGTCGCCATCTCGTGAGTAGTCTGAATGCATTCGACCACCCAACGAGAGATAGTATCCATGGATGCGGCGCCATAAGACTTTTTATGGCAGATCCACAGATGTCTATCGTTCGACCGTAACGAGTCAGTCCGTTTCTTGTACTTAGTCAAAGCACGGACCGGGCACCAGACACTGGCATCACGATCAAACCTAGTTAACTTCGGTATAATGATCGGTTTGCCGGGATATCTCAAAGATTGGTTCTTTGACATAACCTCTGCTCTTGGCAGAAGACGCAGACCTTCTCCAGAAACAATAAATCGGTTCCTCTCTGCCGAAAGCGCATGGATCTCACTGCGCCTTCTAGCTGAGGAAGCTGCCAATAGAAAACCCGCCTTTAGAGTCAAATGCTTTAGACTAGCCGAACGCAACGGTTCGAAAGGGTGCTTGGCCAGTACATTAAGCACTAAAGATAGACTCCAGGCTGGAATGACTACCGGTTGTCTCGGTCGGAGATTGCTCATTCCCTCAACATCACATTTAACTGGGCCACCTCTGGACTATCCCTGTTGGCTAGACAAGGGATAAATGATGCCAAAGCTGACTTGTATCCAGCAACTGTGACGGGAGCTAGTCCTCAAAAGAACAGCTCACAGAGAAAGTCTGCTATTTGCTGATAGTGGATTGAAAGGTATCAATACCCTTTTCTTCACACCAGTCTGCAAATCTGTTAACCTTGTTGTTATATGACTTGAAGGTTGACCTACTTCTCGCAGCCGCAATGAAATCAGCAGCCTGTCGAGAAAAGCCTTCCGACGTGGAACGTTGTTTGATAACATCCACGCAGTCATTGAACATCTCGGGACGCTCGTGTAGGAAGCGTCCCTTGGCCTGGGAGATTATGTTCGGAATCTCGGGCAACTGCACAGGATTTTCCACCAGCAGATCTAGAAGATCCGTGAACCACGCCCTGCTCGGCCAATACGGCGCTATTAGCAGGACCAGACACGGTTCCTCCCTGACCTTCACCAAAACCTTCGGTAGAAGAATGGTGGGTGGGTACGCGTAAGCGTGCATCCCTCTCCAGCTTATCGCCAGAGCGTCTGTATCGACGGCATTTGGATCTGTAATCGGCGAGACATATGTCATGATTTGAGCATTTTCCTTTGTGGCGAACAAGTCCACGTTGGGTTTGCCCCAATGCTCGAAGATCCGTCGCAGAACTGGAGGGTTGAGGGACCATTCTGTTGGCATGATTCTCTGTCTGCGAGACAAAGCATCCGCCAGAATGTTCAATCGGCCAGGAATACGAGCTGCTTTCAAAACAACCGAGTAATTCCTGCACCATTGAATCAAGTGCCACACCCTGATACACAGAGTGGGCGACCTGGTCCCGCCTTGGCGATTTATATATGATACTACTGTCGAATTGACCGACCGTATCAATATCACCTTGCCCCTGATCATCGGAAGGAACTCTTCCAACGCCAGTTCCACTGCCATCATTTCCAACAGATTGATATGCAGCTGACTCTCCGGGAGAGTCCATGTGCCCGAGACCTGGTTCTCCCAGGCAGGCACCCCACCCTTCCAGCGATGCATCCGTGTAAACGGACAGCTGGGGTTGGGGTAGGTGCAGCGAAACCCCTATTAGGAGATTCTGACGCTGTTTCCACCATAGCAGATGCGATATTATCGGCTCCAAAACTGGCACCAGTTTTGACAGGGGTTCTGTTCTCTGTTTCCACAGAGACATCAGATACAACTGGATAGGTCTTCGCATTAGAGCATCGTACGGGATAACCTGCTCCATGGAGACCATTATGCCCAGCATCTGAAGGAACCGCCTCGCCTTGAATGTGGTTTCCCACTCGAAAACTCTTGAGGATGGCTAACAGAGACACCACTCTGGGCTCTGATGGGTAAACCCTGCCCTCCTCAAGGTCGAATCGCATCCCCAAATAAACGAAACGTTGAGTGGGCGTCAACTCGGATTTCTCCTCGTTGACTATGCAGCTTAGATCTGAAAGTAACTTCAGAGTCAGAGCAGTATCCACGTTCAACCTGGCTGCCGAGTCTGCCTTAAGCAGCCAGTCGTCTATGTAGGTGTGTAGCGCCACGTTCTCTTTTCTGAGAAACGCTGTCACCGCAAGGACCACTCTTGTGAAAACCCTCGGAGCTGTCGACAGGCCAAACGGGAGACTGTAAACTCCCATACTTGACTCTGAAACGCAAATCTCAGAAACCTGTGCCAACTCCGATTCATAGGAATGTGGAAATATGCATTTTTCAGATCGATCGATACACACCACATTCCTTTCCTCAATCCCGCATTACCGACCTCGGCATTTCCATCTGGAACCGAGGCGTATGGCTAAACCAATTTAATGGCCTGAGATTGAGTATGGGTCTCCATCCCCCTGTGCTCTTGGGGACAAGGAACATGTTTGAATAGAAGCCTGGAGTGTTTCGATTTGCTGGATTTATTGCTCCCTTCAGAAGCAAACCCGACACTTCCTTTTGAACGGCTTCTAACTTGTCTGGCTCCCTTGGTACGGGTGTCCAGACAGGTGCCAAAGACAGATTTTGTGGTGGAAAGTCCCACCACTCCGGCATGTATCCCTGGAATAACCATCCCAGGACCAGACTGTCTGACGTCACACCTTGCCAGGCCTCGACGAAACGCATGAGCCTTCCACCCACCATAGACGCCTCGACGTCTAACGGGGTTGTCCGGCTCGCAGTCCGCCCCCCCCCACTCTTTCTTAACGAGAGAGAGAGAGAACCATTTCGTTCTAGGCACGACGGGTATAACTGGCACCGCTGTTCCTGTCACACAGGCGCGGTCCAGGCGGATATGAAGGGAGCTTTCGTACCCTCAGGTACGCTTCGGCCCCTTCTGTCCGCCCTTTGAGGCCTTACCCTTACCCTTCCCCTTCCCACCTCTAGGGCGGTCAGGAGCAACATTGGGGAGGGTAGGCGCCTCTACAACCTTCCTGGGCTTCTTCGCCGGCGGCGGCTCTGAAATCCCAGCTGAAGCAGAAGTCGCAACAGGCCTAGCTTTCGCCTTGCCCTTATGCTTCTTCTGCTCCTTTGAAGGTTGTCCCGTTAGCGGTTTCCCCACAGGCCCTAGTGCATGCGCTTGTCGCACTAGCTCTAGCTGTAGGTTTACCGCTAACCGATTCTGCGCGATACTGGCGGTATCCTCTAAGATGGCCCACGCTTGGCCACCGAAGATGCTAGGCCCTGTCAGGGGTGTCCCAAGGAGACGCTCCCTGACTGCCGTAGCCGGACGCATATGGTCAATGACCATTTGCCTCCTGGATTTCGTCACACGCGCTTGCACCCTTGCCAATGCGTCCATCGACAGCACCAGGCCGTCATTGACACATGAAAGCGCCACAGGTGGCACAGGGTGGCCTGCCCCGCCTCAGCCCACACCGACTGAAGGAGACGATAAGAGTGGTTGACAGCGCTCATCGCTGCCCTCACACCCTCATCGCATAGGGACAGGACTTCTTCCTGGTGTACCTGAGACTTGTCCACAAGTGCCGGACCGGGGTGACCCGGCACGGCACTCTGGACGCCCAGTACCCATCGGTCACTCCGTGACCGACGGGACTACACCATACCTGTCGTATTCCCCCCGCGGAATACGACATCTTGCCCGCACCTCCCTGGAGGCCGCAGGGAGCTGACCCTTGGTCATCAGTTGTTTGCTATAAATAGCATCCAACCATTCTATGAACCGTGGATCCAGTCCCACTGACTGGATCCGGGCCGCGGGCAAAATCCCCGTCCTGATCGACGCAACCGACGGACGGGGCGCATCTTCATCGGCCGTGGCCGAAACCACAGACGGGTCAACCCTGGCTAGCCACGCCAGAGCATCTGACCAATCTACCTCCGATGAAGACACCCCCGCAAACACGTCACCCGTTGACGTGCTCACGCGTCTGCCAGCCACGGCCTCCCAGCAAGGAGCCACGGCTGACACGCCAGGCACTCCGGTACCACACGGTTCCGCCACCACCCCATGAAACACTCCGGTCCATGGGGTAGGTCCACACGGAAAACCGTACGGACCCGTAGCAGTCGCGGAACCATAGCCGGACACGGGCGCCCACGGCACCCCACGTCCGACTGCCGGACCAGGCGAGATAGGTGAGTACCACGCCCGGCCCGGCACACCCGTTCCCGTGACGGCTGGTGCCAAACCAAGCCGCACGGAACCGGTGCACGGTAACGGATTTGCCTCAGCCACAGGCGGAGCCGCTGACCTGGCTTGCGCCAAACCAGACAAATGGAGGCCGGTTCCGTCTAGGACGGAATCAACCTCCATATTCTCCACCTGCGGCTTCACGGGCCGCAGCAACCTCTCCTCCTCGGCCTCCTCGTCTTCAGACTCCGAAGAGTCGTCACTAGACGAGTCAACCGTGGAACCGTCCTGGCGGACGGCTCCCACACCTGACGGACCGGACACCGCTACTGGACCACCCGGAGGTGGCCGCAGAGAAACAGAAACCTGTCTGGCCGAAGCCAGACGGGACTGCCAGGGGGCCGTACGAGACGGCCCCCTCGGTAACCAGTCCAGAATCCTGTCCGAGGACAGGATCCGTACCAGGCATGGGGAGAAACTGCCCCCCAACCTTTGGTAGCAGGGACGACACCAGCGTGGTCAGAACGCTATGCAGAAAAACCCTGCAGAGCCGGACCAAACCACGCCGGCGGTGCCATCTCCGCCACCTCCAGCTGGGGACGTGGAGCACCCGCACCGGCCGAACCGGGCGCTCCACGATTTACTCTCGGACCGCCTGACCCCGCGTCAGACCCAGCCAAGTCCTTCTGGGCAAGGAACTTAACCATCGTTTCGACGGACCACACTGCACAAACATTACACCTATGATCTATATTACACAGGGCACACATAAAACAGACATGGTCCTTGAACATTACACGGACAAACTTATGGCAGTCGTCACATGATGGCGGGGCTGGCTTGGCCTATAAAATAAGCACAAACCTACAATAAACAAGCGGAACGAGACCCGGATGGAAGGCAGACAATTAATTTTCAAATAATTTGACTCATAAATTAACCGTAACCTCCCCGCACCCCACCCCGCCACGTTACAACAACGATCGCATTGATTATGACGACAAGTACGTGGCGGGCACAACACACCCATAATAGATCCTCCAGGATGTGTAACGGCTCCAGGAATCATATCGCATAGCATTCAGGGTATATTTACTAATCAATATAAATTATACTCCTAACGAACGCAGCACGATATGTGAAGAAAACAACAAAATGTATAACAAAACTGCTGTCTCACACGGTAAAACCGCAGACCACACATCTACTCAAGAATTTTGAAACCACCGATCATTGCAAACCGATCGTGATCACACGTAAACTTGATCATTCTAAAGTTTCCGGTACCATTTTTAGTACGCAGCACCCAGAATAAGATGCGCGAATTAATGAAAAAATTTTCTTCACATAAACATCCGAGCGACCGGGTGTGACGTCACCCGCTCGGATTCTACGGAGAACGACGTCAGCCGATATTCGTGTTAGAAATACCGTAGCAAACACCTATTTTCATATCTGCCGATCGCCTGTTGGGGTTTAAAGAAGGCGATCGTCTGGCATATATCGTTGTTAGCACACGTCCCAGATTCTATGGGGACAGAAATTGGAACATGCGACACAACGAAATTTAGAGACCTAAGTCTTTTAACTATGGATAATAAAGAACAATACAACCTGGTTTTCTTGGGCAGTATTCTCCATAGTCCTTAGTTAATCCTTTCAGAACACACAAACTATCACTGATTAAAGACTTAGATTATTTTAAAACACTAAAATCCTTAATGCAAAAAGCATGTATTGCTCTTGTCGCTATGCAAACAAGAATGAGCTCTATGGTAAACGGGTACTCGGCAGTTGGGAGCCGAGTACCCGGTTCCCAGGAGTCGGTAAAGCTTTCTAAGTCTATAGTCCTAGAGCCGCTGTCAGAGCCAGCTGTATATCAGAAGTAACAGAATGGTGAGTATTGATCGAAGGAGAATTAAGATTCTGGGAATTCAGGTTTCAAAGTTTTATATCGATTCTGCCCTGTGTAAAAAAGTGGGCGGAGCTTAGCTGCAAATGGGCGGGGCAGAGTTGAGCTAGAAATGGGAGGGTCATAGCTAGAAATGGGCGGGTCAGCTAGAAATGGATGGGTCAGAGCCAGAAATGGGAGGGCCATAGCTAGAAATGTGCGGGTCAGAGCTAGAAATCCCCCCACAGACCCCCCCCCTTGCGGGTTGGTCTGTTGTTTTATTAACCACTATAAAAACATACTTACCATTCAATCACTACTTGCTAAATCAATTATCTGCATTTTGCTATCAGAATAAGATTTTTATGCCTGCATATACACCTCCCCATGCCTAATCCTATTCCTATGGACCCTCAACCAGGCTACTGGTTGAGTCCCATCTCCAGCCTACCATCAGGTATAGACTGGCACCAGTCTATACTCACCTCATAGTGACGCTTGTTGCTAAGCGCGCTTGCGCATGCGCATTAGAGCCCGAATAGGAAACAGATTCACTTTTCTAAATTTAAGTGCAAAATATTTAATGTCTGATTCTCAAATCTTACCACGCGGGGTGGCTGAGGCCGGGTCATAGTGATTGAACGGTAAGTATGTTTTTATAGTGGTTAATAAAACAACAGACCAACCCGCAAGGGGGGTCTGTGGTGGGTTGTTATTACACCACAAAAATATCCATTACCGTTCAATCACTACTTGCTAAACCCGTAGATTTGGTCAGTGCCCCATGTCCACATAAGGTGGGAGGAGATTAGAGAATCAATAAACCAGGATAAAAATCAAACCAATCTTATCCCAATATTAATAACATAACATAATAGTGCATTTAGCTCAATCACACCGTGATTAGCAAATAAGAACAACTTGAACTTAAAGAAATAAATAAAAACCAAAAGAAGACTCTCACCATTTCTCACCGACGCAGAGTCTTAACGAAAATGGTGGGAAGTGCTTGGTAAATAGTCTTCGGCTTTTTTAGTTAACAAACAAGGATAAAATTAAATCAATCTTATCCAAATGTTAACAACATAACCTAATAGTGCAATTAGCTCAATTACACCGTGATTAGCAAATAAGAACAACTTGAACTTAAAGAAATAAATAAAAACCAAAAGAAGACTCACCATTTCTCACAGACGCATAGTCCTAACGAAAATGGTGGGAAGTGCTTGGTAAATAGTCTTCGGCTTTTTTAGTTAAAAGTGGAAATGTTACGAAAGAAGGAAGCTGCTGCACTCTGGTCTTTGAGATAAAAGGATGTAAAGGTGTATTCACATTTCCCTCCTGCCACCTGCATGATCTCATCTAAAGACGAACCCTCAAAAAGAGCGAAAGAAGTAGCCATACCTCTAACGTCATCGGCTTTAATAAGGGAGAGATTAATTTGATCCGGTGAGGCTATCTCATAACAAAGCTTAATTATTCTCTCAAAAATCCATCTGACAATCGAAGAATTTGAGACCGCTTAGATAACTCTTCCTCGCAGGAAAAACATAAATGAGATGGATCGACTCTTATAACATCTGATCGCTGATTGAAGGTTCCTAATGCCCTAATAGAACACCAAAATTTTTCGGATGGCGACAGACGAAAAAGATTTTTAAATGATCGGACTAGCAGGATAGCGGTTAGTTTGAGTTTTAGATAAAAAACTCCTTCTGGGATATAAAACCAAGCCGTCTCCTGAAACTATAAATCTCTCCTTTTCAGCAGAAAGAGCATGAATCTCTTGAACGCCTTCTAGCAGAGGCTGTAGCAACAAGAAAAAACAGCCTTGACAATTAAAAACAAAACCAAGCTTACTACTGGTAGAAGAAATAGGTTCCAAATGGCGACCTGCCAAAACTTGAAGAACCAAAGCCAAACTCCAGGAAGGTAAAGGCTTAGCAATCGGAGGACGAATATTACTTAGACCTCAAATAAAGCTATTAAAAGTCTTAGTATCCGTGACATCGGCATACAGAAGACACGGAAGGGATGACACCAGAGAAAATCTATACTCCCTGAACGTAATAACTGACAAATGAAAATAACCAAACAGATAAGATAAAACATCTAATAATTTGGGTATAGAAACAGAATCGGGCATGAAACCTTGGTCTGAACATCTTTCACCTAAATTTTTAAGTCGACCCTTGTAAACTCGACGGGTCGAATCCCTTCTGGCAGAGTCAATCATTTCCTGAGATCAGAAGAAGCCTTATTCTCGAGGACTTCAGACTCGAGATTCTGCAGACACACAGACTAAAATTTATTGGATTTGGATGCACACAAAGACCTCTTACTTGAGATAGAAGATCCTGGTATACTGGAAGAAGAAGAGGGAAATCTACCAGAAAATCTAGAAGGTCTAAAAACCAAATCCTCTTTGGCCAAAAGGGAGCTATCAGAAGAATTTCGCAAACCTGATCCTTGACCCTCTTCAAAACTAACTGAATCAAAATCGTTCAAGAGAAGGCATAGGCGAACATTCCTGTCCACTACTGAGACAGAGCATCCACCACCAGGGCTTGACTGTCCGGAAAAGGAGACATGTAAGAGAAGATCTGAGCATTCAGAGGCCGCGAACAGATCTACTAGAGGACAATCCATAAGACTAAACCTCATTCCTCCTTCTAAAAATGAAAGAAAACCCCCATGGCAATGACTGAACGAATCGAGATTTAGAAGCCTAACAGACATTCCAACCAATGAACAGAAGCCTGGATCTACTTTCCAATGAATAGCCTCTTCTATAGACTCCTTGACAATCATAGACAAACAACAACCCCTCTAAAGCTAATAGCTTCTAATAATAAGGAACAGAAGACCATTTTGGAAGAAGAGACTACATAGAAGGATTCTAGATCCAAGAATATCTAGCCCTTTTAATAAGGGCCACCCTTAAAGAAGTGTCAAACTTACTATATACTAAAGAGGACTGCTCATAGAAAACACATAGATTACATATGCCATGATGCTCCAACCAAAAATCCTGGGCTATATCATAATGCTTAGACCTCACTAAATAGGTAACTCACGTTTATTATGGATATTTTAATAATACCGCTTACTCTGAATGGAGACCAAAAAGGGTCATATCAGTATAGCCTAACTTATTACTAATGCTAAAGACGCTGCATAAATTATAGATAATTTTATTTACAGAGATTTAACCAGAGATTGTGGCAAACCAAAACCCCATAGTAAGTCTATGGGAGTGCTTAGAGTCAAGATATAGCCAAATCATGTGCCTGAGATCTACATGAACTATGGGAAAGTTACTAGTGATGACCGTCATCATAATTCTATGAATAGAATACCTGACAAGGTCCTGATAAGAGAACTATGGCCAACATTAGACTATCTAATTTAAAAATCGTATAATAATGGAGATTTAATAAAAAAATTGTATTGAATACATCAACGGTTGCCTAGCCGCTCGGGCTTGCTGATAAATTAGATATCCTAAACAATTCGATATTTATGCCAAGAGGCAGAAACATAACAGATTTTAATAAATTTATTGATTCTTATATTTATAGTCTTAGCATCAATAATTTCATCTTTGTAATAACAAATGACATTGTGTTAGAAATCCCAACAAAAGGAAAGATTGAACACTGATACTAGATATTAACTGATTGAATATTGAATTTTGCAGACGACATATTACAACTGTAATATCTCTGGACTTGCAAAGATTTAGAAAACATTTTGACCGAAAATAGTTGGTGGATGCTTAAATCCAAAGATTCTCGGCCGCTCTTCCCCCCTCCAGCGCAACCCCAACCCCACTCCAACCGGCCCGCCGCCAGCCCCCAGACAACAACCTCAACGAGCAAAAACCCAAGACTCACCGAATAGTCCGGGAATAATCCGACCGAAAATTGCCGGTGGCATCACCAACAACCCTCAGCCAAACTGCCCCCAAAATACCCAGCAAATCCCGAGCCCTGCCCCCCCCCGAAACCACCGTCCGAAGGCCCGCATCAACCCAGTCAAAATAGAGCAAAAATTACGCTATAAAAGGGAAAACAAACAAAAATCTGGAAAAAATGAAAACAAAACGAACTCACCGAAACTATGTCAACGCACAAGAAGAATCCGACTCATATTCCTCCTTCCTGCCCCCTTATCCGATTAATTATCTTTTCTAAGCGAATAATGTACTTGTAGACATTACTCCTGTACTCATAATGATCCTATGAAACCTTTACTGAATCTAATTCTTTTCAGCGACTGACAAAATTATACTACGATTTACTTAAGAATCAGGGTTATCCCATCCACAAATAAACTCCCTTTGGTTAAATAAATATGTCAACCTGCCGACATAAGAGGTAAAAGGAGCGAGAAAAAAGGCTGAATGGCCCAAAGACAACTGGCCATCTAAAGTTGGATGAAAGCAAAAATCGTATCTCGAAATAATGCGTAGAATACAAACTGACTTATCGGCTGATGAAATGCGCATATAAAATAATCTGCAACAAAATCCCATACGGTAACCAGTCAGGAGAGTCTTTAATTACGTTGAAAATTGTCACTGATAAACGAATAAATGTCTGAATAGACTACAATTCCAAGAGAGACTACAAAACTGGCAATGACTTGGTATGAATATTTTCAGCCATTAAACATTCCCAATATTAAACAAATACGGAAATAAGACTAATTCTTAGGCAAGAAGATGACTAGAATCTAGGAAAGCGGATGTGGAAAAAGGGAAACGGAAATGCATAAACCGAAAGTATACTACCGGAAACTGATCAAAATCCTACAACCCGGATGTACAGAATTACCGGAAGAGGAAGGTTAAAAAAAACCCGGAACCGGAAATTGATGAACAATGCAATGCCGGGTCCAACAGACCCGGATATGCATTCTTCCAGAAGCTCTCATGAAACCGGAAATGGAAATCGCAAGTCTATCCAGGTCTGGACGACCCAGAAGTACACCCCTAAGACCGGAAGCGGAAGTGTACTGACTAGCGTCCAAACCGGAAACGCCTCTACCGGAATTCGAAAATAAAAGGAGTCCTCAGACTCCGGATATCTGGAATGGCCGGAAGCGCTAATAGAACCGGAAACGGAAGTAGGTACCAGATCTCTAGGACCCGGATGTCCTACATAAACGGAAGACAGACCGGAAGTGGCCGGAACGGAAGTGGTAACCGGATCTTGCCGACCTGGATTACCCACTAAACCGGAAGTCCTACCGGAAAGGGAAACCACCGAAGAAGGAACCGGATTTTAAAGACCTGGATGTCTTGCTAGACCGGAAGTTCAGACAGAAAAAGACTGAGATGCGGAAAACGGAAGTAAACCCGAGTCCACCACAACGGAACCGGAACTAGCAAGATTAGGGATCGAACTCTTAGAACCGGGCGATCTAGACACAACCTTAATGACCGGAACCACCGTAAAACTGGCATTAGCATAAGGTCTGGCCTTATGGACGTTGGCTTCAGCCGATGCCACCACTGCTTGAGAGTTATGCCCGTCACCCTCAAGTCTTATGTGGATTTTATCTGGTGCACTGCTCGAGCACACCTTCAAGAGCTTGGATGGTCTTGACTTCTGCTTTCGTGACACTAACCTGCCTCAAGGTTAGAGGGGCCGGCTTTCCCCATTTGCGGGAACGCCCGCTAGCCTTCAGGCTATCCTCCGAACTTGAAGAACTTTCTTGCTTTTTTGGCCTCCTTAATAGCAGAAGATATTTGCTCATCGAGAGATTTAGTCAGCACCGAGGCAAAAGATTCGAACCTCGCAAAAAGCGCCATCACGCCAGAATTTCCCGACGAGTTTCCCCCCTCCGTTGCTACCGATAAAGGAACAGAAGATTGAGCAAAGGAAACAGCCTTTGCCTTGCTAGCAACGGAGGAAGGGGAAGGACGACCAGATGGCAGCGATTGTGAGAGACAAATCTTTAAAAATAAAATTTAAATGCTTTCGCTACCGAAACCGGCCACCCTTTACAAATTCCACACATAGAATTGGGTGTACAGGATGTGCACTTCGCACAGATGTGCCCGGCGAACTCGATAGAGTGATGACGATCACATTTTGACGATGAACATTTTGCCTTATCTGACAATTCGTTACAGGCTCTAGAAATGGACTGGACATTATTAATGATGATGATGAAGTAAGGATAGGCATAATAATCAAGATACCACGAAGCAAAACGATCTTCGCGAAAACCGGTAATATATAAAATTCGTCTATAAGATACCATATAAACACAATTATGCTTCCTAGACGTAACTTAGGGAGGATTGACTTCATATTGGGCATATTCTTCCGAGATATAAAGTCAAAAGGTATCACTGACACAGCGCAAAACACAAAAACTTATACAAATATTTTTAGACAACTATTCTGCCTGCAGAATAATTGAAAAGTGAATCTGTTTCCTTTTCGGGCTCTAATGCGCATGAACGAGCAGCTTAGTGACACGTGTCACTATGAGGTGAGTATAGACTGGTGTCAGTCTATACCTGATGGTAGGCTGGAGATGGGACTCAACCAGTAGCCTGGTTGAGGGTCCATAGGAATAGGATTAGGCATGGGGAGGTGTGTATGCAGGCATAAAAATCTTATTCTGATAGCAAAATGCAGATAATTGATTTAGCAAGTAGTGATTGAACGGTAATGGATGTTTTTGTGGTGTAATAACAAAGGTGGGTCACAGCTAGAAAATGATTCCTCTATTGTTAGCATTACTCCACAAACCTGGATTAATGTCTGGCTCATTCTTGTTCCATTCCTTGCGGCCTGTCTGGGTGAATTCATTCATTTGTTGAAATCGTTGAATGATAGAATGGGCTTTTTGCAGCTGTTTCTCGAGACGGGTAATCCTGTCTTTACGGTTTTCTTTAACTGGACCATCTTGAAGGCTCCTAAACATATACATTATGAAGCATTAAAATCATGTATTATAATTTTAGTTTAATTAACGTCAGGCAGACGAGGGGCTACCCACCATCCCGCGCCATGGCCCCCGATGGCATGAAAGTAGAACAACACAGGGAGTTTGGGTGAACTTCAGAAAAAACATAGATTTTATTAACAAGGTTCCTGGGCCCAATGAAGGCCCAGGGTTCCCGGGCCCAATGAAGGCCCAGGTCGTGATAAGTCTTCATATGACATTTGCCATCTATGGTCCTCCTCTAACTAACAAACTAACAAATGACACATATTATTAAAGTTAAAGGTAGTGTGGAGGCAAAATTATAGTGACAGTATTATAGATTATAGTACAATATGAAAACAGTATGAACAGTACAATAACGAGCAAGCGCGTAATTATATGGAGCAGAACTGTATAGCATGTATAGGAAAGGACGTACATCTTGCTATGTATGGATGTGGACATGTAGAAAGGCGGGTGGGAGGGCCGGGATTTTACTGCGTACTAGAGCAAGAATGCTTATTGATTTCGCCTGTTTAGCTAAAATTTTGTAGTGTGAGAAACTTTGATAGAATGAGGAACTTAGCTAAGGTGCATTATTATAAGGGGACTAATGGACGGATCTGATTGGGTCCGGCCCAAGCTCCTGGCCGGACAGCACGTGTGCAGGCCACCCGCCCACGCATCTGATAGGTCGGGGGTCAAGGCTATGAATATTAATGAGCTGGGCAATGGGGTGGACATGAGAACCTATCGAGGTTAGCGGGAGGGTACAAGCAAAGGACTGGATTTCCTGTGATTTCTAAAGGCCAGATTTCACAGTTTATCCGTTTAGGTTTTTACAACCTGGCACTGATAAACTCACAAGGCCGGACGCCAGGCTTCCCCTCTACCCACCCCGTGTTAATAAGTTATTAATGATATTAATATTCCCATTAACGTCAGGCAGACGAGGGGATACCCACCATCCCGCCCCATGGCCCCCGATGGCATGAAAGTAGAACAAGGCAGGGAGTTTGGGTGAACTTCAGAAAAACCATAGATTTTATTAACAAGGTTCCTGGGCCCAATGAAGGCCCAGGTCGTGAAAAGTCTTCATATGACATTTGCCATCTATGGTCCTCCAAACTTCACCCAAACTGTAGGAGGTAGGAGATATAGTGGTTGCCATGTGCCTATATATCGGTGCAAAAATAGTGGGGGGGGGGGGCTCTATGTACATTGCCGGACCGAAATATGCACGTAGTGCATGAGTTGGCACAGCATACAAACTGAGCTGGGTACATACACATGTACACGTACACACACACACACACACCTATGTATGCATATAAATATACATATACGCCTATATAAATCCCATCACATAAGGTCCTCAGTCAAGCTCGGGAGGAGTTCCAAGTGGCTAAGGATGGGGGGGGGGGCACTGCCTAATACCTCGTAACAACTGGATAGGAGACAGGGAGTCTCCATCCATCTGTCCAGAAAATATCAAACAAAGCCCCCTCCCCCGCCTGCGCCACTTCCGAGCTGCACTGATGACTGACTGACCACAGTACATAATGTCTCTAAAAAGCAGTAACAACTATAATGCATATTGGTATTTCAGATATGCACTATGAGTGCCTTGAAGAGCTACACTGGCAATCTGGATCCACAGTTCATAAGCCTATATATATATGTGTGTGCTTGTTCCCTTCATAGCTGTGCACACAGCATTGTGATTAGGCAACAACTGAACTATCATGTTTAACAAATAGATATGCATACTGAACAGTGTACAGCAAGTTCAAACTTTTGATCTAATAATATATATATATATATATATATATGGGAAGAGCTCCACTCGGCAATGGTTGCTGAGTGTCTCAGTAGATCGGTTTACCAGTTTTATTTGTGTCAGTGTGCTTGTTCCCTTCATAGCTGTGCACACAGCATTGTGATTAGGCAACAACTGAACTATCATATATATATATATATATATATATATATATATATATATATATATATATATATATATATATATATATATATATATATATATATATTATTAGATCAAAAGTTTGAACTTGCTGTACACTGTTCAGTATGCATATCTATTTGTTAAACATGATAGTTCAGTTGTTGCCTAATCACAATGCTGTGTGCACAGCTATGAAGGGAACAAGCACACTGACACAAATAAAACTGGTAAACCGATCTACTGAGACACTCAGCAACCATTGCCGAGTGGAGCTCTTACCATACCGGTCACTGCTGGATCCCAGTGGCGTAGCTCGGGTGAACAAGCGGGCTCAAGATCCCATGGCCATGATACAGGTACCTGCAATGACAAAAATATCTTGGCAAGACAAACTGGTCGTGACGAGGGGTATATGGATAGGGTGGAGCGGCATGTGGCATGAAAACAAGATGATGTGAACATCCCCCCCCCCCTTACCTATGGAAGAGCAACCACTACCATTGAGCCTGTCTATAAGGACCACCTGGCAAGCCAGCCGAACTAGCCAATTCCCAGGTGGTGCTTACAGCCAGGCTCAACTGTATCATCCCAACTCTGGTGAGACTCACAACGAGAAAGTATATATGTATGTGGCAAAAAAAATAAATGTTGGCAACAAGGGTAAGCGTGATTGGCAGCACATCTGGCAGCATAATAGGCTAAGGAAAGGTAGATTTGATTTTTGCCGCTAAAGTGGATACCACATCCTGTCTCATGGCCAGAGAAGGCTCCAGGTAACCTTTGTAGGCATCGCTGCGCCAGTCACCCTGAGCTTGGATTAAGTCAGCTGGCATGCCACACTCCAGAGCAAATGTGGCTCCTCCCCCACGAAAACTGTGCCCAGAATAATGCTGAGGTGGGATCCCTGCTCGTTGAAGAGATCCCTTAAGTTGAGAAAGAAACTGGGAGTAAGATAGAGGCACCACTCCTGAACTTGAGCGGTACATGAACAGAGGGCAGGCAGAGCAAGGTGTGGGAGACATCCTAAAGGACAGTGATAGTGCTTGGGTGGGGCAAAGGGCAGACTTCTCAATGCGAGGCAGAGGGATAAGAAGTGCACGTTCACGAAACTGGATAGTTTTTGTGCTTAAAAATAGCACCTGACCCTTGAAAGGAGACTGACCCCCCCCCCCCCATAGTCAGGTTGGAGGCCCCTACAGAGGGAGATAGAAGGTTGGATTTACGCAGGAATGAGAAAAAGGCCACCAGGCATGCCGCCCAGAAAGTGATATCCCTAGGGGATGAGAGGTCAAGCTGTGACAAGATTCTTACAAGAATATGGGGTCTGATAGGTAGCTTTGGACTGGGTGTGTCCCCCAACACTCTCCTAGACCCTTTGATGACAGACAGAAAATAGTGAGATTGCAGCGGGTTCTCATAGCCTGCCTCCATATGAAGAAGCCTTACTATGGATAAGTAATTTCTCATGGAGCTAAACGATAGCCTGTTAGCTAGGAAGGCTAAGTACCTGGCTAGGTTTCTGGCAGAGATAGGGACCCAGTTTATCTTCATTTGCTTGCAGAAGTCATTGTAGGTATTCAGATACTGAAGGTAGGTTCTCCGTGTTGAGGGGGCCAGCGCATTACGTCTGAATGTAGCAACTGTGCTGTCCAGAGGGGGGATGTGCCTAGATAAAAGAAAGAGAAGAGTGTGAGCTGACATGTGCATAGCTAATTCAGAGGTAAGGACTGGAGTGGTGCCATAGTAATTAATAGTATTTTGAAAGTGATCACGCATATGCATTCTAGAAATATTTTCTGCTACTTCATTATCCCTGGGATGTGGAAAGCTGTTAGGCGAAGGTTATAGCAAGCAGATAGCCAGAAAAGGGATCTAATAGCTTCCATAATTATGTTGTTCCTAGATGAGCCTTTATTAATGCAATTAACTGTTGTGCTGTTATCAGAGTATAGAAAAATACGCTTATTTGAAAATTGAGGCGCCCATCTCTCTACAGATAAAACCACCGAGAAAATTTCTTTTCGTTGATGTGAAGGGGCATAATACTAGGGTGGTCAATCAACCAGTTCGCATGAACCCAGTCACCACCCCAAAAACCACCCACCCTCTGTGCATGCATCTGTATAGAGCGCAGAGTAAGGACGCTTGTCCAGAATAAGGTAGAAAAAAGTAGACATAAATTGGAGCCACCAATTTATGTCCTCTTTTACCTCATCTGATAGGCATGTTCTATGATTCCTATGCTTTAGGCAGCGCAGGCAGTTTAGCAAACGGCGAAGAAAAACTCTTCCGCCATAAACCGTTTGTGCTGCCCAGTTTAGCTTTCCAGCGAGTGACTGGATTTGCTTTTTTGAAGCGCGTCGCTTGCGTGGGAAGACAGCCAATTCTTCTCTTAATAATGCGAGCCTATCAGATGAGAGTTGTAAGACCATGCCGATAGAGTCAAACTCTATTCCCGGAAATACAAGTCTCTGGGTCGGTCCAATGACTTTAGACCAGTTTATCATGAAGCCTAAGCTTCTGAGCAGTGTAATGAGTGTGTTCATTGCTAATAGGCATCTGTCTATAGATAATTCACAGACAAAGAAGTCATCCAAGTAGGCAACAATTTCAAAACCTTTACGAGCCATGATACGACGGACTGCTTGGGACAGGCAGTGGAATATACAAGGGGCGGCTTTTGCACCAAAGGGGAGTTTTGTGTCATAAAAATATTGGATGCCATTAGGGAGTGGCCATTTTAGTCCCATTACACGTTGACTCTGAGAAGAGATGGGGACGGATCTATAGGCAGACTGTAAATCAATTTTTGCCATATAACAGTCTTTGGTCACCAATTTGGCTGCATCATCGACTGATTGAAACCGTTGTTTTTCAAGATTTGATACATAGTCATTTACTGCTAGGCCATATGGCCTGCTGCAGTCATGTATGAGTCTGATCCCCCCCCCACCCCCATCTTTCTTAGGTATGACCCCTAATGGGCTAACAATTAAGGGAGGGGTGTGGGCAGGGACATAATTACCATTTTCCCACTCCTCTATAACCTGTTGCAAAGCTGCTTGAAAATGTGGACTATTTATTGAAGCAGATTTGTGGTTTTCTATTTCTACTGGCTCAATGGAGGATTCAGGGTCAATTATATGGAATCCATCTTTGATGCCTGCAAGGATGAATTCCTTGTCTGGATCATCCTTCAGCTCCTCCTGCCATGCATCAAAGCATAGACCATGGGGGAGCTTTGTCCTGTCTAGTTTTTTGACCACCTGTGCTCTGAAGCAGGGTGCTTCAATGAGCATCCAGGGACTGCACATACATGTGAATATTTACATGATGTTAACTTACACCCCTTAGCACTATTATATAGACGGCATATTTCATTACCGGCTGTGGAGTGTGATGCAACAGTTGGCCTGTTCTGAGGGCGGTGTTGGTAGTGTTTGCCTGTATTGTGTTGCTGCTGATTTGGACGGGGTTTAGTCATTGACATTCTCGGTTTCAGAAAAACCATTTGAATGTGTGGCACATCAGTTCCCCACCTAAACTTGTGCAACTGTTGCAGACGCCGATACTCTCTATCATAAAAATACACCGAAGATTGTTCATATGATGAGAGCAAATGGTATATCCGAGTGGTATACGACAGGTAGTCAATTATGCTGGATTGGTCTAAACTCCCCTCCCCCATATAACTCGTTCATAATTGCCAGGTTGGCGAGAGACCATTGGTTTTGAGTCACGCTCTCAAGTTTGGGTTTTACCGGTCCAGATTTGTAAATTAATTGACCCCCCTCAAACCCGGAGATTACTTCTTCGTTTATACTGACCCCGGAGATGTTCACAAAATCTGTGATATCACGATGTGCCACTGCAGGCCCCCTCTGTACATTAGACTTAACGTAAATTTGGGGGTCTTGCCAAGATATTATGTCATTTACATAATTACCTGCATCGCGTTCATGAGAGGCACCTAGCGCTGGTATGACCGGTACGCTGCTGAGTGTCTCGTAGACTGTTTACGAAATCTCTCAAGTTGTCCTCATGTGTCTCCTCGTTTTGCGCAGCGAGGGGTCGATTTGCATCTTGGGCAGGCTGTGAGTGGGCGGGCGGGTGTGTATCTGGGCCAGCCGACTATTGTCTGTTGTGAAAGGTTTGCTCAACTGCTCACAGAATCAGCTTGACGTGCCCGGGAGGGATGCCTGACTCTGCGAGGTCATCCCTGTCCAATAAGGCGAGTGTCTCCATGCTCCGATATCTTCTTACGTCGGCCCCATATCTCGACGCGTTCGACGTCGGATGGCGTGGTTCTGCTGGCACTGGGTGATGGCATATCACTGTTATCATTCTCCATGCTTTTGATTAGAATATATAAATTGGATGCAGAATTTATAGCTTCATGCGCGATGATCTGGATTCAAATTCTAGTCCGTTCCTAATCGTTTCTCAGCAAAATCGGTACAGAATCGACGATGGGATAAATTTCTTCCGTATCACATATAACGCAACCGTCGCAAAAAGCGGCACAGTCCAGACTGGCAGTAATGAGAGCTTCAGATTTTGTTCTACACTTTACCATGTATGACGCTAGTCTATTTTCTTCGCTTTCTGTCAAGACAAACCAGTCCGGAATGCCGTAAAAATGTTTAATTATTATCCCCGCCATTTCTGAACACAGTTAATGATAGACGAATTTTCGTATTTATACGAAACTACCGCTGCTAACTGTATGACTGCTGGCTAATTAGACTAATCTGCACAGACGACTTTGCTATATCTCTAGAGGAAACGGCTTAAGAAAACTTTCTAAAACTTAACAAACAAACAAAATTCTAACACTAAGAGAATAATTTTACTGCGTACTAGAGCAAGAATGCTTATTGATTTCGCCTGTTTAGCTAAAATTTTGTAGTGTGAGAAACTTTGATAGAATGAGGAACTTAGTTAAGGCGCATTATTATAAGGGGACTAATGGACGGATCTGATTGGGTCCGGCCCAAGCTCCTGGCCGGACAGCAGGTGTGCAGGCCACCCGCCCACGCATCTGATAGGTCGGGGGTCAAGACTATGAATATAAATGAGCTGGGCAATGGGGTGGACATGAGAACCTATCGAGCTTAGCGGGAGGGCACAAGCAAAGGACTGGCTTTCCTGTAATTTCTAAAGGCCGGATTTCACAGTTTATCCGTTTAGGTTTTTACAACCTGGCACGGATAAACTCACAAGGCCGGACGCCAGGCTTCCCCTCTACCCACCCGGCGTTAATAAGTTATTAATGATATTAATATTCCCAATAGAAGTGGTAAATGTTAATGAGCAATGTCTAGCTACAGGAACAGGACTGACAGCATCTATAAATACCCGAGATCAGTGGCTAGTTAAAGGTGCAATAACGGAATCATTAAATAGCTCAGATCTCAGTGTCTAGTTAAAGAAGAGCTCGCAGCATACTAACTACTCGAGATCAGTGGCTATTTATAGGCATAATGACATCATACTTGCCTATTAGTAACCTCATCCCTAAAAGATGTTGCATACCAATGTTTTAATTTGAGCCATTTTAATTTCTTAGCAGTTTTAACACAGCAAATGTATGTATTAGAAGTCACATCCAAATTTCGGTAATTTGTGTAAAGAAAAGATTTTTTTGCGATTGAAATAACTTATAAATGTTAAATAAAAAGAAATCTAGAAATAAATTTTGCAATAACTTCACGGAAATAGCGTCGAAATTACGGCACTTCCTTATATGAAACAACTCCTTTAAATGACAAATGCTATCAAATGAGTACCTGTTATGCGGAGGTAATCAGATCAAATGTATAATACGTGTCTCCATCATGTAATAATTACTATATGTATAAAGCAATTTATAAGTTCCTGTGTCCACTATATTAGGTACGTAAATTAAATCGGATATGATTCTACCGAATACTTGCTCTTGGTATTGATAGCTTTTAATTTGGTGAGTTCAACGGTCACTCTCATACCCTCCTATTTATGTGTGTTGCGCAAGTATCTAACCGGGTATGAATATTAGTGTTTTTGCAATACTCGAGTAACATGAGAATCATAGCCTAAACTCGCCCTATAGCAAAAGCAGATTCATCACATGATATATATTTTTTCTCGACGACATTCTATGTCAAAACTAGGATTAATTTTGATGAAATAAACAATGTTTATTAAAGCATACGCAATATTTAGGCAGTCCCATTTCATAATTTTACTCCCATGATGATGGATATAAGGTGTACATTTAAGGATAGTTGTAAGATGGTAAGAATTTGTGCCGTGAAATTGTGTTAAATTTTCGTGCTATCTTTTACCATTTCAGAGAATCGATTAAAAATTTTTCTTGAAATATACCTAATGGAGGTCCCCTTCTCTGAGATTTGGATCTAAAGAATTTACAGCTCTATAAGAAGCCGCGGTTACTAATAGGTGATGTAGTCGCTAAATACCCGAGATCAGTGGCTAGTGATCGCAGTTCTCTGTTCTGAACTTTAAGGACATCTAGCTCATCTAAAGCTCTCCGTAACTGGTTCTCAGACTTTAGTTGGGTGGTAGCATCTGGTTCCACATGGCGCATTGTGACACTCATATAAAGCAAAACGAGCAACCAGAAGCCCAGAAGGCTAGCGACCACCTTCCAACTACGCATCATTACATCTCTCTGAAAATATACATATTATGAACATATTAAATACACACAGCAAATAATGCAAAGTACTCAAATTTTCATACCTGATTCATAAGCGACCTGCTTAGAATGACTAAAAAGATTGATGGCTTTGTGATAGAAAATGTCCTTTGAAGTAACATTGTGGTTCTAATGGATATGGTGGGTATGGCTTGTACTCCAGAGAATTTTTTTATCTGACTAAATGTAGAATAAAACATGGTGACAAACACAACAGCTTTTTTCAAAATTAAAATTATTTCTGATTGATCACTTGAATTTCATTAAGATTGATCATTGGATTTTTAACTAGAAATTGTGCAGTCGATGGCACGCCATCGCAAATCCTCATACTTTCACCAAATTTGATATTCTGCCCCTACTGCCACCCTATCCCCACCACTATCCTGGGGCAGATCCATATGTAAAACATTGTCTTGCAATCCACAATCATACGGGTACCTAACATACCAAATTTTGTTGAATTCCGTCAACTTTGACTTTCCTCCGCCCACTGCACCTCCGCCCTGCGACCACCCCCCAACCCTGAGAGTGGAGTCTAATTGCAAATTTCTTCTTGTAGCCGCGATGATATGGGTAACTCACAAAACAAATTTAACTGAATTCCACTACGTGGTTTCGGAGATAGTCGAAAGGATGCACAGATGGACGGATGGACAGACAAACGGTTGGATGGAGGTGATTGCAATCAATTTTAGTTCTCTTCTTCATTTTTTCAAATCATGTGTGGATAATTACACTAGTTATTACATTTCAAGACATTTCGTCAAGAACACGAGAGCGTTACATACATCATTGCTGCTAGGCAATGTGCTTAGTAAGTCGATCCCGATCCGCAGATCACGTGATGGTGTGTGTTTGCTAATACATTGTTTTAACTTGTGGCACTTAACCCTTTAATGGTCACACCGGCCAAAACCGGCCTCTGTTATGGTCTAGTGGAATGTCCATTTATAGGTCAAGAGAATATGTTTGAAAATTTACCACTGGAATGACTCAGGCTCGATAACCGAGCCAGTCATTCCAGTGATAAAATTTTCAAAAATGGTATTTTCTTGGCCTCTAAATTGACATTCAATACGCTGATATTTAAATTTTCTTGATCAAATTTGACCATTAAATGGTTAAACATATGATCGTGGAAGATATCGTCATATGACCCTTTAACGGCTAAGCCAGACAAAACTGCCCTCTGCAATGGTCTTGAGAAATGTTCATATTTAGGCCAAGATTATTTTTGAAAATTTATCACTAGAATGCCTGAATTGATGAATGAGCCAGTCATTCCAGTGATAAATCATCATAAATAGTGTTTTCTTGGCCTGCAAATGGCCATCCACTAAAAACATGTCAATTTTCTTGACCAATCTTGATCATTAAACGGCTAATTAATTGCTATGCAATGAAATAGAACCTTGTTTATATGATAAAGAGAAGATCTGGAATGTGGTCCCATTTAATATCACTATTATCAACCAAATAAAAAATTATTACATTGCATGAGCTTTAACAAGTGCAATTTGATAATTTTAGCGAGGTTGTTAATAATGATATTAAATGGGAGCGAGTTTGAAATTTAATTTATCTTATAAACTGATATTTTGACAAATTTTCAAATAAAGTTGACTCTGAAATCTGTTTTAACGCATCATTTTGCGCTGTTCATGTTCGGCGCTGCGACGCATCCCTTGCTAAAATGCAGAAAAATGCAGCCATAAAAAATAATGACAAACAAAACATCATTATTTCGGCCTTGAAATGACATTTAATCCAATTTTTTGTGCATCTATTGTGCAAAATACAAACGTATTTCATAAGTATTGTGGTGAACTCAATTCAGGCTTGGGGGAGAATTTCATTCAAACAGAACAACTGCAAAACTAAAACTACTTTAATCACCTTTGGTAGTGTGGTCAACAAACTCTATTTACACTATATACAGGAAAAGACAGATCAACAAATAACTTTCAAAACCAGTGCATGGAGAGCGAGAATTAGACTTAGCCTTCAGAACCCCATTCTCTCAAATAATTGGGCTTTAGATAGTCGAATGTTGTGTGCTTCTTGCAAAAAGACATAAAATCGCTTCTCATGTAAAGCTTTAAATGTGCATGCCAAAAGGCATAGTCGCTTCTCACAGAAAGCTATAAACCCCTTCTCACATAAAGCTATAAATTTGCAAGCGGAAAGACATAAACCATGCGAAAAAACTATAAAATTGAAGATGACATAAAAGTTAGATCAGTACTCCCCCTGCATGATGCACCAGCCAACCCTGACAGCAGCAAGCCACAGTCTGCTGCAGGCTATAGTGCAAAGTAAACAAACACTCTGACCAGTCAGGTCACTGCACTATTCAACCAGCTGGCCTGGCACTGAGGAATGCTAATACAACAATCAGTTGGCATGTAAGACAAACTGCACTACAGTATATATATATTACAAAATTATAAATCAACAACAGAATGTATCCTGCTGTGTTGACATTTTCCCTGGGCATGTGGGAGTATTACGTGTAATCCACCGAATGAAAATATGTCTAATGAGCTATCTAGCCAATGAAAACCCGTTGTTGACTATTATACGTGGGTTAAAATTGACAAATATTAAATGGGCTGAAAGCCGTGTTTATATGATAAATATTCATAGTTTTCGCACATCCGGGCATTTTAAGATCGGCCGCCATTAAAGTGGGGGAAAACTTACTACGTACTACGTACTAAAGAGTACTGCCTATAGCAACGTACTTTAGATTGGACTAGGGTGTTAACTGAATGGAGGAATCCAGATTTAGCTATGGCCCGCCCATCTCTAGCTAAGCTCCGCCCACACTTTGACCGTGTTGGGATCGATCGATCACTGCACTCTCTTAATTTCAATTTCCAGAAAACTATACAGGCAAGTTGTTGAATATTTTAAAACTAATTTGACTGGGTGCTAGGCAGAAACAGCGCCAAGTCAAATTAGTTTCAAAATATTCACCAGTATGCTTATTAAATAGTAGGCATACAATTCGTAACCCTGACAGACTATTAAGCCTTTAAGACAGACTAAATTGAGTCATTCATGACATAATTGATTATGACATTAGCCTACATGTCACGTAGTCGATTATGACATCATATGATTGACTGACAAACTGGATTCATGAATTGATTTTATATTCTTGGCTGCAAAAATTATATACCTAATTCATGAGCATACACACAAATAAAAATGCATATCTGCGCACACTTAACATACGCGCGCAGTCGCACACACTCACAGATGCACTGAATGTAAACACACTAGGTTATCATCTAAGCAGGTCATACATAAAGTGCGGGTATATTCACCAGTATTTAATTTGCTGTCACATTTGACACATATCAAGCCCTATCACAGATTTACCAACATTCTACTATATAAGGTCCAATTATTTGAGAGAAGGGATTCTAATTGTAATTTTAGCTCGCCATGCACTGGTTTTGAAAGTTATTTGTTGATCTGTCGTTTCCTGTACATAGTGTAAATTTAGAGTTTGCTGTACACTACCATAGGTTATTAAAGTAGTCTTAGTTTACAGTTGTTGTTCTACTTGAATTTAATTCTCCCCCAAGTCTGAATTGAGTTCTCCGCAATATTCATTACCAGTATCACATATACCTGCATAGATAGATGCCCCTATATTTAGAAATCTATCTATCACATCACAAGCTATTCATACATAGCTTAACTACCGCAGGCTGTGCCCATCCATCCATCCACCAACCCACCAATCCATCCATCCATCTATCCACCAACCCATCCATCCAACCACACACACACACACACACACACACACACACACACACACACACACACACACACACACACACACACACACACACACACACACACACACACACACACACACACACACACACACACACACACACACACACACACACCCCAATCCATCCATCCATCCACCCACCCACCCATCCTTCCATCACCATCCATTCATGTATTTATTTGATTAACATGTCTACACGTAGCTCATTTCTACTTTACATATCCACTAGTCAGTCCACCCATTATCAGCTATCCATCACTTTGCCAATCAATCCATCAACCAGTAATGTTCATCAATCCATTCATTCTGTGTGTCCACTGATCCATCCACCAAAGTTAGTAAATTTAGACCATTGACAAATCCATCCATGCATCCATTTACCAAACAGCCATTTCCATAAGGCAAGTGACCACTTAGGCTCACCTTCTTGACTAGGAATAATTTTCATACAAGAGGCCCAAGGGGCCTGTGTCTCTCACCTGGAGCACTGTGCACTTTTTTTGACGGATCAACTCTTGAACAAACTTTAATGGCCCTTAGTCCCTAATCATATATCACAAATTTCCGCCTGATCGCTTCAGAGGTTCTGGGGAAGAACTTGTTTTTGCGAAAACGAGGTCATCCAAGATGGCTGCTGAACCATTTGGTCAATCAAGTACCAGTCTCCTTAACCTTTGACCATTCAAATTCTGGTGTCAGAATTTCAAGACGACTATACACGAAAGCTGTTAAATATTTCAAAACTAATTTGACTGGAACCTGTAGTTGTCATAGGTATCCAGTCAAATTAGTTTGAAAATATGCAACAGAATGTTCTTTACCTGATAAAGAATGTGTTGTTTCAGAACTGTAAGGCTTAAAATGTTAATAACATCTTTTACCTGAAGCTCACAATAAATCACTAGTAATAAATATATGAGGAGTAATAGCGTCTATCCATGCGTTTCCTTATATACACTTACGTATGGATAGACAAGCTCTAAACCATTTCGACGTCAAATCCCTAAAAAAGTATTCAATGCTTTAAGTTGTATAACATATTCTTTTGAATATTTTGAAATTAAGGCAGCAATGGCTTCCAGTCATATTAATTTCAAAATATTCAACAGCTTTCCAGTTTATTTGCCATGAGATTGCGATACGAGGAATTTATTTGTGAAAGGGTAAACCCTTACCACTCTGATGTCAATATTCTATCTTTTACGGTGTAAATGGCAAAGAAACTGGCGTACATTTTTTCACCAATTTTGGTGGATGATGTTGCTGTCTACGACAGCACCATCTCCCACCAAATTTGTTGAAAAATTAACAGCCATTCAGCTTTTAATTTAATATGAAAATAAAAAATCTTAACATCAGAGTGGTAAGGGTTAAAACTACATGCTCAGTCATGCACAAAATCAGTCCAGGATTTAACCATTTAACACTCATATTAGCAGTGGTCTTGAGAAATGTCCATTTGCAGACCAAGAGAAGACCATTTTTGAAAATTTACCAGTAAAATGACCAGTTAGGTTCGATAACCGAGCCAGTCATTCCAGTGGTAAATTAAAAAAAAAATAATCTTCTCTTCGTCTGCAAATGAACATTTTCTATGTGAAAATAAAAATTTTCTTGAACAAATTCGAGTGTTAAGGGGTTAACTACTTCATATGGAAAAACTTAGAGTTTACTATATCATCAAGTAAGATAAACATGGAGATATATAGTTTAAAATTTTGAAAATAAATTGTGTAGGCCCTAGTTTAATTATCTTCAGAAAAATCTAGAAACGTTTAACCCTTTAACGGCCAAATTTGGTCGAGAAAATCTAAATATTTCCCTTTCGAATGCCCATTTGCAGGGCAAGAGAAGACTATTTTAACAAATTTGCCACTGGAATGACTGGCTCCGTTACCAAACCAGTCATTCCAGTGGTAAATTTTCTAAAATATTCTTCTCTTGCCCTGCAAATATCCATTCCGCAAGACCACTTCAGCGGCCGGTTTTGGCCGGCGTGACCAGCAATGGGTTAACTATATATCTGATAGTAAATATCATCTTAACGTATTCGAATCCTGGAAGGCAATTTACTATTACTATAATTCTTTCATCAATAATTCAAGAATTACCTGTATGTCTTCCACTGAGGCCGATACAGGATCTTTACTTTATAAAGATTTTACATACAGTTTAGTTTGGCTAATAAAATAAGAATTCCGCAGAATTAAATGTCTCGCCTGTCTCCTGTTTGTCATGTCATGGTGGCATTGACCTTAACATTGAAAAAAAGAAGTTTTTAAGTGACCTTGACCTTTGACCTTGTGACATCAGTATCATCATGTTGCTTCCTAACAGTCTAGGCAACCACAGCCAATTTAGTTACAACAGGATTAACCGACCCTGAAATATAAGCCGAGAGGTTTTGCTAAACGCAAAAACTTAACATTGTCGATGCCGTTGCCGCAGCAGGAAAAGTGACACATATGTCTCGGTTTCTGCTTCACAAGCGAGACAAAAACTACAGACTCTGTTTTATTCATTTCTTTTCATTCTAGTCTTTAACATGCATTTAAGCTGATGACAAAATGCATTACGTTTCTCTGGAGTTGAGCCTAAAGCGGTGGAAATGTTATACTGATTGAGTTCCAGAGCCGATTTATCGACATCTTCAAATAACATTTTAAAATAAAATTTTAGTATTAATCTTAGGAGTCATGAATCGAATTAATAAGGAAATAACCTCCTGCCAATGCACAATGGACCTTTCCAATTTATCCATCCATGATATGACGTCATAATCAACGTAATTAGACATCATGAATGACTCGTAATAGTCTGACACGTACGAATTGTATGTCTTTGCTACTTAAACCTTACCACTCTGATGTCAATATTCTATCTTTTACTGTGTCAATAGCAAAGAAACTGTGAACATTTTTCAACAATTTTGGTGGATGAAGTTGATGTCTTCGACAGCACCATCATCCATCAAATTTGTTGAAATCTGTACACCAGTTCATCTTTTAATTTAATTTGAAAATTTAAAGATCTGACATCAGTGTGGTAAGGGTTAATAAACATGCAGTTAAATATGTTGAAACTAATATTTAAATATGTTGAAACTGCCGTAGGCAGCAATAACACCCAGTCAAATTAGTTTCAAAATATTAAACAGCTTACCTGTATAGGTTTCTGTAAATTGAGTCAGGGAGTTTAGAAATTGATCGATCCCAACACGAGCATGGTGTGGGTGGAGCTTAGCTAGAGACAGCTAAAACTGGAAAGTTCCAGTGCCACCTTCAACAATCCAGAATTAATGAGTGCAGCAATCAATGTTTGAAAGAAATTACACAATGAATGAATTTATTCCACTTTAGGCTAGGTGCCTTACAATATTTACAAAACTTGCATGGCGGATAACAGTTTGCCATTCATATAATAATATTAATCATTCAATACTTAGACAAATAGATAACCAGAAAATATTCTATTTATCTGACATTACCAATTTATAAATGTAATTTCATAATTTCTATATTTCCACCAATATTATCATCATCAACAGTTTCATCATTATTATCATCATTAATATCATCCTTATCATCATTGTCTTCAGCACTTACATCACTATATAATCATGGTCATTCACAGAAACGTACAACAGTTATCCATGTCAGTATCATAATTCAAATTGTTTACACTTCTGCGAAGTTCTAAGACCAACATTTGTTTGGGATAACTTTATTTTTAGTAGAGTACATGGATGTAGTAAAAAACTGAGCCAGTTATTGCAGTGTTGAATTTTCAATTTTTTTATACTTTCCTGAGCAAATTTCGCTATTGAAAGCCAGGTTCATCCTTTACTGGTCAAACGTAGTAAAAAACAAAACTGCCCATTAACCCTTTCACGGTCAAATTCGGTCAAAAAATTTAAATATCTGCGTATTGAATGTCCATTTACAAGCCAAGAGAATACAATCTTTGAAAATTTATCACTGGAATGACTGGCCTCAGTTATCGAGCGAGTCATTCAGTGGAAAATTTTCAAAAATTGTATGCTGTTGGCCTGTAAATGGACATTCCACAAGAACGTAACAGAGGCTGGTTTTGGCCAGCTTGAACATTTAAGGGTTTAAGATACAATTTCAGGTCAAGCGATTATTTTTTAGAAGTTACTACTGGAATGTATCGAGCCAAGCATTTCAGTGGTAAATCTTGAAAAATAGTCTTCTGTTGGTCTGTAAATAGGCATTCATCAAGACCACTGTGGTCGGCTTGACTATAAATGAGTTAAGTTTATATTCCTGCGATTTTCTTTTTTACCATTAACAAAAAAGAAGACAGAGAAACATTACGGAATGGAGACAATTCACCTTTTCAGAGTATGTACCCATCATATGACGTCATAATCATCTACGCGGTGTGTAGAATGGCATCATAATGGATGACGTCATGAATGATGTCGATAAGTACGTCACGAATGCATATTTGAAGACGGTCTATGCCTTGTTGTACAAATTGTTTGCTTTTACTATTTAATAAATATTCTGTTGAATATTTTGAAACTAATTTGACTAGGCGCTGTTGCTGCCATAGGCAGCAACAGCACCCAGTCAAATTAGTTACAAAATATTCAACAGCTTCCCTGTATAGTTTCCAGGAAATTGATAGCTAGGGGAGTCAGGGATCGATCAATCCAAACATGGCGAGGTGTGGGTGGAGCTTAGCTAATGATGGGCGGGGCATAGCTAAAAATGGAAAGGTCCATTTATCTCATTGGTAGTACAGCGAGTACATGTACAAAAGATTGAAGGAAATGTAAATTTCCCTTTCTCCGAGATCTAACAATACTCACCATTCTGTTCCTTCTGATATACAGCTGGCCCTGACAGCTGGCTCTAGGACTATAGACTTAGAAAGCTTTACCGACTCCTTGGAACCGGGTACTCGGCTCTCAACTGCCGAGTACCCGTCTACCATAGAGCTCATATTGTTTGCATAGCCACCAAACAAGAGAAAACCATGGCTTGCCTCCGTGGGGCTGGGAGGCTGGGTCCGTAACAGAATGGTGAGTATTGTTAGATCTCAGAGAAAGGGAAATTGACATTTCCTTCATTCTCCTTCGATCAATACTCACCATTCTGTTACTTCTGATATACACCAGATTTGATCAGTAACCTGGTGGGAAGGGGCAAGCCATCAATGCTACTTTTGCCCCTTGGAGAAAGATTTAGACTTAAACTTGACTAACGGAGACCTAAAAGGACCGTCAAGTAAACGGAACTGAATCACATTCGCATCACTGCCCCCGCCCCCCCCCCCCACCCTTTTTCCTCCTAAGAAAAGGGAGAGAACTCACGAACATGTATCTCGCCTGAAACACAAATATGCCACGAGGGTTAACTGCTCCTTGCATATCCACATGTATTAGCCTGGGAATGAGCATGAATATATATGATGAATGAACATGATATATAGACATAATACAAAAAACCCTCACTATTGAATTACCTTATGATAATTGGACTTCAGACGTACCGCCTCCAACCATTCACTGGTCCGGCCATCAGTGACACAATCTGGTTCTCATCCTCGCGATCGACCATGGCTGCTTTAGGTTCTTTTCTTTACCAAAGTGAAAAAAGGGTGAAGAGCAGTGTGGTCACTTAACTATCGTCCCAAAACAGCTAAAGCGAGTGGATTGGCTGAGTCTGACACATCCCTCATATAGTAGTCCGTAAATGAGGACTCACAGTGCCATTGTGCAACGGCCATGATGTCCTCTAATGGAACACCACTGTAAAGGGCGGTCGAGGCAGCTATTCCTCTAACATCGTGTGCCCTTGCGCCTTGCACCTGGTGCCCAGTCGCCATCTCATGAGTAGTTTGAATGCATTCGACTACCCAACGAGAGATAGTATCCATGGATGCGGCGCCATAAGGCGTCTTATGGCAGATCCACAGATGTCTATCGTTCGACCGTAACGAGTCGGTCCGTTTCCTGTACTTAGTCAAAGCACGGACCGGGCACCAGACACCGGCATCACGATCAAACCTAGTTAACTTCGGTATTATGATCGGTTTGCCGGGATATCTCAAAGATTGATTCCTTGACATAAACTCTGCTCTTGGCAGAAGACGCAGACCCTCTTCGGAGACAATAAATCGGTCCCTCTCTGCCGAAAGCGCATGGATCTCACTGCGCCTTCTAGCTGAGGAAGCTGCCAATAGAAAGACCGCATTTAGAGTCAAATGCTTTAGACTAGCCGAACGCAACGGTTTGAAAGGGTGCTTGGCCAGTACATTAAGCACTAAAGATAGACTCCAGGCTGGAATGACTACCGGTTGTCTCGGTCAGAGATTGCTCATTCCCTTCACCATCACATTTAACTGGGCCACCTCTTGACTATCCCTGTTGGCTAGACAAGGGATAACTGATGCCAAAGCTGACTTGTATCCAGCAATTGTGACGGGAGCTAGTCCTGAAAAGAACAGCTCACAGAGAAAGTCTGCTATTTGCTGAATAGTGGATTGAAAAGTATCAATACCCTTTTCTTCACACCAGTCTGCAAATCTGTTAACCTTGTTGTTATATGACTTGAAGGTTGACCTCCATCTCGCAGCCGCGATGAAATCAGCAGCTTGTCGAGAAAAGCCTTCCGACGTGGAACGTTGTTTGATAACATTCACGCAGTCAATTTGAACATTTCGGGATGCTCGTGTAGGAAGCGTCCCTTGGCCTGGGAGATTATGTTCGGAATCTCGGGCAACTGCACTGGGTTTTCCACCAGCAGAGCCTGCTGGGCCAATACGGCGCTATTAGCAGGACCAGACACGGTTCCTCCCTGATCTTCACCAATACCTTCGGCAGAAGAATGGTGGGTGGATACGCGTAAGCGTGCATCCATCTCCAGCTTATCGCCAGAGCGTCTGTATCGACGGCATTTGGATCTGGAATCGGCGAGACATAAGTCATGATTTGAGCATTTTCCCTTGTGGCGAACAAGTCCACGTTGGGTTTGCCCCAATGCTCGAAGATCCTTCGTAGAACTGGAGGGTAGAGGGACCATTCTGTTGGCAGAATTCTCTGTCTGCGAGACAAAGCATCCGCCAGAATGTTCAATCGCCCAGGAATGTGAGCTGCTTTCAAAACACCTGAGTAATTCCTGCACCATTGAATCAAGTGCCACACTTTGATACACAGTATGAGTGACCTGGTACCGCCTTGGCGATTTATGTATGATACTAACGTCGAATTGTCCAACCGTATCAATATCACCTTGCCCCTGATCATCGGAAGAAACTCTTCCAACGCCAGTTCCACTGCCATCATTTCCAACAGATTGATATGTAGCTGACTCTCTTGGAGAGTCCATGTGCCCGAGACCTGGTGTTCTCCCAGGCAGGCCCCCACCCCTCCAGCGATGCATCCGTATACACGGACAGCTGGGGGTGGGGTAGGTGCAGCGAAACCCCTACTAGGAGATTCTGACGCTCCTTCCACCATACAAGATGCGACATTATCGGCTCCAAAACTTGTACCAGTTTTGACAGGGGTTCTGTTCTCTGTTTCCACAGAGACATCAGCTACAACTGGATAGGCCTTCGCATTAGAGCAGCGTACGGGATTACCTGCTCCATGGAGACCATCATGCCCAGCATCTGAAGAAACCGCCTCGCCTGAATGTGGTTTCCCACTCGAAAACTCTTGAGGATGGCTAACAGAGACACCACTCTGGGCTCTGACGGGTAAACCCTGCCCTCCTCGAGATCGAATCGCATCCCCAAATAAACGAAATGTTGAGTGGGCGTCAACTCGGATTTCTCCTTGTTGACTATCCAGCCTAGATCTGAAAGTAACTTCAGAGTCATAGCAGTATCCACGTTCAACCTGGCTGCCGAGTCTGCCTTGATCAGCCAGTCGTCTATGTAGGTGTGTAGCGCTACGTTCTCTTTTCTGAGAAACGCTGTCACCGCAAGGACCACTCTTGTGAAAACCCTTGGAGCTGTCGACAGGCCAAACGGGAGAACAATAAACTCCCATACTTGATTCTGAAACGCAAATCTCAGAAACCTGTGCCAACTCCTGTTCATCGGAATGTGGAAATATGCATCTTTCAGATCGATCGATACACACCACATTCCCTTCCTCAATCCTGCCATTACCGACCTCGGCGTTTAATGGCCTGAGATTGAGTATGGGTCCCCATCCCCCTGTGCTCTTGGGGACAAGGAACATATTGGAATAGAAGCCTGGAGTGTTCTGGTTCGGTGGTTTTATTGCTCCCTTCAGAAGCAACCCCGACACTTCGTTCTGAACGGCTTCTAACTTGTCTGGTTCCCGTGGTACGGGTGTCCAGACAGGTGCCAAAGACAGATTCTGCGGCAGAAAGTCCCACCACTCCGGCATGTACCCCTGGGATAACCATCCCAGGACCAGACTGTCTGACATCACACCTCGCCAGGCCTCGACGAAACGCATGAGCCTTCCACCCACCATAGATGCCTCGACGTCTAACGGGGTTGTCCAGCTCGCGGTCTGCTCCTCCCCCCCTTTCTTAACGAGAGAGAGAGAGAGAGAGAGAACAAGTTCCGTCCTGGCTCGGCAGGTATAACTGGCACCGCTGTTCCTGTCGCACAGGTGCGGTCCCGGCGGATATGAAGGGAGCTCTCGTACCCTCAGGTACGATCCGCTCCCTTCTTTCCGCCCTTGGAGGACTTACCCTTACCCTTACCCTTGCCCTTCCCGCCTCTAGGGCGATCCGGAGAAACATTGGGGAGGGTAGGGGCCTCTACAACCTTCCTGGCTTTCTTAGCCAGCGGCGGCTGAGAAAATCCAGATGAAGCAGAAGTCGCAGCAGGCTTAGCTTTCGCCTTGCCTTTCTGCTTCTTCTGCTTCTTCGAAGGTTGGCAAGCTAACGGCTTCCCTACAGCCCCTAGTGCGTGTGCTTGCCGCACTAGCTCCAGCTGTAGGTTTACCGCCAACCGATTCTGTGCAATGCTGGCAGTGTCCTCTAGGATGGCCCGCGCCTGGCCACCGAAGATGCTAGGCCCAGTCAGGGGTGTCCCAAGAAGACGCTCCCTGACTGCCGTAGCCGGACGCATATGGTCAAGAACCATTTGCCTCCTGGACTTAGTCTCACGCACTTGCACCATTGCCAGTGCGTCCATAGACAGCACCAAGCCGTCATTCACGCACGAAAGTGCCACAGGTGGCACAGGGTGGCCTGTGCCTGCTTCAGCCCACACCGACTGAAGGAGGCGATAAGACGATAGCTGCCCTCACACCCTCATCGCATAGGGACAGGACTTCCTCCTGGTGTGCCTGGGACCTGTCCACAAGTGCCGGACCGGGGCCACCCGCTCCAGCACTCTGATCCCCCAGAACCCATCGATCATCCTCGGTGACCGACGGTACAACACCATATCTGTCGTATTCCCCCCGCGGAATACGACACTTTGCCCGCACCTCCCTGGAGGCCGCAGGGAGCTGGCCCTTGGTCGTAAGCTGCTTGCTATAAATAGCCTCCAGCAACTCTATGAACCGTGGATCCAGTCCAACCGACTGGATCCGGGCCGCGGGCAAGATCCCCGTCCTAATCGATGCAACTGACAGACGGGGCACATCCTCCTCGGCCGTGGCCGAAACCACAGACGGGTCCACCCTGGCTAGCCAAGGCAGACCCTCCGACCAGTCTACTTCCGAGGAGGACACACCCGTGAACACGTGACCCGTTGATGCGCTCATGGCTGCCAGCCACGTCCTCCCGGCAAGGAGCAGCGGCTGACACGCCAGGCACTCCGGTACCAAACGGTTCCGCCGCCACCCCATGAAACACACCAGTCCATGGGGTAGGTCCGCCCGGAAAACCGTACGGACCCGTAGCGGACGCGGAACCGTGGCCAGACACGGGCGCCAACGGCACCCCATGTCTGACCACCGGACCAGGCGAGATAGGTGAGTACCACGCCCGGCCCGGCACACCGGTCACCATGTCAGCTGGCCTCAAACCAACCATCACGGGACCGGTGCCTGGTACCAGATTGGCCTCAACCACGGGCGGGGCCGCTGCCCTGGCTTGCGCCAAGCCAGACAGATGGAGGACGGTTCCGTCCAGGATGGAATCGACCTCCATATTCTCCACCCGTGGCATCACAGGCCGCAGCAACCTCTCCTCCTCGGTCTCCTCGTCTTCAGACTCCGAAGAGTCGTCACTAGACGAGGAACCCGCGGAGCCGCACTGGCGGACGGCTCTCACACCTGACGGACCGGCCACCGCTACTGGACCACCCGGAGGTGGCCGCAGAGAGACAGAACCAGTCAGGCCGGAGCCCGACGGGACTGCCAGGTGGCCGTACGAGACGGCTCCCGCGGTGACCAGTCCAGAACCCTGTCCTACGACAGGGTCCGTACCAGGCATGGGGAGAAACTGCCCCCCCAACCTTCGGCAGCAGTGACGACACCAGCGTGGGCAGAACGCTATGCAGAAAACCCTGCATAGCCGGACCGAACCACGCCGGCAGTGCCATCTCCACCACCTCCAGCTGGGGATGTGGAGTGCCCCCACCGGCCGAACCGGACGCTCCACGGTTTACCTTCGGACCGCCTGACCCCGTGTCAGACCCAGCCACATCCTTCTGGGCAAGGAACTTCAACATCACTTCCGCGGACCACACTGCACACACACTACACCTACTATCAAGGTTACATGGCGCACACCTAAAACAGACATGGTCCATAAACATGACCCGTACAAATTTGTGGCACACGTCACATGATGGCGGGGATGGCTTGGCCTATAAATAAGCACAAACCTACAATAAGCAAGCTGAACGAAACACAGATGGAAGGCAGATAATTAATTTTCAAATAATTTGACCATAAATTAACTGTACCCTCCCGCACCCCACCCCGCAATGTTACAGCAAAGATCACATTGATTATGACGACAAGAACGATGCGGGCATAAATACACCCATAATTGATCCTCCAGGATGTATAAAGGAACCAGGAATCATATCGCATAGCATTCGGGGTATATTTACCAATCAATATAAATTATACTCCTAACGAAAGCCGAAACGATATGTGAAGAAACAACAAAATGTAAACAAACTGCTGTAGCACACGGTAAAACCGCAGACCGCACATCTAATCAAGAATTTTGAAACAACCGATCATTGCAAACCGATCGTGATAACACGTAAACTTGAACGTTCTAAAGTTTCCGGTACTATTTTAAGTATGCAGCACCCAGAACAAGATGCGCGAATTAATGAAAAAAATTTCTTCACATAAACATCCGAGCATCACGGGTGTGACGTCGCCCGCTCGGATCCTACGGAGAACGACGTCAGCCGATATTCGTGTTAGAAATACCGTAGCAAACACCTATTTTCATATCTGCCGATCGCCTGTTGGGGTTTAAAGAAGGCGATCATCCGGCATATCTCGTTGTTAACACACGTCCCAGATTCTTTGGGGTCAGAAATTGGAACATGCGACACAATGAAATTTAGAGACCTAAGTCTTTTAACTATGGATAATAAGGAATTATACAACCTGGTTATTCTCGGCGGTATCCATATTATCCAATTATCCTTGCAAGAGAATCACTAGCTATCAATTATCACAGACAAAAGACTTAGAAAACAATCCAAAATCTCTCCACTGCAAAACGCATGTATGCTCTTGTTTCTATGCAAACAAGAATGAGCTCTATGGTAGACGGGTACTCGGCAGTTGGGAGTCGAGTACCCGGTTCCAAGGAGTCGGTAAAGCTTTCTAAGTCTATGGTCCTAGAGCCAGCTGTCAGGGCCAGCTGTATATCAGAAGTAACAGAATGGTGAGTATTGATCGAAGAAGAATTCACTACTCCTAACCTGTGCCACACACAAGTGCTTACATCATATCCCTTGTTAGCATGCACTTATTAACCGTCTGACTGCTAATTTTATGCAGACAACATAGTCCAGAGGTTATATCTCTGCACACGTTAAATATTTTTAAAACAATTTGACTGAAAGTTGTTGGTGGCTAAGCCGGCAACAACTTTCAGTTAAACTGTTTTCAAAATATTCAACAAGTCAAGAGCTTTTGCGCTTTGAAATTATTGCAACAGTTAATAACGCCGAGGGTTAATCCTATGAAGACATTCTATTTCCAGAAACAACATTGACATATTGTTATCTTATACATTGTGTTGACATAGAAAATAAATGCAAATTTGTATGTTTCACCCTTATGCTGATCACAAAGTAATTGTGTAGACTGAGGTCATGTCCCCATAATTATGTCGGGTCCCTCATTATGATGGTCTGAGGCTGGGTTTTGTCCCCGTAATACACCTTTCGCACATTTTGCGAAATGGTGGTAAATACACACACACATTGAAGTCATTATGATGGGGTTCCGCTAAATCAATGCTCAGAGCACCACTGCTGGCTGGTAAAGTCAACAACAATCAGCTATTGAGTTACTATTGTTCTAAAATGCACTAGAATTTAAACCATTTCTATGATAAACTAAGATTACAATATTATTGAAGTCATTCATCATTTGAAAGCGCATTCACTTGCCTAGAAATATTAATGTAATAGTTTTTATATCTTTGTACAATCGTCACTGAGTTATTTGCACACACACATATATATATATATATATATATATATATATATATATATATATATATATATATATATATATATATATATATATATATATATATATATATATATATATAAAAGATTAATTAAATCAAGTCGACAATATGGGTAATTAAAATTATTAACTGGATATAATCTTATAAAAATATAAAACGTAAATCATAAATGTGTAGAAACGGGACTTCAATAATATTATGATTTTAATTCTTCCTATAAATGGCATAAAGTGCATTGTCTCTGAGCCTAATGGTAAAGTAATGCTGTTTTCACGTCGGCTGGCATGTTTATCAGCCATTAGAGGTTGTGTACGCAATGCATTGTGGGAAGGTATTTTCCCAAAATATGCCAATGTGGAAAAGGTCTGTGAGGAAATTACGCATACACACAAACACCCGCGTGTACAGTGCATGCATGCATGCACGCACACGTGCACACACACACACACACACACACACACAGACACAGACACACACACACACACACACACACACACACACACACACACACACACACACACACACACACACACACACACATACATACATACATACACACACACACACACACACACACACACACACACACACACACACACACACACACACACACACACACACACACACACACACACACACACACACACACACACACACACACACACATACAGGAGCTGTGTTTTAAGTCCATAGCCTCAGTTAATTTCACCATGTCAATGCCATAAACCCGATAACACAAATTCTTAATGCTGTAAGAAATATATCCTGTTTAATTAGATTAAAACTAATTTAACAATTCGACGTTGCCATTAACAGTAACAATAAATAAACATATCTTTCAGTTAATATGATTTCAAAATATTCAAAATTTACTCACATGATTGCTTAAAAATTGACACGCATTCCAAGGAATGATGGGTTAATTACTCAGATAAAGAGCTCTGCACCGACCAACAGTTATATATAGTGAACGCAAAACCTCCTGACATAATTAAATACACTTACACGCAAATTCACTGGGAAAGTATAATATATCAACACTGAAAAGTTAAAATCATTTCCCATAGAGATGGCACCGGCAGATCAACTATTGGCTTCTGCTTATGTTACACAATCATGTGCATCACTGCACACGCACGCACACACAACACACACACACACACACAACACACAACACACACAACACACACACACACACACACACACACACACACACACACACACACACACACACACACACACACACACGCACACACACACACACACACACCTGTTGTTGTCTAGGAGGAATTTGTTTAGATTCATTCAAGCATATTACATGTAACAAGAGTTTTAGTGAAACTCAACATACACCCGCAGGCATGCTTGTTTGAGGAATGCTAAATGTGAACACTTTGTCTTTGATAAATGACACTTCATCTATCCCTAAAACATCTACTAAACAAAAAATTGTGAGTGTAGGTTCAAAACTCTTCGAGATCTGGACCGGACAAGAAAATTTTGACTAATATTAGCATTTCAAGGGAGATAACTCTGGCGAATACGGGCGAATTTTGTTGAAATGAAATCATGACACTTCATCTATCCCTAACACATCTGCTGAAAAAGAATTGTGAGTGTAGGTTCAAAACTCTTCGAGATCTGCTCCGGACAAGAAAATTTTGACAAATTTGAGCTTTTCAGGGGCGATAACGCGGGCAAGTATGGCCGGATTTTGCCGAAACGAAATCATCACACGTTGTCTATCCCTAACACATCTGCTGGAAAAAAAAATTGTGAGTGTAGGTTCAAAACTCTTCGAGATCTGCTCCGAACAAGAAATCAGACGGATGGACGCACGGACAGATGGATGGATGGATGGACCCATGTCCGGATGGCGAGCGCCATCACATAATACGAGCCCCCTTACGCGGGCATATAAAAATACTATATGTGTTGTTTATATTTTACACTGATGCTGCTTCCATGGTTTCTCATAATGGTCCTTTTGAGAATATAGAACCCCCAAATTCAACTCAGGATCCCCAAAAGTTGCGGTAGTGGGTCCCATGGAACCCCTGAAAATTGTTCACGATTGTTAAATATTAATTAGTTTAAATGTTTTGCACAAAACATACCCATAAAATCTAGCACAGGACCCCCATAATTCATAGCTGTGAGCCCATGGTTCTCGCTAATTTCATGGGTGAGAAAAACTGCATGGGAATCCCAAATATCAGTTGGGGACGCCAGATTTCTAAGTGTGGGGTCCCTGGGACCTCCAAAATTTAGATGCTATGAGAAACACTGACTGCTTCCTATGGCAGATTGATCACGGCAGTACTTAACCATTTAGCCCTCATATCAGCCAAAAACGGCTTCAGCAGCAGCAGTCTTGAGAAATGTCAATTTTCAGACCAAATGAAGTCTATTTTTGAAAATTTATCACTGGAATGACTGGGTCGGTTATCGAGCCAGTCATTCCAGTGGTAAATTTTCAAAAATAGTCTTCTCTTGGTTTGCAAATAGACATTTTCTATGAGAAAATTGAAATTTTCTTGAATAAATTAGAGGGTTAAAGGGTTAATACAATCATCTTGCTGCTATATGAAGCATGCTACATAATTTATTAGTTAAATGAGAACTTACCTGAAAGAGGAAGTTAGATGTTTGACTGTAATTCTAGCCAGTCACCACTGGAAGCCTAGAGTTACACGAGAGACGTGTCATGACTTGCTGAGATCAGTCTTCAAAGATAAATTGAGTGCACAACACAGTAATCCCAAATTAGGGTGGGACAAGAAAAACTCCCAAATGAAATCTCAAACCTTTCTAGAGGTGGGCATGTAACTCCGGCTTCCAGTGGTGTTTGGCTAGAATTACAGTCAAACGTCTAATTTCCTCTTTCAGGTAAGTTCTCGTTTAACTAATAAGTTCTACCCAATCACCACTCAGTCAGCCGGAGTTCCACGAGACTTCAAAGCTGTGGGTGTACTCAATACTATAAATTCCATGCAATGAATTGTTCACAATTATGATAACGTGAACTGAATAATTAACAGATTTGATAATCATCCTTCTGAACACTGACATCTTTCTAATATATTCAATAGTTTGTTATAAAACCTTTAAACACTCATTATCAACTTGTTGTACAGATATAAGTTATGGAATTTTCAAACCATCTCAATGGACAGCAAAAATTGTCTACTGCCATTTCTGTCTATTGTATTGTCTATAGATATTTATATCAATCCATGCCAGTATACTAGTTATTTTCAGGTTTCGATATATAGTGTCTCTACATACTGCCTTATCGTCTTCATGAAGAATTTTGTGTTAGTATCTTTCTTAGATTCTTAATTCTCTCTAAATATGATGGCAATGCATTGAAAATTATACACCTGGGCGAAATTGATTTATATGCAAGCAAAATAGTTCTAATAATGATCGCTTAAAGTTCCTAAATTGCTTCCTCAAGAGATTGCTGTATAAAAATATCAAGTATTTTACTCAAAACTTTACTGAAATGCCAAATATAATTCTATCTGGCCTTAGTTGATATTCGAACAATGATCCATTTTAAAAAACTTATCCTTAATTGATGACTCATAAATGGTTTGGTGAAGCCAATTTATTTATAGTGTTTTAACCAGATTTCATGGCAAACCGAAAGCCCATAGTAAACCTATGGGAGGGGTTATAATCAAGACATAGCCAAATCCTGTACCTCAGAATCTGCAATAACCCCGTCTGGAATCAGAAAACATCCAATCATTTCTGAATTTGCAGGATAGTAAAGAAAAAGTAATTAGGGTTTCAGGGCCCATTGCTCGTAATGTTAAATTAGTCCCTCCAGAAATGGCGTCGCTCCAGGGAATTATGGGAAATTTAAATTGTTATGACATTGTCACGATTCTATGAATTGAATGCATGATACTGGCCTGCTAAGCACGACGTCACTGCACATGACTCATAACCCGGCAGCGTGCACCCACCCCATCACGTCACAAGTACGCGCCCATGACATCACCATTTGCTGCTAAACAAAACCATTGCCCGTGCACTCAACAATCGAGCCGAACCCAGAAATACGCCATCACCAACAAACCCATGGACCCGCCAAGTGACGACAAACCTCCGGGATCAGCCTGACTGCCAAACACACAAAACAATGATCCTCAAATCAACAACAAATGAAGGCATCACATACACGCACCCATCATGCAAAAAAGGGAAAAACACCTCCGGGTCGAATCACACGCGGAGACGGCATTCCAAGCAGGCCCATAGAATGCAAATCAACCGCCAAATTGAAATAAAAACCTAGATTTTAGAATAAAAATTTATGCTGGATCCCGGCAACGAATTAACTCCCTTAGGTTAAAATTAATATGTCAACCTGCTGACATAAGAGGAGAAAGGAGTGAGAGAAAAAGCTGAATGTCCCGAAGACAACTGGCCATCTAAAATCGGATGAAATACAAAATTACAACAGATTCAGATTATTTATTGGAACAAAACGAACACGGAAATACTATACCTGAAACCGTAAGCGACCCTATCCCCGGATGAATGAAAACTGGAAGCGGAAAAAATCTTGGAACCGGAAATACGCGAACCGGAAGTAGAATAGGAAACACAAACGAGCAAACCGGAAATATAAAACTGGAAATTGAACAGGATCATACAGACCCGGATGTACAGTAAAAAAACGGAAGTAGAGGAGGAACTAGAAATATGAGATTCTGAGGTAGAATAGGAAATGGAAATGAGCAAACCGGAAATAGAAAACCGGAAACTGGGCAAATCTGAACCAGAAGAGCACAAACCGGAAGTGCTAGCTAAATCGAAAAAAATGAATCCTAGTCGGAATCGGAAGAGAGGACCGGAAAGGGAAACCGGAAGTAGAACAGAGTCTTGCAGAAAACCGGAAGTAGACTGGAAACTGGAAAACGATGGAGCCGAAGCTACCGAGCTGCGACCGGAAGTGCTTGCCAGACTGAAAGCTACTGACCTTCCTGACGGAACTAAGCATAAGCGGAAGTTGACATTGAGATAAAGCCTTAACCGGATCCTGCAAACCCTGATAATTGGCAAAACCGGAAGTCGCAGATAAACCGGAAGCGGGAACTGAATGCTTAGCCAGATCTTGAAGACCCGGAAGAGCACCCTTCAAACCGGAACTAGCATCGGAAGCGGAAATGTGCCTACCGGAAATCACTAAATTAACAGGGTCCTGAGGACCCGGATATCCGGCCAGACCAGAAGTCAGACCAGAAACGGAAGAGCTAGCACCGGAAGCGGAAACTGAAGTGGAAAGACGCCTACTGGAATTCGGAAAATTAACATGGTCTTGGGGACGTGGATATCCGGCAAGACAGGAAGTCATACCAGAAATGGAAGAGAGAGAGAACCGGAAACGGAAACCGGAAGTAGAATGGGCTCTGCAATCTACCGAGCACCGACTGGAAGTGCTTGCCAGACCGGAAGCTACCGAGCTTCCTGACAGAACAAGGGTAAGGACTGGTGATCTCTGGATGTTTCTAGCTATCGGAATCACAGAAAATTTAACTTTGGCATAGGGAGATGAATCGGAGACTTCCGTTGCCGACACCACAGCTTGGGGGTAATGCCCCTCCTCATGATTTAGATGGGTTTTGCCCGGTGACTTACACGAAGACACCTTATTGCGATTCTTCTTGGAGTTTTTTGGTTTCGGTTTAGGCAACTGGACCTCCTGTTTGGACATGAGGGAAGTAGGTTTTCCCCATTTCCGGTTATCATCCGACTCCGATGACTCGTCCTTTGCCACACGAAAGGCCGAAGAAAAGCGCTCATCCAGAGATTTTGACAAAACGGTCGCGAAGGATTCGAATCTCGGAAATAAGGCCACAATAGCCTCTGAATTGGAGGAGGAACCCACACCCCCACCGCCTCTCTTGCTGGTGGAGCGGATACAGAAGTATTAGAAAACGCAATGGCTTTAGGCTTAGAAGCAACGGAGGGGAGCGATCGGAGGACAACGAAGTCTTGACCATAAAATCCTTAAAAAATAATTTTGAAAAACTGTCAGAGACCAACCATTGCAAATCACGCACATAGATATCGGTGTACACGATGTACATTTGAGACACACATGGCCAGAGAACTCCGCAGAGTGAATACAATCACACTTCATCGAAGTACACTTTATTTTCTCCTCCGCTTTAACTGACTCCTATAAACGAAATATAAAAAATAAAAGAATGAAGCATACAGCCTCATAGAACTTAAAAGACAAACTTTTAAAAACTAGGAGTCCCAAATAAAAAAACAAAGCACATGATTAGAAAAGGCAGGAAATTTTGAATTCAAATATCTCAAAGAGTAATAAGACTCAGAGAAAACTCTTAAATGATATTGATTGTGTTATGTAGAGATCTAATTCCTAGTAGGAGATATCCTACATAAAAAATAAGTGAGGGTAATTGATGATGATGATAATGAAATGGGAGGCATGGTTGACTACGACGAAAACCGGTAACAAAGTTACATAAGAACAATAAATCATCAGAAATCCATAAAACATTCAACAAACGTAACTTTGTCAACATATACTACATATTAGGCATGATTAAAGAATATAGATCCTTCATATAAGATACTGAACACAGTAGACAAATACAAAAAAACTTAGTCTGCATTTTGGTTACTTTCTGCTTGCGGAATATTTGAAAAGTGAGTCTGTTTCCTATTTGGGCTCCATTGCGCATGCGCGGTCATGTGCAGTGACACGTGTCACAGATGAGTGAGTACAGACTGGTGCCAGTCTCTATCAAGGCATATGCTGGGGTTGCACCCTACCAGTAGCCTGGTTGGGTGCGTGATGAAATGGAATAGGCATATGTAAGCAAGCACACAGATTTAATTCTGGTGGTTAAATGCAGAGTAGTTGATTTAGCAAGTAGTGATTGAACGGTATAGATGTTTTTGTGATGTAAGAACAACTCAAGTTTTGTTTGTCCTATTGCATTGTTTCTGACACGTGGCGCATGTGATTATCACACTACGGGTGGTACAATATGTTTTTGACTTGGATTTGTATCTGAGCACTGGTCCTACAAATTTGAAAAGTACTTGAACTTGGACTCGAAACCCTATGAATTTGAAAACAAGGCATTGAAAAGTACTTGAAAATGTGTTTTACACAATATATAGGCCATGGTTAGATACAGTATAAGCTAGTCTGACACTGCTCTGGCTCTACCGTCAAGTCTCAATAGATGCAATCACAGATACTTTAATAGACTGATGGGCCGCCAGGGTTTAAGACCTGCCAGTCTATCCAACCATCGGTCATAGGGTTGGTTGGTGGTCACGGCCGATGGGAACCAATTAAAAGGTAGTTGTTTACTCCACAGGCTTCTTAGAGCTATAATTTATATATTTCAACAAAATTTCGTCAGTTATAACAATGCCATCATGGTTAATCAACCAACACACCCGGTTAATCCCAGCCAAAAAAACTGTTACACACCTGGTTAACACACCCATATATGGTATTCCCGGTGAATCCCAGCTAACCAAATTCTTAACTAAATTAAACCGGTTCAGATACTGGATGATAATGGAAGATAAACCTAACCGTGACCACCTATAAATATGAGAGCCACACAGAACTGTATGCAATCCAGACATTGCTAACACATAGCCAGCATCAGGCCTACCACACTCGGCAACAAGCAGATAGAAATATTTAGAAAATAATTTGAAGCCAATTGTTACTATTTATAGCAGATATATGTTTGCCATTAACCCTTTAACACTCATATCAGCCAAAAATGGCTTCTGCAGTGGTCTTGAGAAAGGTCCATTTGCAGACCAAGAGAAAACCTTTTTTTGAAAATTTTACCACTGGAATGACTGACTCGATAAATGTTGGCCTGATCCGTTCAGCGGTTTTGGAGTAGAAGTTGTTTTCATGAAAACTAGGTCATCCAAGATGGCCGCTGAACGATTTGGCAGGGGTTGACTTAAGCACTGGCACCCTGGCCCGAGGCCAGTGGCATTTTCATCGGGCCAGTTAACTTGAGGCCAAAGGGGCCTGTGTCGCTCACCTGGAGCATTATGCATTTTTGTCACAATTGTTGGTGGGTGGTGTAGGAGTAGTCTTCTAAATGAGTTTGAGGACGTTTTTGCAAGTCCAATAAGACCGCCAAACACTTCTGCCATGTTTCTGACTAAGCTCCTTCCCTTGAACAAACTTTAATGGCACTCAGTGCCTAATCATATCTCCCAAATTTCGGCCCAATCCACTCAGTGGTTCTGGAGTCATTTTGGTAAAAATTAGGTTATCCAAGATGGCCACCAAACCATTTGGTCAATCAAGTTCCCTTGAAACAAACTTGGTGCAGCTCTTGCCCTAGATGTTATTTCATGCGTTTTAAATTGATCTCCCAAGCGGTTTTGGAGGAGATGTTTAAAGACATTTTAAAGCGGCCAGTTTTTTGACGGATCAACTTCTCTTGAACAAACTTTAATGGCCCTTAGTCCTTAATCATATATCACAAATTTCGGCCTGATCGCTTTTAATGGTTCTGGGGAAGAAGTTGTTTTTGCGAAAACGAGGTCATCCAAGATGGCCGCTGAACCATTTAATCTCTTTGCCCTAAAGATGCTTCTTGCCAAATATAATTGAAATCGGCCCAGTAGTTCTCGAGAAGACATTTTACATTTCCCATTGCTTTAGTATGGGAGCTTTTGGCGGGAAAATGATCCAAGATGGCCCTCAAACCAGCATTGCTATGTACTCGTAATCTAAATCTATAGTATGAGAAAGTATTTTATCTAACCTATAACGGAAAATGCAATCATATAAATCTCACAAGTTAAAATGCATGGGCTGTATATTAAAAGTGTATCGACAGTAAATAGTATTTTACAATTAATATGAATGAATACCTCGTTTCTCCCCCCCCCCCACCCACCCCCCCCCCCCCCACCCCCCGCTACATATTGTATGAACATAGACATTTCTAAAAATCCGTCGAAATCCAAGATGGCCGTCGACCAAATGGCCCAATCGGGTTCGTTTGACCAAACTGGGATCTCTATGCCTTAAGGGTGCTTCCTGCCAAATATAATTGAAATCGGCCCAGTAGTTCTAAAAAAGAAGACATTTTAAATTTCCCATTGCTTTAGTATGGGAGCTTCAGGCGGGAAAATGATCCAAGATGGCCGCCAAACCATTTATCCGACAGTTTCGAAAATTCAAAATTTCAAATCAGAATACCAAAAAACCTATATGAAAACAATTTCAGCCTCAAAGTCCATCAAATAAAAAAATTCAATATGGCCGCCAAACATGCTATATTTTGACTGGCCTGCGGCGGCTATGTTTTTTGATGGATCAACTTCTCTTGGACATACATTAATGGCCCTTAGTCCCTAATCATATATCACAAATTTTGGCCTGATCGCTTCAGTGGTTCTGGGAAAGACATCATTTTTGCCAAAACTACGCCATCCAAGATGGCCACTGAACCATTTGGTCAATCAACTTCCCTTGAACAAATTTGTTTCAGCTCTTACCCTAGATCATATTTCGTGAGTTCTGAATCGATCCCTCTAACAGTTTTGGAGAAGATTTTTAATGACATTTCTAAAAATTGGCCGAAATCCAAGATGGCCGTCGACCAAATTGGCCGATCTCGTTCGTTTGACCAAACTTCAATGTCTATGCCTTAAGGATGCTTCCTGCCATATATAATTGAAATCGGCCAGGTAGTTCTCGAAAAGAAGACATTTTAAATTTCCCATTGCTTTAGTATGGGAGCTTTAGGCAGGAAAATGATCCAAGATGGCCGCCCAAACCATTTATCTGACAGTTTAAATAATTGCAAATTTCAAATCAGAATACCCAAAAACATATATGAAAACAATTTCAGCCTCAGTCCATCAAATAAAAAAATCCAATATGGCCACCAAACATGCTATATTTTGACTGGCCCGCGGCGGCCATGTTTTTGATGGATCAACTTCTCTTGAACAAACTTTACTGGCCCTTAGTTCCTAATCATATCTGCCAAATTTCGGCCTGATCCCGTCAGCGGTTCTGGAGAAGTTATTTTCGCTAAAACAAGGTCAACCAAGATGGCCGCTGAACTATTTGAGGTTTCCTTCAATCCCTCGAAGAAGATTTTTAAAGACGTTTCTAAAAATTGGCCAAAATCCAAGATGGCCGCCGGCCTAATTGGCCGATCAGCTTCATTTGAACAAACTTGGACCCCTATGCCCTAAGGATGCTTCCTGCCAAATATAATTGAAATTGGCCCGGCAGTTCTTGAGAAGTCATTTAAAGGTAAAGTTGACGGACGGATGGACACGCCACGACACCTTTCAGGACATGTTTTTTGACGGATCAACTTCTCTTGAAAACATTAATGGCCCTTAGTCCCTACTCATATATCACAAATTTCGGCCTGATCGCTTCAGCGGTTCTGGGGAAGAAGTTGTTTTTGCCAAAACTAGGTCATCCAAGATGGCCACTGAACCATTTGGTCAATCAACTTCCCTTGAACAAACTTGGTTCAGCTCTTACCATAGATCATATTTCGTGAGTTCTGAATCGATCCCTCTAACGGTGTTGGAGATTTTTAACGACATTTAAAAAAATCGGCCAAAATCCAAGATGGCCGTCGACCAAATTGGCCGATCTGGTTTGTTTGAACAAACTTGAATCTCTATGCCTGAAGGATGCTTCCTGCAAAATATAATTGAAATCGGCCCAGTAGTTCTCGAAAAGAAGACATTTTAAATTTCCCATTGCTTTAGTATGGGAGCTTTTGGCGGGAAAATGATCCAAGATGGCCGCCAAATCATTTATCCGACAGTTTCTAAAATTGCAAATTGCACATCAGAATACCCAAAAACTTATATAAAACCAATTTCAGCCTCAAACTCCATCAAATAAAAAAATCCAGTATGGCTGCCAAACATGCTATAATTTGATTGGCCCGTGGCGGCCATGTTTTTTGATTCGCCACATATGCTACATCCGTTTTGCATCGGCAGCTTATGCATTGCTATGTACTCGTAATCTAAATATATGGTAGCAGATGTCGGGAATGAGAAAGTATTTTATCTAACCTAAAACGGCAAATGCAATCATATAAATCTCACAAGTTAAAATACATGGGCTGTATATTAAAAGTATATCGACAGTAAATTGTATTTTACAATTAATATGAATGAATACCGTGTTTCTTCCCCCCCCCCCCCCATGGTATACTAAAAAGATACACTGATAAATGCAATTTGCTAAACAATATGTGCATTGGTTAGAGAAGTATTGTTTATTATTAATTTATTACATGACAATGTATATCTTATTTTAAAAAAACACGCCTGTACACACCACCAGCCAAACGAATGCACACGCATGCACCCACAAACATGCTCGCGCACACATGCACGCGCACCTGAGTGCAGTATTTCCTCTACAGATATATTCCTCTTGACAGACTACAGCACATCCCACTAAACTGTATCTATTCAACCAGAGATTAAAATATATTTAATGGAAGTATAAAATCCCAAAAAACTAAAACGTTTCATAAATAAATAGTTTTCTGTTCCAGTTAGGTGCACTTTAAATCTTTAACACAAAAATTTTGTCAGAAATGTAAAAATACTTGCTTATTGAATGTCGATTTGGAGGTAAAGAGACGACTATTTTTGAAACTACCACTGGAATGACTGGTTCGGTTATTGAGCTTGCCTCAATTTAAAGTTAACATGCTGCTGACTATATTCTTATTAGACTGGAAGCCGTGTTACTATAGCTTAGGTTGAGCTTCCAGTCAGATCACATAGGCAGCAACTGGTGGCTCCAGTCAAATTAGTTGCAAAATATTCAATAGCTTTCCGGCATAGCTGTATGTCCTAAAATTGAGACACTAGAACTTCAAGGATTAATTTATACCTTATGTTCAGTCAACTCTGAAACAGTTGTACTTCAGCCGCCCAGTCTCATTTTACTATCTCTAACAATCTGACATTCGTATCTTGTTCTTTTAACCCTTCCCACTCTAATGTCAATATTCTATCTTTTACTGTGTATAGGCAATTTTCAACAATTTTGGTGGATGATGTTGCTGTCTACGACAGCACATCGTCCACCAAATTTGTTGAAAAATTTACACACCTTCATCTTTAAATTTAATTGGAAAATTAAAAATTTTGAGATCAGAGTGGTAAGGGTTAAAGCTTTGTCCCAAAATCATCTTTTACTTTACAGTCGTGATGTAAGATAAGGGTTATTCTGCTCATTGTAAAATCAACAATTGACCATCAACATACAGAAAGGCATAAGAAAAGCATTGACTCTTACATGATGAAGCTGACCAAAACTGGCCTCTGCAGTGGTCTTGAAGAATGTCAATCTGCAGGCCAAGAGAAGACTATTTTTCCAGTGGTAAACTTTCAAAGTGACTTCTCTTGGCCTGTAAATGGATATTCAATAAGGGAATATTTTAATTTTCTTGACCAAATTTAGTCATTGAATGGTTAATATAAATCTTGCTTTTCATGTATTTATGTATATTTATTTAGATTATATTCTCAGCTATTTTTACTAGGATATATACTAGGAAGCAGCCAAAGCTTGGACAAGTTGGTTTCAGATGGTGTAATTCTTGCAATATCTGAAAAGAGAGTAAAAAGAGAAGATGTCTCGTCCTCTTGAGCAGCTCATAAGGACTGGCAACTATTTAACCATTTAACACTTAAATTTGTTTAAAAAAAAAAATTTCTATTTTCTCATAGATGTCTATTTGCAGACCAAGAGAACTGTTTTTAATAATTTACCACTAAAATGACTGGATCGGTTATCGAGCCAGTCATTCCAGTGGTAAATTTTCAAAAATAGTCTTCTCTTGGTCTGCAAATGGATATTTCTCAAGACCACTGCAGAAGCTGTAGTAAAACATGCTGTTGAATATTTTGAACATATTTGGATTGGAACAGGTTGCTGCCTAAGGCTGTCTTCCAAACCAATTAAGTTCAATATATTCAACAGACCATATCTTACTCCATGTAACTAGCATGTTTCTGTTTTGGACACTTCTGAGCAGCCAGGATTTATCTTCTGTTGATACAAAACGAAATAATGAAATAAATAAATACAAAACAAAAATATAATGCTCAAACCTCTCCAAGATTAGTAACAAGTATTGCGCAATGGCCTATACACATTTGGTGCATTAGAAAGAATTCTATTATAGTCACAAATTTACTATCAGCATTAGTGCTAACTATGATTTTATTGAGCCGTTAGAGTAAAAATATTGAATGCTAAAGTCGAGATGCTAATTAGTCAATAGTACTCTGCAGAATATCGTGATTGGAAATAATGAATGCGTTTGTTACATTTCAAGGCTGAATACTATGCCGCTGAATGATAATAATGCTGACCTACTAGTCATACTGCCCGCCATTGAGTCATTTTTTAATGAAAACCCTGTTCTATCGATCATAATTTATTGATACACATACAGAGATATCTGTAACCATGACAACAGTAAACATAACTTTCCCAATGTTCTTTTAGGATCTTTGCCAATTTTCAATGGGTTTTTTCAGGTAAAAGATATTTGAACTCCCAAACTTTCTACTTTCTAGAAAGTAAAAATACATACGAGGACCATTCACAGTGTTAACTTACGGTAATGGCTAAATATGGTCAAGAAAATGTAAATATTTTCATATTAACATACACTTGCAGGACAAGAGATTATTTTTGAAAATTTACCACTGGAATGACTGGCTCGGTCACTGAGGCAAATTTTTTGGCCCGATTACCTAAGGGTTAAAACTTTACTATATTAATAGTCAAGTACGCCAAGTTGCCAACAAACAGCTTCGATAATTATCTTGAGAAATGCCCGTTTAAAAATCTATCTAACAGAACTCTCCAAAAGCAAACATGACTATTAACCCGTTAACCCTTGAATTTGGCCAGGAAAATTAAAAATTTGTAGACCAAGAAGACTATTTTTGAAAATTTACCACTGGAATGACTGGCTAGTCATTCCAGTGGTAAATTTTCAAAAATAGTCTTCTTCTAGTCTGCAAATGCAGACACCATTTTTGGCTGATATGAATGTTAAAGGATTAACTGTCTTCATGATGCAAGCCAACAAACAACAAGAGGCCCAATGGGCCTGTGTCGCTCACCTGGAGCACTGCATTTTTGTCAAAATTGTTGGTGGATGGTTTAGGAGTAGTCTTTTAAATGACCTTGTGGACATTTTTGCATGTTCAATATGGCCGCCAAACACGCTACATTTTGATTGGTCCACTTCCGCCATGTTTCTGACTAAGCTCCTTCCCTTGAACAAACTTTAATGGCACTCAGTGCCTAATCATATCTCCCAAATTTCGGCCCAATCCACTCAGTGGTTCTGGAGTTGTTTTGACAAAAAATAGGCTATCCAAGATGGCCGCCAAACCATTTGGCCAATCAAGTTTCGTTGAACAAACTCTGTGCAGCTCTTGTCCTAGATGATATTTCATGCGTTTTGAATTGATCCCCCAAACGGTTTTGAAGAAGACCTTTAAAGACATTTCTAAAAATCGATCAAAATCCAAGATGTCGCGAAAATACATTTTAAATTTCCCATTGCTTGAGTATGGGAGATTTTGGCAGGTAAATGATCCAAGATGGCCGCTAAACCGTTTATCCGACAGTCTCGAAAATGGCAAATTTGAAATCACAATACGCACAAAAATACATAAAACCAATTTTTGCCTCAAAATCATTCAAATAAAAAAATACAATATGGCCGCCAAACATGATATATATTGATAGGCCCATAGCGACCATTTTTTTTTACGGATCAACTTCTCTTGAACAAAGTTTAATGGCCCTTAGTCCCTAATCATATATCACAAATTTCCGCCTGATCGCTTCAGCGGTTCTGGGGAAGAAGTTGGTTTTGTGAAAACGAGGTCATCCAAGATGGCCGCTGAACCATTTGGCCAATCAAGTTCCCTTGAACAAACTTGAGTGAGTTCTTGCTCTAGATCCTATTACATGAGGTTTGAATTGATCCCTCAAACGGTTTTAAATACGATATTTAGACATTTCTAAAAATCGGCCGAAATCCAAGATGGCCACCGTTTGAACAAAATGAAATCTCTATGCCATAAGGATGCTTCCTGCCAAATATAATTCAAATCAGCCTAGCAGTTCTCGAGAAGACATTTTAAATCTCCCATTGCTTTAGTATGGGAGCTTTTGGCGGGAAAATGATCCAAGATGGCTACCAAACCGTTTATCCAACTGTTTCGAAAATTGCAAATTTGAGATCAGAAAACCCAAATACCTATATAAAACGAATTTCGGTCTCAAAATCCATCAAATAAAAAAATCCAATATGGCTGCCATACACTATATTTTGCTTGGTCCACCACGGCCATGTTTTTTAACGAACCAACTTCTCTTGAACAAACCTTAATCGCCCTTAGTTGCTAATTATATATCACAAATTTCGGCCTGATCGCTTCAGCAGTTCTGTGGAAGAAGTCGTTTTTGTGAAAACTGGGTCATCCAAGATGGCCGCTGAACCATTTGGTCAATCAAGTTCGCTTGAACAAACTAGATTCAGCTCTTATCCTAGATCATATTTCATGATTTCTGAACCGATCCCGTAAACAGTTTGGGAGAAGATTTTTAGAGAAGATTTTTAAAGACATTTCTAAAAATCGGCCAAAATCCAAGATGGTCACCGGGCAAATTGACCGATTGGGTTCGTTTGAACAAACTTGAATCTCTATGCCTTAAGGATGCTTTATGCAACATATAATTGAAATCGGCCCAGTAGTTCTCGAGAAGATATTTTAAATTTCCCAATGCTTTAGTATGGGAGTTTTTGGTGGGAAAATGATTCAAGATGGCAGCAAAACCGTTTATCCGACAGTTTCGAAAATTGCTAATTTGAGATCAGAATACCCAAAAACCTATATAAAACCAATTTCTGCCTCAAAATCCATCAAATAAAAAAATCCAATATGGCTGCCAAACATGCTATATTTTGATTGGCCCACAGCGGCCATGTTTTTTGATGGATCAACTTCTCTTGAACAAACTTAGTCCCTAATCATATCTGCCAAATTTCGATCTGATCCCGTCAGCGGTTCTGGAGAAGTTATTTTCGCTAAAACTAGGTCAACCAAGATGGCCGCTGAACTATTTGAGGTTTCCTTCAATCCCTCATGCGGTTTCGAAGAAGATTTTTAAAGACGTTTCTAAAAATTGGCCAAAATCCAAGATGGCCGCTGGCCTAATTGGCCGATCAGCTTCATTTGTACAAACTTGGACCCATATGCCCTAAGGATGCTTCCTGCCAAATATAATTGAAATTGGCCAGGCAGTTCTTGAGAAGTCGTTTAAAGGAAAAGTTGACGGACGGATGGACACGCCACGACACCTTTCAGGCCAGGTGAACTAATAATCTCAAACAGCAACAAGAAATCTGCGGAATTAAATGTCTACCGTCTCCTGTTTGTCACAGTGACCGTGACCTTTGACCTTGTGATCTCAATGTTATTATGCTGCTTCCTAACATTATAGGTAACCATGTGTTCAAAATTAGCTCCAATAGGAGCCAGTCATTCCACTGGTAAATTTTCAAAAATAGTCTTCTCTTGGTCTGCAAATGTCCGTTTTCTATAAGAAAATTGAAATTTTCTTAAACAAATTCTAGTGTTAAGGCCTTAAGGGGTTAATTAAGACATTGCTGCTAAAATATTCCACAGATATACTCCCAGTAGTCACCTTGAAATCCAGTCTAATATATTGGTAGTGAACAGCTGGTTCTACATTAGTCAAATGGCTACAAGCATCATTAACTATCAATTAGCTACTGATTATGCGAATGGCAAATAAATTCTGACTTTACTAATGAGGTGGTTTTCCTGATGAACAATGAATGCTCGATCAGGTCATGTTAGCTTGCTGCAAAATGACATTATACGCCTTCACTGCTGACATGTAACAAGAGAGAGATTTCAATGACTCATATAAATGGCTTGATCAAGGAAGAGAAGAATTATGTATTAATATTGAATAGTCTTCTCATTCATAGAATTTGGCTGGAGACACATACATATACCTCCCCTACGGAGATGTGCTATTTTATTAGTGCATATTTTAACAAGAAGCATATAGTACCAGATAAAGGAATATCTTTAGTTTGCCTTTAACCCGTTTACACTCATATCAGCCAAAATCGGCTTCTGCAATGCTCTTGCAAAATGTTCATTTGCGGACCAAGAAGACTATTTTTGAAAATTTACCACCGGAATGACTGGCTCGATAACCGAGCCAGTCATTCCAGTGGTAAGTTTTAAAAAATTGTCTTCTCTTAGTCTGTAAACAGTTTCTTGAACAAATTCGAGAGTTAAAGGGCTAAATCTTGAAAGGTTTTTCTTTCCTTCTATCATAGCATATGCGTTCCTTTCCCTCATGTTGACACTGGGGGCCATCTACCAAGTTAATCGTTTAATGGTCACTCCTGCCAAAATAGCTTCTGCACTGGTCTTGAGAATTGTCCATTTGCAGGTCAGCTAGGTGGGAAATTTTTTGAAAATTAACCACTGAAATAAATGGCTTGATAACTAAGCCAGTCACTAGGCTCCTTTTAGCCAAGTTTTATATAAATTGGTCCAGTGGTTAAGGAATAGTGTTATAATTTACCATATTTCCTGGATATTTTGGGAAAGCCACAGGGACAAAAGAATCTACACATCAAATTTCTTTATAGAAGGCATTAACCGTTCAGACAAGATTAGCTCACATAATCTTTTAAAGAATTTATTGTACATTTTCGGAAATCCAAGATGGCCACTAAGATCAGTAAAATTTCTGTATAGAATATCTGAAGCCCACCTGAAGTTTGACTCAACTTGACAGAGCAGTTAACCCTTTAGTGGTCAAAGTTGGTCAAGAAAATTTAATTATTTTCTTATTGAATGTCCATCTACAGGCCAAATGAGTACAATTTTTGAAAATTTATCACTGAAATGACTGGCTCTGTTATCGAGCCAGTCATTCCTGTAGTAAATTTTCAGAAAATTGAATTCTCTTAGCATGTAAATTAACATTCAATAAGACCATTTAGGCCAGTATAACCAATAAAGAGTTAATTAGGGGTAATCTGGAACTGGCTTCCAGTAAATTTCCAGAAAATCCAAGATGCCATCAGACAAATTGACCAATCAAATTTCTTTATAGAAAATCTCAAGCCCTAACCACGCTAGCATAACTCATTCCAAGTTTTATTAAAATTGGCCACCGTGAAAAAGTTTTAAAGGAGCATGGATGAAAAGATAAATAGCAAGATGGATAGATAGATAGATAGTAAGTTGAGTTGATAGATAGATGAATAAGGAATGCCAATGACCATATCATAAGCTCACTCAATCCTTCAGGCAAGGTGAGGTAATAATGATTATAGGCATGCTGTGCATAAAATCTGAAGGCAACAATAAATCTGTAGGTGGAGATGAAGCTTTCAAGTAACTATCCCCATTTCAGAGAATGTTAACTAAGTGAGGTAACAACTATTATGGCAATGGTGATTATAGACAGAACACACAATCCCAAGGCAATATAATGATCTGTACCTGAAGGCTATGCCACACAAAGATGGATAATAACGGTGGCCGTACTCAGAAGCGCCGACTACGTGGAAAAACATGAGTAGCGCATGCAAATAGATCGCATCGCTCAACACTTGCACAAGGGAATTACACTTACGGAAAACTGTGAAATGTGTCTTCTCTTGAAGGAATCAATAACTATAATGGAGACTGGCTTCTAGGCAATCATCACTTTGCTGTTCAACGAAATAACAGACATGACCTCGACTAGGCGGAGAGAGCGCTTTTATGTTTGCTTCATGTGTCCGGAAGAATATTCAATGCGTGATAATTAAATAGTTTATTAAACGACATGCATAATAGTGGTGACAAAACTGTACACTAATAGCATTAACAACATCAAGCATACACGCCAAATAGGACAAAATTAGACATTGTGGGGCAATGAAGATTCTTTTGAGTGTCTACAAACAGCTTTCAGATAAATTAGATTTAACACTTTAATGACTAAATTTACTCAAAGATATCAGAATATTTACTTATTGAATCTTCATTTGCCGTGCAAGTGAAGGCTTTCTTTTATTTCCCACTGGAATGAATGGCTCGGTAATAGAGCCAGCCAGTCCTTACACTGGTAAATTTTCAAAAATAGTATTCTCTTCACCTGCAAATGGACTTTCCTAAGGACCACAATAATGGCCGGATCTGCCATGAAAGGGTTAAATATGTCTGACAGGCTATCATTGCCACTTGGGCAGCTTTTTCAGAAATGTAAAGAAATTGACAGATCAACAGAATTGAGTTAAACACTAGAGATTATAAAGTTGAAGGGGCACAGCCTACTGGCTAATGGCTCTTTAATCCATTAACAAGTATATCAGCCAAAACGGCTTCAGCATTGGTCTTGAGAAATGACCATTTACAGAGCAAGCGAGCCTATTATTTTTAATTTACCACTGAATGACTGGCTCGATCACCGAGCCAGTCATTCCAGTAGTAAATTTTCAAAATTAGACCTCTTATTCTGTAAATGGAAATTTTCTATAAGAACATCTAAATTTTCTTGATCAAATTTAAGGCCTAAAGGGTTACTCTTATGGTAGGTGACTAGAGACTCCCCGCTGCGGAGATGGTATATCTTGTACATACTTCTTTTTTCTCTCCTGAGTGGAGTGTTTCTGTTTGCACCTGAGTCCCCTCATAGAACCTGGGTAGTGCAGTAAGAAACATGCTTCTTCCTAAGCAGGCCTGTGCTGTTATGGTAATCTGTTGAAAACATTCTCCATGAGGTTGCCTTAATTTATTTTAGGGGACCTGAAATGGGTTACCGTAATCTGTTGATTTTACTATGGACATCAATGAGCTATCTAAGGTTTAGGTTACCATATGTTGCCTTAAAACATATAAGGCAACCTATTATGGGTTACCATTGGAAATATTACAGCACAGGCCTACTAAGGTTAGGTATAGTGAAAAAGTTCTCTTGAATCCTCAGTTAGAAGTCCTTTAATATCTCCTAGATAGGATCTGGCCAAGAATAATCAGTGTGCACACACATGCTCAGTGCTTGGGATCCTGCCAGATCCCTGTGGCCTATACATAGGAGGAACTACACCAGTGACATGCATCTTAAATGTCCAACCACAGACAAGTGTTGTAATGATAAATTCATATTGATAATTACTATTAATTAATTCATCAAATACTACTTTTTATTGCTATTTAACAATGATTTTCATATAGATATTGATCAAACTATTTCATTAACCCTTTAACACTCATATCAGCCAAAAACGGCTTCTACAGTGGTCTTGAGAAATGTTAATTTGAAGACAAAGAGAAGACTATTTTTGAAGATTTACCATTGGAATGACTGTCATGATAACCAGGCCATTTATTTCAGTGGTTAAATGAAAAAAATATTCTCCTGGTTTGAAAATTGACACTTTCTATGAGAAAATTGGAATTTTCTTGAACAAATTTGAGCATTAAAGGGTTAAGTACTATTTTTTTTTCTTGTCTAGTACCATGATTTTGTTATAAATATTGATCACAAGTAATTGATTAACTCTGCAAATATATTGAGCTATTTCTGTGTTTTGCTAGGAATTCAACAACAAGATGATATAATATAATGCTTGGTTGGTGCATCATCGCATCTCAGAAAGTTGCCAAGCTGACGATCAAGACATATTTGGCTAAGGCACATACCATGTTGCTAGAACATGAAAGCAAAACTCATCTAACCACTGGTCAAAATGGGGCTCACTTCCAAATTAAGTCTGATTGCCAAGGTGAGTGAAGTCAGACTTCGCTCGATCTCAGATAAGAAATCCAGGGGAAAACAGTCCACATATTACAAGACCAGTCAAAATTATTCCTGCTCTAAAAAGGACATATCCAATCTTGAAATTAACCATTTTTGTATTATATAGAATATTAATAAGAAAGTCACCTTAGAGCCTTGCTTTGACCAACAAGCATGAAATTATCAAAAATAGCTAAGTTCACATTTAAGTGATCATAATCATCTCAATTATGTTGTCAGTCAATACTCAATACGAATAAACGGACTTGACAGGTCCATATGAAAATATACCATTGTCTTCACATGTTTGCTTTACCAGCCATCGCCGATCATCAATAATGGACGTGAATACATGAGGACGTAAGATGTGTGTGATAAGGGATACACTCGCCCCATACAACATAAGCATCAGATATACTTCAGTGTCGTGGCTTATCACGATTTACCACTTTGAGTTAAATAATAGTCACAAATATAAACTTACCAGTTTACCTGCCTGGTTGCTTTGAAATTGGTACATTTCAGTGATGAAAGGGTTAATCACAGGTTATTTCTCATTGTAGGCACCATGAAGACCCAGAAACAACATATTGGTTCGAAAGGACTTAAATATAAAGCAATTTTCGCCATCAAAATACATCAAATACAAACAAGAGTTTTAGTGAAACTCAACATACGCCCGCAAGCATACTTGTTTGAGGAATGCTAAATGTGAATAGTTAGTCTTTGATAATTCTCTGAGAAAGGGGGAGGGGGCGACTTCTATTAGGTACACATTTGGAAGCAAAGACATCACTAACAACAAAATTTTGATAAATTTTAATCTTTCACGGGAGATAACTCTCACGAATATGCGAGGATTTTGTCAAAAGGAAATCATGAGACTTCGTCTATACCTAACACATCTGCCGGAAAAAAAATTGCGAGTGTAGGTTCAAAACTCTTCGAGATCTGGCCAAGAAAAGAAAACTTGGACGAATTTTAATCATTCAAGGGAGATAACTCCTGCGAATACACAAGGATTTTGCCGAAATGAAATCATGACTCCCTTGAATATGGGCGGATCATGCCAAAACAAAATCAACTCACGCGAATATGGGTGGATCATGCCAAAACAAAATCATGACACCTCGGCTATATGTCCCACATCTTTTGAAAAAAAATGTGTGTGTGGGTTCAAAACTCTTCGAGATTTGGGCTGGACAAGACAATTTTGACCAATTTTAATCTTTCAAGGGAGAGAACTCTGCCGAATATGGGCAGATCTTGCCGAACCGAAATCCTGACACTTCGCCTATACATAGCACATCTTCTGGGAAAAAAATTGTGAGTGTAAGTTCAGAACTCTTAGAGATCTGTCCAGGACAAGAAAATTTTAGCAAATTTTAAGCTTTCAAGGGAAATAACTCTAGCGAGTATAGGAGGAGTTTGCCGAATCGAAATCATGACACTTCGTCTACAGGTAATATATATGCTTAAAAAAAATTGTGAGTGTAAGTTCAAAACTCTTAGAGATCTGTCCAGGACAAGAAAATTTTGACAAATTTTAAGCTTTCAAGGGAGATAACTCTAGTGAATATGGGAGGATTTTGCCGAATCGAAATCATGACACTTCGTCTATAGGTAATATATCTGCTGAAAAAAAAATGTGTGAGTGTATGTTGCACGGACGGACGGCGAGCGCCATCACATCATACGACCCCGCTTTGCGCAGGCGTATAAAAAGCCAATATGACCAACAAACGCTAAATTTTGATAGGTTGATGGCGGCCATGTTTTTTAACGTACAACCTTCCCTTGAACAAACTTGAATGGACCTTGGTCCCTAAGCATATTTACCAAATTTCAGGTCTATCCCTTCAGCGGTCTGGGAGAAGTTGTTTTCAGTCTCACTAATCCATCTGGCAATTGTAGCCTTAGAGACTGGTCTGGCTACCTCCTCCGCATAAAGGACCCATAAATGGGACGGATCAGACCTTTTAAAATCGGTTCGTTGCTTGTAAATTTTTAATGCCCTGACAGGACACCAATATTTGTCCGAAGGTGAGAAAGAAGATAACGATTTTAAAATGATCGGTTTAGCAGGGAAGTGGTTAGACTGCGTTTTCGATATCCCTTCTGGGATATAAGACTAAACCATCCCCAGATATGATAACTGTCCTTTTCAGCGGAAAGAGCATGGATTTTGGAACGTCTTCTAACAGCCTTAAGAGTTAAAAGTTTAATACTAACAGAAGGGAGAGGTTCAAAATTGCGGCCTGCCAGCACCTGAAGAACCATGGCCAAATTCCAGGAAGGCAAAGGCTTAGCAATTGGAGGACGAATATTACCCAATCCTCTGATAAAACCATTAAGAATCTTTGTATCCTTGATGTCAGCATTCAAAAGACAAAGAAGATGCCAAAGAAAATCTATAACCCCTGACTGTGTTTGCAGATAACTGTAAAGAATCAGATAGGATAAAAAATCTAACACCTGGGGAATAGAAACAGAATCGGGCACGAGATCATGAAGTGAACACCATTCTCCAAAAATTTTAAGACGACCCTTGTATACTCTATGGGTTGACTCCCTCCTGGCAGAGTCAATAATCTCCTAAGATCTTGAAGAAACTTTGACCTCAGAGACTTGATGCTTGAAATCCTCCAAACGCACAGACTGAAGATTTCTGGGTTTGGATGACGACACATTCCCTTTACTTGAGAAAGAAGATCTGGGGAGGCTGGAAGAAGATGAGGGAAGTCTACCAGGAGATCGAGAAGATCCACAAACCAGATCCGTTTTGGCCAAAAGGGAGCTATCAGAAGAATTTCGCAGAACTGGTCCCTGGCCTTCTTCAAAACCAAAGGAATCAGGATCGTTTGAGGAACACATAAGCGAAAATTCCTATCCAGGACCGAGATAGGGTCTCCACCGTCAACGCCTGACTGTCCGGAAAAGGAGACATGTAAGGGAGATCTAGACAATTAGACAAGTCGCAAACAGATCTACATGGGGACGATCCATGAGATTGAAAATCGCTCTGGCAACCGACCTCTTTAACTGCCACTCTGTGAGGGCAAATTTGCTAGGACGAGACAGCTGGTTCGCATACTAGAAAAATATGATTCTTGTGACACCAGAAGAGGAGGTTCCAAACCTCCATACAAAGGAGAGAGGATCTCATTTGCTCCTGTCTGTTGATGTAGGAGACTACCATCGAATTGTCCGATCGGAATGAGATTTTGAATCCTATTAATCGATGCGACCAAACTAGGAGTGCCTTCTTGACAGCCCACAACTCCAAGATGTTGATCTGAGCTGTCAACTCCTCCAGAGACCAAAGGCCTGAGACTGATAGGGAATCCCAGACCACTCCCCATCCCTCCTGGGAAGCGTCTGTAAACATAAGCACCTGAGGGGAGGAATTGACCAGATGGACACCCCCTCAGAAGCAGAGAACGATCCTTCCAAAATTCTACATGAGGGATTAAGTGATCTCTTATGGGAATCTGAAGATAAATGGAGTGGATTGACTGCTTCCATAGGGACATCAAGTACATCTGAAAGGGTCTTCTCATCAGCGCCGCACAGGGAATGACATTCTCGATGCTGACCATCAAGCCTATCACTCTCAAGAAGAATTTTCCTCTGACCGAGGGAACAGTTGACAAAATGTTCATTGCTACTAAAATCGCCTCTACTCTTGGGTCCGATGGAAAGACTAATCCGTGAGCCAGATCGAAAGCCATCCCTAGGTGCGTGAAAACTTGAGAGGGAACTAGGCTTGACTTCTCTAGATTTTTTATCCAACCTAGGCTGCATGCCAGACTGCAGACATCTGGGATGACCTTTGAAAGAATTGAGGAAGATTTTGCTTTTATTAACCAATCGTCTATATAAACATGAAGATGGATAGAATGACGGTGCACTATTCCTGCCATGGCAGAAACTAGACGAGTGAAGAGAAAAGACGCCATGGTCAGACCAAAGGGCATGGCTCGGAACTGCCATACCCGAGCCTTGTAGGCGAACGTCATGAACCTTCGGAAAGATGGGTTAATCAGAACATGGAACTAGGCGTCCTTGAGATCTATGGAGAAAGTCCACATGCCTGGATCTAGACTGGCGATGATGTGGGAGATGGTCTCCATTTTGAATTTTGGGGTTAAAATAAGGAGGTTCAACTTCTTTAGATTGATGATAGGATGCCAACCTCCAGTCTTTTTGGGAACTAAGAAAATGTTTGAGTAGTAGCCCGGGTCTACACTCCAAAGAGGAACCTCTTCTATGGCCTTCTTGCCAATAATGGACTCCAACTCCTCCTCTAGGGCCACCAGCTTCTCCAGATTGGAGGGAATTGGAGTCCAGTTGGAGATAAGAGAAAGAGGAGGAGGATGACGGATCCAAGAAGGTGCATAACCCCAGCGAATCCGATCTACCAGCCAGGAGTCCTGAACGAGGGACTGCCAAGTCTCCCAGAACAGAGACAGGCGCCCTCCAACTGGCAAGCTGGGTAGGAGGCACTGAACTGATGGATCCAAAGGCACAAGAAGAGGAAAGGGAGAGATTAAAATAGGAGAAAGGGCTGGACCTACCCGGGCGGTAGCCACACCCTCACACTCTCTTAGATTGAAAACCTCTGAAAGATGACCTACCTCTAGACCTTGAACTAGGTCTGTAAAAATTAGCCTGGCCCCTCTCGCTCTAAGAGCAGGGGGTTGTCTAACCTGGGACCTAGAACGGTGAGATGAGATAGAATCAAAACGACCCCCTCCGCGGATCGATCTTGGAAGTTAGAAGATCTGTTAGAGTTATTAATTATCCTAGAAGGATAAACACCAAATTCATCAGGTCTGAGACTCTTCCTTGGGGCTCTTAACAGAAGAAAAATTTCTTTTTACAGAAGGTTTAGAAAGAGAAATCTGAGCCTGAAGATCCTTAGAGGCTCTCAAGCACTCAGACTCCGAATAAGATTAGCAGACCACTGGCCAAAAATATCCTGGCCGAAAGGAGCTGAAATAAGACTACTCTTAAGCTGATTGGAGATATTCGCCGCTGCAAGCCTCCTAAACCTTCTCATTGATGTAATAAAACCCAAAGATCTGCAAACGGAGCTAAGGGATCCTCTAGAAATATCGGGCAAAGAACGAAAAACCTCAACAGGGACCTGCTCACCTCTCTCTTGAGCCGTGAGAACAGCTTCTGAAAGCAACGGAAGAAAATTGGCCGACTTGAGCTGAGATCGGCACACAGACTCCCACTTACCAAGATCAGAAGCGCACTCAACCTTAGAAGAATCCTTAACATGCAAGGAAAGAACTTCCCAGGAAGGACCAGAGAGAGATTGAGTAGTGGCCACTCACAAATAATCGTCTTTGGGATCTGAATGGGAGCATCAAATTTAGTAGTTAGAGAAAATTCCTTACAGTTAACATTATTCACAAAGAAATCTAACATGTCAACCACCAAATTATCAATAGGAAGGCCCTGAGGAGACAAGGAAGAAGAATCCGAAGATGAAAGAGCCGACCCAAAAGAAGGAGGGTCTATAGAAAACTCGTCCTTATGAGGAAGAGAACGAGTAGAAGCAATCCACTTGTGAGCCAGGGACCAGTCATCCGAAGAGGCCCTGATTGGACAAAACCTGTTCAGATCCCTAGCCCTGACCGACTTGGGAATTGAAGAATTAGAAGAAAGATTAGGAGAGGAAGAAGAAAGATGATGAGAGGAGTCACCAGAGATCATAGAATCAACAGTTCTAGTGGAAAGAGGAGAGCAAGGCCTCTTAGACGCTTGAAGCGAACAAACTGGCAAAGAATTAGAAAATGATGAAAATTGATCAGACGAAATGGGATCAATGACATTATCCTGACCAGAGGACATGGGAAAATGAATCAGGCCACTAGCGGAAAACCTTGAAAGAATTGAGAAACGAGCCAACATGAAAGAACGATCAAGGGACGGATCCCTAACCACAGAAAACAAGGACAAATCCAGACCCGAATCAACAATTTGAAACTTTAGCTCCGAGGAGAGAACGACAGAAACAATCAGATCAAGGTGATCGAAGGAAGAAGAAGAGGAAGAAGATGCAGGAGGAAGAGAGGGATTAGGATGAACGGAAGAAGAAAAAGAACAGGAATGAGTAGGATCCGAATATCCATGGGGAGAATTGATAGAAGATGGAAGATGGGAAAACCCCGAAGGAGGCGGGATAGAGGATGATTGAAAAAGAGAGGAAGGAGGAACATGACTAGAAGAAAAATCTTTCGTCGAAAGAGAAGGGGCAGATGAAGGTAGAGACCTATGACCTTGAACCTGAGAGGAACGAGGAGGAAGCCCTACTCCAGAAGAACTCAATATTGTATCATGAAAAGAGCGAGCAAACGAACCGGAAGCCGCATCACTATTAACAACTTGAGAAGGGGAATGAGAAGAACCAAAATCCTGAACTAAATGATCACTAGGAAAATAAGAGCCAGAAAACTCAATAATCCTAATAGTCCTAATAATAGGACAAGGAGATAAGCCAGAGTTAACAAAGTTCCTGTCAACAGCCATCTGACTCCTATCCACCAAAAGTGAGTCCAAAAAATTTAAGCGACCAGATGAGGAATCTGAAAGACCAGGAAGCTCTTGACCGGAAACGTCAACTCTAACGTTAGGAGAACTGGAAAACGGAAGCCGAAGTTGACGCTGGGATAAAGCTCTAGCCGGGTCTGGCAGACCTTGGCTATTGACTATACCGGAAGTTTCAAGAAAACCGGAAACAGAAACCGGATGCTTAGCCGGATCTTTAAGACCCAAAAGTATACCCTTTAAACCAGAAGCGGAAGAGTAAATACCGGAATCCGAAACGGAAAAGGAAGAAAGCCTACCGGAAGTCGGAAAATTACTTGGGTTCTGATGACCCGGATGTCCGGTAGGACCGGAAGTACAAATACTGGAAGAGGAAGCAGAATTGGAAAACATCCTACCAGAAGTTGAAACAGGGACAGGATCCTGAGGACCCAGATGTCCTGAAAAAACGGAAGTCAAACCAAACGGAAGTTGACCCAGGTCCAGGAGACCTGAATATATTAAGCACAAACCGGAAGTGCTTGCTAAGCCGGAAGTTACCAAACTTCCTGTCTTCGAAAAACTAGACACCGGTGATCTTTGCACGTTCCTGGCTACTGGAATCGCCGAAAACTTGACGTTGGCATAGGTGTTGAGGTCAGGGACGTCAGTCGCCGCCACCACTGCTTGAGGGTAATGCCCTTCCTCAAGACTTATGTGGATTTGCCCCGGTGACCTACTCGAGATCACCTTCGAGAGCCTCTTCCTAGTCTCTAATTTTCTGTTTTGGTGACCGAATCTCCTGTCTGGACGTGAGGGAAATAGGCTTCTGGTCATCGTCCGATTCGGAAGAAAAATCCTTAGCCGCGCAGATGGCAGATGATATGCATTCATCTAATGATTTTGTCAAGACGGTTGCAAGACTCAAACCTAGCGAAAAGTGCTAACACTGCGTCAGAATTAGACGAAGAGGGCTCCGCCTCCATTGCTGGCAGATTAGAAACAGAAGATTTAGCAAAAGACACAGCTTTTGTCTTTGACGCAACACGGGGGGGGGGGTGGGGTGGGGGGGGGGGTGTAACTTAAAAGAACTTCATTACAATAGAGTCTGATATAAAGCAAAAACGCATGCTATAAAAAAGGTGGGAAAGTTCAAATATAAATATCAAAAATCCATAAAGACAAGAACAAACTTTCTGAGGGATTAAAACAATTTCCTACTTATGCACTAAACTGTAATAAGTGACTTAAAGGCTTCTGAGTAGAAGAGCGAATTTAAATGATGATGAAGACTTAGGCATATTAAGGGTACCCACGAAAACGAGATACATCACGAAAACCGGTAACATTTTAGTACAGAGTATAAAAACCAATAAAAACCAAGAAATACTCCATAAACATAACTTAGGGAGGATAGACTTCATATTAGGCATTCTTGTAATGATGAACTTCTAGAAACAGTAAGCTGACACAGCATAAAGCTATAAAAAAGCTGGAATATTTTGCAGTTGTTCTGCATCGGTTTCCTATTTGAAATACTATTTGGGCTCCAACGTGCATGGTGACAGGCATCACCAGGGAGCGAGTACAGACTGGTGCCAATCTATATCAGGTTATATACTGGAGGTGTACTCAGTAGCCTGGTTGAGGGTATACATTTATAGGAATAGGCATTGGGAGGAATTTAAGCAAGCATAAAATTCTTATTCTGGTGGCTAAATGCAGATTAATTGATTTAGCAAGTAGTGATTGAACGGTAATGGATGTTTTTGTGGTGTAATAACAACTCGGAATTCTCTGAATAGTGTACATGTTTTAAATCATGTTCAACAACTGATGTGAAAATTCTATCTTTGATTGGTTTGACACCGAAGAATCTGGTGTACATTTTTCAACAATTTTGGTGGACGATGTTGCTGTCTACAACAGCACCATCGTCAACCAAATGTGTTTTAATTTAATTTGAAAATTAAAAATTTTGACATCAGAGTGGTAAGAGTTAATACTTTGACTATTGAATATCTAATCTGCTTTTGCCACACTGCTTGCAATATTAATAGTCCAGTAAAACTACAAATTAACCTAGAACAAATTGCAACAGAATTTATTTCTTTTCTGCGGCATTCATGGGACTGCCAGGTGTCACATATCAAAAGTCCTCCAAAATCCCTCGATGGGAAAGTGGGTAAATTCGCATATTTAGCTACTGCCATTATCCGAATAATGAAACTTCCCTTACCTGCTTCATTCCGCAAATAAACGAAGTAGAAATGTTGTCTAAGCTCTGAATTTCATGGTCACGGAAGACAGTAAGCAATTGGCAATATTGCCTTGAACCACTTGTACAAATTCTCCAAACCACAGATTAAATATGGTTGTATGCACAGGGCCGGGGTAATTTAAAAAAATTATATTTAAAGTAAGTTTAATTTAGTTTTTCGCTTTCAAAATTTTATCTAAAATAAATTGCATTTTAATTTTCACTTTTATCTCACAATTTGAATAAATTTCTATACAATTCAATCAGAATATGGAAATGGATTTAGATACATGCGTTATTTGTAACCAGAGCCTAGAAAATGGCTCACAAACTGTTAAGCTTCGAGTTAAAGGCTGTGACGGTATTAACAATGCTAGCAGAGCCCGTGAAAGCGATGTCATAGCTGAAGTATGACAGAGGGTTCATGTAAAATGTCGACGGGAGTTCATTGATCCCAAGCGGATTGCCCGTGATGCAGAGAAAATTGAACAATCTCCGCCACCCATGCGAACACTCCGTTCAGAAAGTCCAACATTCAATTTTAGTGTACATTGTTTGCTATGCGGATACCCTGCAAAAATTCAAGATGGAAAGAAACGTGGCTATGATATTTATCCAGTAAGTACTCATGACTTTCAATGTAGTATCGGCCGAGGCCTGTGAGCAGAGAAAAGACGAATGGGGCAAACTTGTAGCTGGGCGGCTTGCCTTCAGGCCAGATTTATGCGTTGTCAATGCAGTATACCATCAAAGCTGCAGCGTAAATTTTCGAACCATGAAAAATATCCCTCAGCTGCACTCATCTTGCTCATCCCAAAAACATGGAAGGCCAGAAGACTTGGACAGAGTAAGAGCATTTAGTGCGACAATGGCATTTCTTGAAAATAATGATGATGAGCAGCTGACCCTGCACGACCTCGTTAATAAAATGCAAGAGTATCTCGATGATAAAGAGAATAAAGCATACAGTACAAAATACATACAGGATAAAATAAAAGATAATTATGGCGATGAAATATTTATTAGCACTGTGAATGGTAAGCTAAACGTTGTTACCTTTCGTTCTAAAGCATCTACTATTTTGACTGACTTCTATAAGGAACAGAAGAGAAAGGATTCCAAATCAGAGAGCATGCTAATCATCCAGACAGCTGCCAACTGCTTAGACACGATATTAAGTTAATTGATTCATGCACATCATCTGAAAGCTATCCATCAAGGGAGCAAATGAGCGACCCAGTAAAGGCATTGAATTATTTACCAGAGACACTGCGGGAATTATTGCGGATTTTGTTTACTGGAAAAAACACAGAAATGAAACAGGCATCAGTTGGACAGGCTATTATGCAAGGAACTCGTCCTAGAGTTATTTTGGCACCTTTGCAGTTCGGGCTGTCATGTGAGATACACCATAAATTTGGATCTAGATTTATTGTTGACACCTTGTACAAGCACGGATTTGGATGTTCATACGCGGAGATACAGAGGTTTGAGCGCAGTGCATCACTTCATGGTGGAGATCTACCACAGCCATTATCAGGTGCATTCATTCAGTTTGTTGCCGACAATGTGGATCACAATATTTGCACAATAGATGGGCATAATACATTTCATGGAATGGGAATCATTGCATCTGTTACACCAGGAAACCTTTCGTGCAAACTTATTCCAAGGATAAATGTAACATCTGAAGATATCAAGCAAGTTGGCAAGATCTGTATCAGGAACTTTGCGTCTCAGCATACCAGGAACTTCCCATTGACCTTTAAGGAGTTAACTGCGATGGAACAAACAGACCCAACAGCTGACATTGACATCCTCTGGGATTTCTCTTTGTTTCTGCGTTCAAGGAGACAGTCATGGTCTGGCATGATGCAAACTGTTCACCAACGAGTTTATCCAGGTAAATCGTCTGTTATTTTCCTTCCGATGATAGATCTAGAGCCAAGTAACATGACCTGCATCTTTTCCACTTTGACTTATGTTTGTGAACACGCAAACCGATACCATGTTGCACCCGTGATTATATTTGATCAGCCCTTACTTTGGAAAGCTATGACTATCATAGAGATTGAGCCGAGCTGGAGTCCATTAAAGCAAATTATTCTAAGACTCGGAGGTCTTCATATGGAGATGAGCTTCCTTGGCTGCATTGGTCACTTAATGGCAGGAAGCGGTCTTGTGCCTATTCTAGAGGTAGTCTACACTGAGAATGCTGTCAAACACATTCTTAGTGGAAAGGCAATTTCTCGAGCAGTTCCAGGACACCTCATGGTTTTTGCTTCTCTCAGTACAATCTTGATTGCAAATGCATACAACCTACCACTACCTACAATTGCAGATGCTGAAGTTGACACAGTAGAATATTCCGCTGCAATGCATTCAAAAGAATTGTTTGACAATGATGATAATGTTGCAGGACATGAAATGATTGAAAGTTCCCTAAATAAAAGTCTGGTTAAAGTTGGAGAGCTCTATGATGACATTATCAAAAATCCGTATGTAGCTACAAGATTGTCCTCGGAAAATGCATTACATGATGTCAAGGACAAACTAGACTCAGAGTAGGTGGTCATGAAAGATAAGAGGACTGCACGACTCTGGCTTTTGTATATGGAGGTGGTTGACATTCTGCGCAAATTCATTAAGGCAGAACGAACTGGTGATTGGAACATGCACCTTCAGACCGTTCGTGAGATGCTTCCATATTTTGCAGCTGCTGGGCATAATCTGTACGCCAAGTCTGCATATGTATATTTACAAAAGATGTTAGAAATACCTGAAAGTCATCCAGATATACACACCAGCTTCCTCAATGGTCATCATGTCATTCATCGAAGTGATAGGTATTGGGTAGGGTTATCTACTGATCTAGTTATTGAGCAGGTCCTTATGAGAGGTGTAAAGTCAAGTGGTGGTCTAACACGAGGTCGTGGAATGACAGAACTTCAGCGTCTTGTTTGGTTGTTGTCTATGCCCGCATGTGCAGATGTGTGTAATGCAATGCAAGAGCTCTCTGGGGGTAAACTGTGATTCAAGTGAACAACACAAATATTCCACACAATCTCGAATAAAGCGTGATATGGATGATACTTACAAAATTCTCAAAATCCTTAGTGAACTGAATCCATTTGGACCAGACCCTTCTCTTAGAGGACTTGTTAGTGGATTGTCTGCACATGAATCAGTCAATGTTGACGATGCTAAAGATATTGGAGAATCAATTATTAATTCGATGTGTGGCCAATGTGTATCAAGCATTTCGCTCCAGAGAAAGAGACAAGCTATTACCTTAGCATCCTAAACATCTCTCAAGATTGATGATGAATGTGTACAAATTGATCCACAACTCCTATTTCAAAGACTCAGTTTAATTGCTAGAAATGGATCAAAAGGGAATCCAGCATCTTATTTTGAGTATGAGTTGTGCACTCATCCGCCCGCACTCTTTGATAATTCATCTCCTCCATGGGAAGCAAATAAGCCGGCACTTGCTGATGCATTGTGGAAATTAATTCAAAATGAAGATGCAGTCCTTCCAGATTCTGTCCACTATGTGCTTGATGGAGGAGCTCTATTACACCGTGTTCCATGGCAGCGTGGAGAGATATTTGCAAATGTTTGTCAAAGATATGTAAACTATTGCATAAGCAAATATGGAAAGGCTACAGTAGTTTTAGATGGTTATGACCAAGGCCCAGACATAAAAGATGTAACACATAAGAGGCGAACTCGTGGATCAGGCGCAACTGTTGTACTGACTCCGCAAACAGTTGTAACTCTGAGTAAGCTCGATTTTCTTAGTAACAAGCAGAACACACATCGGTTCATATCAATCTTAAGTTCATCTCTCGAACAGGCTGGCTGCTTAATGATAAAGGCAAGCGGTGATGCTGATGTCTTAATTATGCAAACGGCTATCTTGGCTTCAAAGTCAACAAATACTGCTCTTGTTGGAGACGATACCGACCTACTGGTGTTGCTTCTATACCATACTGATATGAATGGCTGTCAGCTATTTTTCAGACCAGAGCCAAAGCAAAATGCAAAGAAACCCCGACTGTGGAATATCAAAATGGCAAAGGAAAAACTCGGGTTCTGTTTGTGCTCACATCTGTTATTTATCCATGCTATCCTTGGCTGTGACTCAACATCTAGGCTTTATGGAATTGGAAAATCTGCATCCCTTAGCAAAATCCAGTGCTGCAAAGAACTCTCTCAAATTGCTGAAGTGTTTACAATGAGTAATGCGAATAAAGATGACGTGATAAAAACAGGTGAGAAGGCAATGCTTATTCTATACAATGGCACTTCAATGGATAGTCTAGTTGCTTTGCGGTACAAGCGATTCAGGGAGAAGGTTGCAAAAAGTTCCAAGTATGTTGAAGCACGAGATTTACCACCAACACCTGCATCCGCAAAGTTTCACAGTCTTCGCGTGTACTACCAAATTCAAGTTTGGAGAGGAGATGCTGGAGATATGGATCCAACAGAATGGGGCTGGAAAGTTCTCAACCACCAAATGCTGCCTGTTAAGACTGACATGCTGGCAGCACCTGACGATTTACTGTATTCATTTAGATGCAGCTGCAAAACTGGCTGTGAATCAAAGAGATGCACCTGTAGAAAACATGGGCTCAGCTGCACATCCGCCTGCGAAGACTGTAAGGGTCTCAGTTGCTCGAATTCAATAACGCTCATTGAGGAAGATGACTTGGATAATTGATGCAAGATTAAATTAGTAGAAACCAGGTACCTATGCCATACTATTTCATCTTAGCTTAGCTTAGAAACACACAATACCGTGACATAATAAAATATAATATGTATTGTATCAATATCAATGATGGTATTAGGTAAATTCATGCAAGTGGCATAACACAATACATTTAATTTGTGGAGAATATGTCAATCGTATTCATTTATTACTAAAAAAGTGCAAAAATACCCAGTCACACATATATTACATACCGGTTTTAAAGAAATAAAGAAAAATGGATTTTTCAGGTGAAATGGCCCAAATCTGGTAATAATTATGCAAATTTTACCCTTTCCCCTATTGGAATTTTGGAGGACTTTTGATATGTTGTACATGATGGCCCCCTATACACTGGGCGAGGTAAAAAAATTCTGTTGCAATTTGTTCTGGGTTAAAATATTTTTGGCCTAGATTGACTGGACTATAACGGACACTCACTAGTCACAAATTCACCCAGGGTCATTCACTCCATTCAGGTATTGTCAATGCTTTGATCAGCAGTCAGTACTGTATGTAGGTAGTATTATATGATGGACTACTACTACTACCTACTATCCTATTGCTACTACTCTTTCTACTACTACTACTTTTTCTTTCTTTTTTTCTTTTTTTTCTTTTTTTGATGACACGATCAACGGATTGTGTGGAAAACCTTTAATATCCAAAAATATATAAAAAGGCTGACAAAACTATACAATACAATAACACTTAACAGACGTCAAAGTAAAAACAACTTTCAAAAATTCGCCAGTCTTACCATCATAAATAATATCATTCAAAATATATGCGCAATAAAAATATATACTGCCGTAATACAATAAACGCCATACATACATTATTATGACCAGTTTCTGAACAGGCCCGGGTAATTGATTTTGTAGCCGACAAAACGCGAGTATTTAAATGCAAACGTTTTGTCAGCAGTACAGCGAACAATAGCAAATATCGCCTCTGCAAATTAATCTTTCTCTTTACTTGGCGAGAACTTTTCTGAAAATGCTCGTGATCGCTTGCGGCCTGAGTAAACAATAACAAACACCGCTGCTATTTTGAAAAAAAGATCTGTGTTTACATAGAGATACTGATTCCAATATTACCCCGGGTCGTTTGCAATTCAAACAATACAATGATCTTAATTTAATACTGGCCATTAAATACATCCGAAATGACTGGAAGCAGCAGTCAGATAAGGCAGCAACCGCCTCCAATCAAGGGATGCCCGTATTTAAGCGTTAATATATATGCATTAAAAATCTATTCTTAAAAATGTTACACAAAATGATACAGATGGAATTTAAAACATTACAACATTACATTATTTCCATACTCGGCAAACTAAGGAAATTTTTACTCATCATGGTGACGCTTTAAAACCATTCTATGGCGAAGTAGACCAAAACCCTGTCTCTTCAGTGGTATTGAGGAATGTTAATTTCGATTTGGAGGCCAAGAGAAGACCATTTTTGAAAACTTACCAGTTGAATGACTGCATCGACAACCGAGCCAGCCACTACAGTGCTAAATTTCCAAAATATTCTTCTCTCGGCCCGCAGATGGTCACTCAATCAGCAAATATTTTGACATTCCTTAACAAATGCTGCCATTAAAGGGCTAATAGTCAGATTTTCTTTTTCAACTAATATTAATTTAAACTCCTCTGGTACTTCAATACAGGATCTGTGGTGTTCATAAATTAAAAATTACCCAGTTCATAGGTGATAATTCTACTAAGTTGGTTACACACCATGTATATTTAAACCTTTCAATCTTCCCTTTCTTCATCAACCGAAAAAGTTCTCCTTGGAGGAAAATTAGCATACTGGCACGAAAAATCGCTTTCAATGAAACTAAGCTGTTCATGTTATCATGGCCCAGTACCTTAGCACATCTATATTTCCAAATTGTCCAAACCGCCATTGCAACAAGACAAATTAGAACATCTTGCAGGCTGTTTGTAAGATGCATTTGTACATGTTTAAACTCTCTAAATAAAATAATATTAGCTGTCAATTTCATGTGACTGATCCCGAAATCCTTTAAAACTGTCTCTGTGATTCCAGAACTCAAGAATGACTGAGCATTTAAGGAATAAGTGCTCGATTGTTTCCTTCTGCGATTCACAAAGAGGGCATCGATTACTGGTTGTGACGTGACATTTTTGTAATAGATGACCAACCCAAAGTCTGCGATGGAGAAGTCGCCAAGCTACATCCTTTGCTTTATATGGTATAGAGGGCAGGTGTAAATTTTTCCAAACAGTTTTCCATTCAAAGGGTTTATAACATGTGTCATTCCAAACAGCAACAGCTTTTGGTGTTTTAGCGTGTTTTTGTATCAAAACTGTATACCAGTCATGGGAACTCATATGACATTTGAATACATTTTCATCGTAAAGCAAGATGGGTGGAGCTATTTCCTGTTTGCTAGTTGAATTTTGTAATTTAAACCAATCCGGAGGAACTGCCTTCCTAATATGAATTAATAATCTCTGAGCGTCGATGGTTCTCAGCTTACATTTCTCTGATAGGGTCTGCCTGGAAACCCACGCTCGGGAATCAAGCGTAATCACATCTGCTAAGTGCTGGATCCCATTAGTTGCTAATGATGGGAAATAAAGAGCTCTATTGGACAGGGTAATGTTATCATTTCCCCACAATTGTTGGTTTAAAGCATTTCCCCATGTCAATGGCGATTGAGTGGTTTTAGAAAACATACTTTATGCCTTGCGTAAGTCCTGATATATCCCAGGAATCCTCCGAATATTTGGGGGTGGCGTATTTGAAAAGAAGATACTTGCAACTGGAAATGGCCCTATGTAACTTTGGAGTAATTTGCGTGAAACGGTTGTCCAAGGCGAATCTTCATAAAGTAATTCATAAAGAAATTTCAGTTTTAAAGACGCATATTTTGTTGGTATGTGAACTAAATCTAACCCGCCATTTTGTTTTTTGTTCACACACACAGCCTGTGATACAAGGTTAGTTTTATCTTTCCATAAATATGCAAGAATTAATTGACTAATTTCAGTTTCTACATATTTTGGCATATGTACAACTGAGGCTGTATACCACAGCCCGGACATTGCCAAATTATTAATGACAAAGGTTCTTCCAAAAATTGACAAATGACGCCGCGTCCAACCTGCTAGAATATGTTTCACTTTAGTAAGGTGATATGTCCAGTTCATTGAGGGATCCATTTTCCTATTGAAGTAAATTCCCAACACTTTAATGTTGTTGTCTGACCACTTTATTCCCATGACGTCATCATTTCGGGAATTCCACTCACCAAGAAACAAACCAACTGATTTATCCTTATTTATTTTTAGGCCAGATGCTTTCTTAAATTCAACCAGTGTCCTTTCTAGGCGACTAAAATCATAATTATCTCCTATGAATACTGTGGTATCATCAGAATATTGTGAAACCTTCAAGGGTCTTACAATACCTGGTATGACAATTCCTTTGAATGTTTTATCTTCACGTATTGTTGCCCCAAATGACTCCATGGCAAGCACAAATAACAAGGGTGACAATGAACATCCCTGTCGAACGCCACGCTTCAAAATTACAGGGTCAGTTAAATGATTATTGACCAAATTTCGACTACTTATATTAGTATACAATATCTTGACCCATTTAATAAAATTTTCCCCTAAGCCAATACAACGTAAAGACTTAAAAAGAAAATCCCACTCTAGACGATCAGATGCCTTTTCATTATCAAGGCTAATGATTGCTGCTGGTATTTTGTCTTTCTCCACTAAATTAATTAAATCCCGTATAAGAAAGACGTTTGTTAAAATGCTTCTGCCTGGAATACCACAGGTCTGATCAGCGTCAATCACTTCCTCCAAAACTCTGCTTAGTTTTAGTGATAGAGCTCTTGAAATTATTTTATAATCCACACACAGCAGAGATATTGGTCGGTAATTTCTCCAATCTTCCCTTTCACCTTTCTTATAAAGTATTCGAACGTATGCCTGAGACATGGAAGGTGGAAGGTTGCCAATTTCCAAAATTTCATGTACGACCTGCAGCAATGATGGCCCTCGTATACTCCAGAATGTGCTATAAAATTCTGCTGTCAAGCCATCACATCCAGGAGTTTTGCCTGCTTTCATACCATGTAAGGATTCAGTTAAATCTTGTAATGTTAAACATTGATCACACATTACACGGCATGAATCCGGCAACGTTTTCTTGATGTTACCTAAAACATTTGCAGCTGCTGCAGCATCACATCCTTCAGATGAATAGAGACATTGATAAAAATGATGAACAGCTCTTGTTATATCAGCTGTTGAATCAAGATTTACACCATCATTTGATTTTACACATCTAATAATCTTTCCTATGCCCCTATCTTTTTCCAAACTGCAGAAAAACTTTGTGGGTTTTTCACCCTCAGCCTGCATCTGAGCTCGTGACCGAATTGTTGCACCTTCAAACATATACTTATCTAACTTATTTTGTTCTTTGTTTGAATTAAAAGGTCGCTATAGCCTTCTTCTCCATTATTTACTTTATTGGAGGTTCGTAATAAAAGTTTATCCAACGCTTTCCTGTGCCTTCGTCTATCTCGTGCTAATTTATTAGCATACTGCCGTGAAATGTGAGCCAGATTATTTTTACCCTCCTCCCACCATTGAATCAAATGTTCATATGAGTCCTTTTTCCCGAGCCAATAATACCAAAAGTGTTGGATAAGCTGATAATAAATTTAGCATCGTGAAGGAGTGAGTTATTAAATTTCCAATATCCATTCCCTTGCTTAATCCAGTCAGCATTATCTAAGGTAATACACAGCATATTGTGATCCGAGAATGCTACAGGTACAGTTTTTGTCTGAGTTAGTTTACCTTTAAACGACTCCTGCAAATAAATCCTGTCTATTCTTGATGCAACATGCCCATCACGTGGATACCAAGTGAATTGTTTTCCATCAGGATTCAACAGCCGATAACTGTCGAATAAGCATTCTCGATCACATAGCTGGTTCAACTCCTTGTGGGATGTGTCAGCATAAATAGCTGAAGACCGTCTATCTTTATTTGCATCTAAAATACAGTTAAAATCCCCTCCTAGTACTAAATTTTCCGTCCCTTCATGTATAATTGTCGATAATTCTTTTAGAAAAGCATGCCGAGGACCATGTAAAGTTGGTACATAAATACACATAATATTTAAAACTGAATCAGAAATATTTACTGATATTTTCACCCAACGCCCATTTGTATCAGTTGATGATGATACGACATTAGCATATTTAAGGCACCTAGGGAGAATAGGAATAGCAACTCCTGCACTATTGTCTGTTGATAACGAAAAGTACAATTCGCCTTTGAAGAACTGCTTAAATGAATTATATACTTCAGGATTGTGAATTTTAGTTTCCTGAAGTAATGCTATGTCTGTCTTTTGCTTTTCAAGTTCTTCCAACAAAGACCTTTGCTTTAATTCTGTATTCAAACCCCTACAATTTAAGGTGCTAATAATCATAATAAGTAGGGTAATATACAACACCGCTACAATGGCAAATCTAATTGGATTTTGTTTTTTTACTGCCATTATTTCGTTTTTTAGCCCATTTACCCAGCTTACTGTTAAAATCATGATTATTCAGCTGAACAATTTCCAAATGTCCGTACTTGGAAGCATCAGAATCACACCTTAAATGTCTATAGTGTACCCCTTTCGCGGTTATATAGGGCACGAGCGTTTCACCATCATCTGACCGATACATGACCATTTCATTGGTCGTATGTGAAGTGACTGAGTATTCTGACTCAGCCAATGACATATTGTCATCCTCAATACCCTCTTCCTCCACCTCACTCTCAGATCCAGAATCAATTTCATGACGTTTAATTCCTCCAACGCCATTATTAATAGGGGTATCCATAGCATCCATCATTGAAATACCTCCACCTATTGCGCCTTTCTCGGAGCTGTGGTTAATGCTACTTATGCCCGAGATTTGACTTAAAGGAAGTGGGGGGAAATCTTCGTCTGCCGTCAATTGTAACCTAAATTTATTTTTCCCACATCCCAAACTCTGACTGAGTAAACTCAATGTCACTCAGATTCCCGCCATCAACTTGTTGACTTTTGCTAGCATCAACTGGAGTTAAACCAATCCCTTCTTCTAAAATTTCTATTTCATCATTAGGCTCAGTTCTTGCTACCGCTGCACGCGACGTTAATGGCAAATGCACATCAGCCACAACTGGAATTGGCGCTGTAACTGATCCACCGCTTTGAGGTTGCTTTGGTGCAGTGGAATTGGCCATCTTATTAGGGCATCGCCATTTAAAATGCTTAGTAGAACCGCATATAAGGCACTTGTTTTTCTGTGGACAATCTCCTGCTAGATGGGTAGTACTTGAACAAATGCGGCATTCCTTAACTTGTCCCCTGTACCATAAGGGAAGGATGAAAATTCCATCAATGGACAATTTATTAGGTAACGGTTTATCCACTTTATCGAAATAAACTAGCCTAAAGCCGAGAATCCATGTATGCGTATTCCGTCTCCGTAATCCGTCTCCGTCATCCGTCTCCATCTCCGTCATCCGTATTTTTTAAATCCATGTATGCGTCAGGTGACGATCACCCGATCCGTAAAACGTATCCGATTTAGTGAGTATTCAATTTAAAGCTCGCTCATTTGCCATACCTTTCTAGGGAACAGTAACATAGGCATATACAGATACATTCTTGTTCCCGTTGTTGTTAGTATTCATTATGCCAGCTTCACTATCGAAGATTCTGCAACTAGAGTGCGATCAAGACGAAGATGAATTGATGCGTCTATCATTGATGTATTTACAACAACAGAACAATAAAAAGCCTAGAAAACATCGATGGTGGGTGAACAAACTAATTCAAGAGAGAAAATCCTTTGGAACATTTTACCATTTGGTTAAGCAGCTGGATTCTGATGAAGAAAGCTTCAAAGCCTACTTTCGTTTAACAAGAGAGCAATTTACGCAAGTGTTGCATTTCGTTGGGCCTCATTTGTCGAAAAAACACATAACCAGGGAACCAATATGTCCTCGACAACAACTAGCTATATGCATAAGGTAAACAAATTTAACGTTCAATAGAAAAATTTTTATTTTGCAAAGTAATACTGAATTGCATAATTTACTATAGTTATTGAGTGTTTAGGCATGACATTGCCACACCAACAACAGTAGAAGTTTGTTCATCACATTGTATGTGCTGATTAAATGGTATGTACGATTGTTGTTGTGTATGCATTGGCATGGCTTGTTGTAGTGGTTGTGAATCTGATTGTGTCGGTTGTTGTTGATGATGTTGATATTGGGATGTAGGCATATGCTTATCTGTATATTGTTGTGGAGGCTGCTTTGTATGAATTTCGTTTTCAAAATTGTATAACAACTGTGAAATTTGTATTTTCATCAGTCCCCGTTGTTGTTTTGTTAATTTCTTGGCACGAAGAGCACATGACTTAAAGAAGAGATCCTCTTCGTCCATCTCAACTTCCCTTTGTGATAATTTATCTATATCAGCACGTCGCCTTTCCAGGTTTTCGTTCATTTTCATTGTCATTTCTTCAAATTTACCACCTCCAGCTTTTGACTTTGCGTTTGTTCGACACTTCGTTACTTTACCAGCCGAAATTGGTTTTACAAGAGTATTTATAGATAAATCAATACTTTGCGAGTATGTTCCCTCACCGCCTTCACGGCCCTCACACGTAGCAAGCGATGGTCTGTAAAATAGCATATAATGACAACATCCCTGAAATTGAAACAAAGCAGATAAGCAGTTTCTGAAAAATACATTGATCGGGATATTGAACCAATCCGCATCCTTTTTAATTATATCCGGAACATAAAGCAAAACAATGCAAACCTCTGTCAATCTTTCTAGTGCTAGAATGTACTGCCCCCACCTTACTCCCGTCACTTTTAATACCTTCCGCCAACCATGTGTCTTCATAATTTATCGTTAATGAATTAATTAATAACCAATCATTTATTTGCAGGTTCTTAGCAACTGGGGAAACATTCAAGTCATTGGCTTACAACTATCGCGTAGGGGCATCGACAGTTGGCAAGACCATTCCTCGTGTATGTCATGTGATTTGGGATACTATGGTCGAACAGTACATGCGGATGCCTCAAAGCCATGATGATTGGCGATTAATTGCTGAGCAATTTAATGATAACTGGAACTTTCCAAACTGTATTGGTGCGATCGATGGAAAACATGTAGTTATACAGGCACCACACAACAGTGGATCAATGTACTTTAACTATAAGAAGACATTTTCGATAGTTTTAATCGCATTGGTGGATGCAAATCTAAAATTCATTTGTATTGACGTTGGCTCATATGGGCGTAATAGTGACAGTGGTATATTTTCAAGATCAAATCTTGGCAGATCTCTGTATAATAATTTGTTAAACATTCCTCCAGATCATTCATTGCCTGGAGGTCATGATTATGGCGTTATGCCCTATGTCATTATTGGTGATGAAGCATTTCCGTTGCACAAGCATTTAATGCGACCCTACCCAGGTAAATCTGCATCACGAGAGAAACAATTTTTCAATTACCGGCTCTCTCGAGCAAGGTGAATTGTTGAGAATGCTTTTGGTGTGTTATCTGTCAGATGGAGAGTGTTTTATACTCGAATGGCTGTACAACCAGATAAAGTTATGAAAATTGTAAAAGCCGCCTGTTTACTGCATAACATGACTCAAACGCAGACGACATCTGCTGCTACAACACAACTGCTGCTACAACACAACTGCTGCATGATTATGACCAGGATAATTACGATGGAATCCAAAATTTAACAGGATTCGGAACACGAGGAGCCATAGAGGCTATTGATGTGAGAGAAAGATTCAAACAGTATTTTATCAATGTCCACCCGCTATCATGGCAGACTGCACTTGTAGCAAGGGGTGAATTTACTGAATGAACACACTATCGTTGAACACTTACGAGAGACTTTCGTTCAAATAGATGCTATCATCCTCAGAACCACTGGCCATGTCATCATTGTTTGCGACTACACTGCCTTCATTGTCTTCCAGTATTTGGAGATTGCTGTCTGTGCTGAAAATTCAATTTGATGAATATTAATATAGGCCTAAAATACAAGGTCGCAATTTCACATCTTTTCATGTCATAACAACACAACAGAAATAAACACATGCACTTTTCAACATTAATAAGTGTATCCTTTTAGAGTACGGTGTACCGCAAGGCTCAGTTCTCGGTCCGAAGTTTTTCACTGTGTACTCGGCACCTATTGTAAACATTGCGAAACAACATAATCTCCAGATCCACATGTATGCGGATGATATGCAGCTTTACCTGACATTCCAACCCAACGTGCATACAAACGAGACCATGGCTCTTGAACAAATACGGAATTGTGTTGCAGACATTAGTCAGTGGATGACATTTAACAAGCTTAAACTAAACCCAGACAAAACCGAGTTCCTCGTGATATCGACAAAACATCAACGTAGTAAGGTTCATACTACCGAAGTCCAACTAGTAAACAGTCTGATTACGGCAAATCCATCGGCCAGAAATTTAGGTGTAATATTTGATCAGTTTATGGATATGGATGCGCAGGTAACATCTATTTGCAAAGCGGCATATTACCATCTAAGAAACATTAATTCAATAAGAACTGTTTTAACACATCAAACAACAGAAACGCTTATCCATGCATTTATAACATCACGTCTGGATAATGATAACTGCCTACTATATGGTATAACGGCAAAGTCACTGAACAAGTTACAACAGGTTCAAAATTCTGCAGCCCGTGTCCTGATGAAGATCAAGAAACGTGATCACATAACCCCTGTATTGAAACACCTCGACTGGCTACCTGTCCGTCAACGAATTGACTTCAAACTTATCCTCCTAACATGGAAATGCATGCACGATGAAGCTCCAGAATACATGAAGGATCTCATTATGCCCCACCATCCGCACCATGCTCTTCGCTCTACAGATCAACACCTGCTAAACATTCCACGATCCATTCTGAAGTCATGTGGAGACAGAGCTTTCAGCATCGCCGCGCCAAAACTTTGGAATACCCTACCACTGGATGTTAAAACAATAAGCTCTAGGGAGAAATTTAAAGAAAGACTAAAAACACATATGTACCGAAGCACCTTTGAAAACTAGTCAAATTGATAAATGGCGCTATACAAATGCTGTATTATTATTATTTATATTATTATCCACAGTATCCTCTGCATCGCCTTCCTGGTGAAAGTATCGAAATTATTAACAAACTCAATAAGGAAACGCACGCACGCACGCACGCACGCACGCACGCACGCACGCACGCACGCACGCACGCACGCACGCACCCACGCACGCACGCCCCAGACACACGCATAGAGTATTCCTTAACTCACCTGTTTTCTGCGTTGTGATTATCCAGGAATTTCATCGACTCATAATATGCCCACTTTACGGCTTTCGATGCAGCTTGACCACTAACTTTCGATGTGTAGTCGCTTCTCTTCCTGATATATACATCTCGGATCGATCGCCATTTCGCTTTGCATAGATCACCTGGAAATATATAACTTAGAAAAATAGAGATGGTTGGGCCCTCCACCACTCTCTCAGATTCCCTCCCCCATCACCTCAATCCATCCACCCACCGTTCTCTTACCATCTCTCCCCTCTACCTCATTCATCCTATTGATCGCCACTCAATCAATCAATCTCTCTCGCGCGCTCTCGCGCTCTGGCTCTCGCGCGCACGCTCGCTCTCGCGCTCGCGCTCTCTCTCTCTCTCTCTCTACCCCTCTCTCTCTCTCTCTACCCCTCTCTCTCTCTCTCTCTCTCTCTCTCTACCCCTCTCTCTATCTCTCTACCCCTCTATCTCTCTACCCCTCTTTCTCTCTACCCCTCTTTCTCTCTACCCCTCGCTCTCCACCCCTCCAACCTTCCCATCCTCCCTCTCCCTCTTTCCCTGCATCCTGGCCTTACTGCCTCCATCCAGTCTATCTTGCTCTACCTCATTCACCCACTCCATCACTCGCTCCACCCCTCCATTCACCCACTCTGTCACATTCTCTCCCGCCATTCACCCCTCTCTCACACCCTCCTCTACCATACTTCTCTCTCACATGCACGTGTGGTTATTGATTGGACCTACCTGTATATCCAGATATCCCCATGGCTTTAGCTATGCTGCTCCAGGTATTGCTAATAAAGATGTTGTCTCTGTACTCGGGCAGCTTGGGATTATACAATGATGCATGGTTCCGCACCAATTCTATTAATTTATCAGTCTCCTCACTAGTCAGTTTACTACGAGGCATATTCACCTTTGACTGATATACAGGTACATAGCAAGAAAGCACGTAGCATGCACGAACTTTTCTCAGGAAACCCTTTTCTAATGACGTAAAAACGGAATACCCCATCCGTTTCGCATACGTCTCCGTAAAAATCGCTCCACGACCGATTTTTTTAAACTACGTAGACGGACGACGGAGACGGATCACTGAGACGGAGACGGAGACGTACACATGGAATTCACACACCGTTATAACGTTGTTTCGATTTTTACGGAGACGGATGACGGAGACGGATTGCGGAGACGGAATACGTATACATGGATTCCCGGCTTAGCTCCAGTCTCTAGCGTCCTGTCAAATCGATACGTCTCTCTCTCCACCTTCAGAATCTTCCCATACTGGCTGAGCTCAGATGTTAGCCGCTCATTAGGGATCTCCAAAGGCGCTTTAATCTTCACCACCTGTTTATCGCTATCAATTTCTTCAACTCCACAAACCTCTCCCTTAACAGTCAAATCATTTGCTAATAGCTTCTCCTTTGCCTGTTCATTGGCCAAAGTGATGTTCCATATATTACGAGTAATATTAATAAGGCCCTTTAACACCATAGGTCCAGCGCCGACGATATCTTTTAAGCCATGATAAACGTCTATGGCTGATACGTCCCACCCTCTTGTGGTTATTTTCAAACTTAACGTCCGTTTATATTTAGCTGACATTTCTAATGACGTTATAACAGCAGCGCGCCAGACCACCTTTAAAACCGCGCGTTTGCATGTAGGTCACGCTAACACAGGTGAACGAAAAGCCGCCTATACAAACAGGCCAGGCTAATGCAGTTCTCAAAGGCAACCAACAAAAAATGCGCTTTTAACGGCGTTCAAGCGCAACTAAAGGAGGACAAACAGCTGGACAAACAAGGCCGAAACAGTAGCGACAACCAACAATGGCTAGCGCTTTAAAACAAGCGAGCAACAAGCTTGAAATACTTCGCTGAAAAATACGACCTTCAACATCAAAATCTCCCCAAATAAATACAACAAAATCAACGTATATACACTTATAAAGAACCAAGACAAAAATAAAGCATATAGGCGTAGTAGAATGCGTCTTAAATCGACGTTAATAGCAGAGCCAAATCAGTACGACTTCAATGACTACTACTACTACTACTACTACTACTACTGATAATTACAGCTGCTCAAAAACTGCTGCTCTTTGTGAACTTAGTTCACATCGATAAAATTATTTATTGAAGGAAGCCATGACAGTTGAATATTTGAATATTTGAATATTTGAATAAAATCAATAAAAATGTGTACCGCGTATTTGTCGAGCTGTTGAGATGCCAAATTGAGGAAGGAATGTTTGCTTCTAGCGATTTGTGATCAACAACTGTATATAACAACATTTTATTACTACATAAGGAAAAGTAGTAAATTTCTGACATTTGCAAAGGTTACATATGACACTTTTGAATTTCAAAAGTCTGTATCTCGCAACCATTGAAATTCCTTGCGAAGACTCCTATTTTAATGTTCAGCAATAAAAACTCTCAAAATATTTCAAGGGAAATGTTGTCAAAAAGCCTGGAAATTGCAGGTGTATAAAAGTATGAACTGTGCGGTTTTCTGAATCCTTTGATCATTATTAAATTCTTGACTAGTCTCGGACAGTATTTAGATAAAATTCTGAAGTTCGTTTTGAGTAGAACTAAAGCTAAAATTTGTACATTGAAATAATTAACAGAGTCTAAATTATCAAAAAGTAGCCTGAAAGTTGATAAAGCCTAGAGTAGTTTGAGATATAAAGAAATTGGTAGAAAGCAAGCAACAGAGGTTTGGCAGCTCACCAGCTTCATCACATCTGCTGAAGAACATAATTGGTTTCTACTGAAAAGCTGAAGAACATAATTGATTTCTGCTGAATAAAGCTGCGTCTCATCTATCCAGTCAGATCCGAGTTCAGTATTTGCTAATTCCACCAGTTCTGAGCGCTAATTATAGGAGCTACACGTGAGACACACCCAGAGAACGAGGGCTCCTAATATTTGGCAGAGGATCCGGGTAAATAAACAGTGCCCATCCGAGTACATAAACAGCACCCATCTGGGTATATAAACAGCACCCATCCGGGTATCGATACAGCACATATCTGAGTATATAAACAGCACCTATCCGGGTAATTACCAGCCCATCCGGGTACAAATAGTAAACATCAGACAAGATCCGGCGGTACATGGTTTGACGGTATTGCACTAGCAGACAGTAGAATTCGTGCTGACATAAGATAAAATCTATATTTGATGGTACCTAGTATTCTGAAATATCATATCAGCTGTGTCTAAGATAACACGTTGCTAGAATCAACAAATCAATTTCGAAATGTTTGGACAGATTAACCATAAAAATGGTAAGCAAATATAATTAATAATGACACTAGCTATAGCCACCAATTTTACATGACATAAACATGGCAAAAGATCCACAAAATGTGCTAGATGACACAGATACAGTAATTACTAGGAGCAATATTAAAGATGACACAGATAGTTATTACCAGGAGCTGGGGGTCACATTACACGTGCTATAGAAGATATGTGTCTTTCCCTGCAAGCACAAGTTGATATGCAAATAGCCACTATGAGTGAAGATAAATCTACACCACAAATGTATATGAACATAAACCCTGAAACTTTCCAGGGCACTGAAAGTGAAGACTGAGTCATGGTTGCGCAGATTTAACCGTTTTGCTTCTCTACGATCATGGACAGATAGGCAAAAACTACACCACTTTCCACTTTTGCTGCATGGCACAGCACAGATATGGTTAGATTTATTAACAGGAGTGCCAGATACATTTGACAGTCTATCAGAAAAATTCTTAGACAGATTCAAGCAACACGTTAGCAATAAATGGATCAGCATAGAACAATTTTCACAGAGAAAATAGGGTGAAACGGAATCAGTTGAACATTTTGCTTCTGAAATTCAATGCCTAGGTGCACGTTTAAAGTGCTCAACAGACGCAGTCCTAGAAACATTTGTACAAGGCCTCAAACCTACGATCAGATCTTTTGTGATGGTTCGTAATCCTGATTCGCTTACACTGGCGTTGGATGGTGCATGCACAGCACAAGGCGTAAAGATAGCAAACACATCCACACATGATAGCGATATTGCTGCTTTATTGACAGATATTAAAGACACTGCATAATTTGCTTACACAGATGAACACTAGGGTCAACAATGCTAGACACAGATCTCCATCACTGTTCCAGTGCAGAGACAAGTTGCATTTAATTCACCAGGACCAACATCACCATCTAATTTTGCATTCAACACACTACGACCATCATCTCCAAATTTTGGTTATGCACCAGCAAATAGATCGAATACACCGGGTGGATTATGCATGCCAACATCAAGATACTTCCCACAGCTACAAAATAATAGACAACGTTAAAGCTGTGGCAATAGGTTTGATGCTAACCATAATTGCCCAGTTCTGAGGTCAAAGTGTTATTATTGTCAGAAAATTGGCCATCATCAGATGGTTTGCAGATCTCGTTTGGCCCCCGCCCCCCAATAAGCCAACTCGGCAATGAGGGCACAGGCCTACTGCCTTCATAAGTACGTCGAAAGACACAATTACAAGGGAGGTCAACGCCAACATCAACCCCAACCCCAACGCCAACATCAACCCCAACCCCAACGCCAACATCAACCCCAACCCCAACGCCAACATCAACCCCAACCCCAACGCCAACTTCAACCCCAACCCCAACGCCAACATCAACGCCAACCCCAACCCCAACGTCAACGTCAACCCAAACTTCAACCCCAACGCCAACGTCAACGTCAACCCCAACGCCAACGCCAACCCCAACGTCAACGTCAACCACAACCCCAACCCCAACCCCAACGCCAACGCCAACATCAACCTCAACCCCAACGCCAACGCCAACGCCAACATCAACCCCAACCCCAACGCCAACGCCAACATCAACCCCAACCCCAACCCCAACGCCAACGCCAACGCCAACATCAACCCCAACCCCAACGCCAACATCAACCCCAGCCCCAACGCCAACGCCAACATCAACCCCAACCCCAACGCCAACGCCAACATCAACCCCAACGCCAACGCCAACATCAACCCCAACCCCAACGCCAACGCCAACATCAACCCCAACGCCAACGCCAACATCAACCCCAACGCCAACATCAACCCCAACCCCAACGCCAACGCCAACATCAACCCCAACCCCAACGCCAACATCAACCCCAACGCCAACATCAACCCCAACCCCAACGCCAACGCCAACGCCAACATCAACCCCAACCCCAACGCCAACGCCAACATCAACCCCAACCCCAACCCCAACGCCAACGCCAACATCAACCCCAACCCCAACGCCAACGCCAACATCAACCCCAACCCCAACCCCAACGCCAACGCCAACATCAACCCCAACCCCAACGCCAACGCCAACATCAACCCCAACCCCAACGCCAACGCCAACATCAACCCCAACGCCCAACCCCAACATCAACCCCAACGCCAACATCAACCCCAACCCCAACCCCAACGCCAACGCCAACATCAAGTCCAACCCCAACCCCAACGCCAACATCAACTCCAACCCCAACCCCAACGCCAACATCAACTCCAACCCCAACCCCAACCCCAACCCCAACCCCAACACGTACTCCAACCCCAACCCCAACACGTACTCCAACCCCAACCCCAACACGTACTCCAACCCCAACCCCAACCCCAACACGTACTCCAACCCCAACCCCAACACGTACTCCAACCCCAACCCCAACACGTACTCCAACCCCAACCCCAACACGTACTCCAACCCCAACCCCAAGACGTACTCCAACCCCAACCCCAACACGTACTCCAACCCCAACCCCAACACGTACTCCAACCCCAACCCCAACACGTACTCCAACCCCAACCCCAACACGTACTCCAACCCCAACCCCAACACGTACTCCTACCCCAACCCCAACACGTACTCCAACCCCAACCCCAACACGTACTCCAACACGTACTCCAACCCCAACCCCAACACGTACTCCAACCCCAACCCCAACACGTACTCCAACCCCAACGCCAACGCCAACATCAACCCCAACGCCAACGCCAACATCAACCCCAATGCCAACATCAACCCCAACCCCAACGCCAACGCCAACATCAACCCCAACCCCAACGCCAACGCCAACATCAACCCCAACCCCAACCCCAACCCCAACCCCAACGCCAACATCAACCCCAACCCCAACGCCAACGCCAACGCCAACATCAACCCCAACCCCAACGCCAACGCCAACATCAACCCCAACCCCAACCCCAACGCCAACGCCAACATCAACCCCAACCCCAACGCCAACGCCAACATCAACCCCAACCCCAACCCCAACGCCAACGCCAACATCAACCCCAACCCCAACGCCAACGCCAACATCAACCCCAACCCCAACGCCAACGCCAACATCAACCCCAACGCCCAACCCCAACATCAACCCCAACGCCAACATCAACCCCAACCCCAACCCCAACGCCAACGCCAACATCAAGTCCAACCCCAACCCCAACGCCAACATCAACTCCAACCCCAACCCCAACGCCAACATCAACTCCAACCCCAACCCCAACCCCAACCCCAACCCCAACACGTACTCCAACCCCAACCCCAACACGTACTCCAACCCCAACCCCAACACGTACTCCAACCCCAACCCCAACACGTACTCCAACCCCAACCCCAACACGTACTCCAACCCCAACCCCAACACGTACTCCAACCCCAACCCCAACACGTACTCCAACCCCAACCCCAAGACGTACTCCAACCCCAACCCCAACACGTACTCCAACCCCAACCCCAACACGTACTCCAACCCCAACCCCAACACGTACTCCAACCCCAACCCCAACACGTACTCCAACCCCAACCCCAACACGTACTCCTACCCCAACCCCAACACGTACTCCAACCCCAACCCCAACACGTACTCCAACACGTACTCCAACCCCAACCCCAACACGTACTCCAACCCCAACCCCAACACGTACTCCAACCCAACCCCAACACGTACTCCAACCCCAACCCGTACTCCAACCCCAACCCCAACACGTACTCCAACCCCAACCCCAACACGTACTCCAACCCCAACCCCAACACGTACTCCAACATCAACCCCAACACGTACTCCAACATCAACCCCAACACGTACTCCAACAGCAACCCCAACACTTACTCCAACATCAACCCCAACACGTACTCCAACATCAACCCCAACACGTACTCCAACATCAACCCCAACACGTACTCCAACATCAACCCCAACACGTACTCCAACATCAACCCCAACACGTACTCCAACATCAACCCCAATGTTACCCACAAGATCCACCACATCACAATTTCCAAAGCCCATTCCACAATCAGCTCCGACGACGACGACGACGACGACGACGACGACGACGACGACGACAACAAAGCAAACAACATGAATATCAGCATTCATTTGGTCGTAAACCAGATAGAAAAGCAGAAAAACAGCCAAAGAAGGCATCATGCTCTTAATAATAATAGGATATCTATTACTCTGGGCAAATCTCGATTAATGGCACTCCTTGACACTGGTGCAACAATCAGTTGTCTATCCTTAACTACATACCAAAGCTCTGCTGTACTTTCTGAATACCCTTTGCAACAGACAGAAATATATACAGTTAAAGGGGTTGGTCGCCACCTCATAAATGGGAAGGGAAAAGTCACACTGCCTATAAAAATAGCTGGCATAAACATCGTCCACACATTTGATGTCTTGGTAGACTGTAATTATGAGGCTTTACTTGGTTTGGATTTTATGACACAAAATAAAGCTACTATCAATTTTGAGGGCATGTTATTATTTCTCCATTCTGGCATGACAGTTACTCCAATTATATCCTTTCATAAGCCCAGGTCTACACTTGTTCGCATAGCTAAGACAGTACATATTCCTCCACAAGCTATAACCATAGTTAATGTGACATGTGCCAGTCAGCAGTCACACTCTTGCTCTTATAGAGCCAGTTTCAAGTTTGCAAACCACAAAACCGCTTATCTGCTAGATCATTGATCTCGCCAGATGATAATTGCTATTGTCAACAGATTTTGAATCCAACAAATAGCACAATTACTCTTCAAAAGGGCACAGTGACTGGTATATTTCAACACTTAGCACCAGATGCTATCACGTTAAAGACTAATAGCTCACCTAACACAGATGATTTGGATTTGCATCATCATGCAGGTGTTAATTCATTAGATACACATGCAGATGTTGCTGATTTGAATTATAAACAGAAAGCTTTAAACCTTGGGTTTGATTTAAAAGAAGCTGATCTGATCCAGAATCAAAGACATGTTCTTATGGAATTTTTGGCTAAACATTCTGATATATTTGCAACTGATATTACGCAATTAGGTCACAGTACTTTGCATTATCATAGGATAGATACAATAAATGAAAAACCAATCACTCAACACTTCTACAGAACATCACCTGCCATGCACCAGGAAATAGACAGACAAGAAGATAAAATGATACAAGCAGGGATTGTGGAGCCAAGCACCTCCCCATGGACAGCCCCAGTTATTCTGGTTAAGAAACCAGATAACACATCGTTTCATCTGTGATTTTCGAAAGTTAAATAGTGTCACTCTTCCTATAAATTTTCCCTTGCCTCATATGGACAATATAATAGACACTAGGTACATCAGGTGCTGAAATATTTCCAACACTTGATATTAATTCGTCTTTCTATCAAATACCATTACACCATGACACAGCTCATAAGGCATCATTTATTACAAATTCTGGGATATACACATTTAAAAAACTGGGAATGGGGCTCAGATATGCCAGTGCCGCTTTCCAAATGACAATGTCAACAGTGTTATCTCGTATATCATGGCTGTCTACTTTATGCTACATTGATGATATTTTGATATTTTCCAAATCATGTGTTGAACACATGACATATCTTACTGAAGTGTTTAAGAGATTTAGACCAGCTAACCTGAAATTGAAGCCAACACAATGTCATTTTGCTGTTAAAGAGGTCAAGTTCTTGGGTCACCTTCTTAGCAAAGATGGAATAAAGGTTGATTCTAAAACACTGAAGTTGTTGATAATTTTCCGCCCCCGCATAATCAACATCCAGTTAGATCCTTTCTAGGCCCAGCTAGTTACTATCGAAAGTATGTCCCTAATTTTGCAGGCACAGCAGATCCTCTTAACCACTTACTGTGCAAAGCAGCTAAATTTGTGAGGATGCTTTTCAGCATCTCAAAAACTGTCTCTTGAAACCCCCTATCCTTCAGTATCCTAACTTTGATCAGGAATTCTTGCTCTACACCGATGTTTCAAGCCATGCCATTAGCTATATCTTAGGTCAACGTGACAGCTCCAATAAAGAAGTTGTCATAGCTTATGCAGGTAGGAGCCTTTCTACAGCAGAAATGAAATATGGCATTACTGAAAGGGAATGCTTGGCTGTTATCGAGGGCATAAAACGCTTTCATGTATATTTAGCTAATAAAAAGTTTAGTGTGTAGACTGACCATTCAGCTCTGACATAGTTACAAACTACAAAGTTAGCTACAGGTAGGCTAGCAAGGTGGGCCTTATCTTTACAACAATATCATTTAAAAATTATTCACAAAGCTGGCAAGAAGCATACAAATGCAGATGGCCTTTCAAGAAGACCATTTGAACATGCACACAGTACCATTGAGAAATTAAGCTCCGAAGAAACTTCAGATAACAAGACCATCAATTCATTTACACTGGCAGAAAGTAAATATTTGTCTTTACAACCACTTGATCATATTACAGAAGTTCTCTCTCTCTCTGAAAGAGTCAGGTATACGAATAGCACAGACAGCTGATCCTGACACATTGCCAATTATTCAATATTTAGAGACCATGGAATTACCTGCAGATGACAAAATAGCTCGCCGGGTTATACTTGAATATAATGACTATATTCTGGAAGATGAAAAATTACATCACTTATATTATCCGCGTTCCAAAGGTCCAAAATCTGATCGTGTTATTAAACAATTAGTAATCCAATTGTCACTCAGAGATGACCTTTTATGGTCATATATGACTCGTTAATAGCGGGACATAATGGTATTGAGGACATATGCAACCATTAGGCTTAAATACTATTGGCCAACTATGTATGCAGATGTTCAATATTATGTAAAATCATGTCTTATGTGCCAACAGACCAAAAGGCTATATCATCACAAACCGGAACGTTTACATAATTTGCCTGTAGGACAAATGTTTTCACGAATCCATATGGGCATACTTGATCCGTTGCCTGGGACACCTCAGGGGTACAAGTATGTTTTGTTATTTATAGATTCATTTTCAAAATGGCCTGAGGCATTTGCTGTGTAGATGAAGCCACATATATGGGTGTCATATTTCAAATAGTTGTCAGTTTGCCAGCGATCTCGGGACTATTACATCCCTTATAATTCAATTCAATATAAATAGATTTTATTTGCTTATTTAAATATGAGGTGACAGATGCATTACATATAATATTTATGCATGACATAACATTACAAAACATGAATACACAGGAGACATTAGACAGTTACATAACTTTAGCTGTTCGGCTTGAACAACTTTAATCGTGGGAATAGATGATTTCATCCCGTACAAATTATTATATATTTTTAATTGAATTAGGGACTTGTGTCTCTAATTCAATTTCACAACTTAATCGTCATTTGTTAAGATATATTTCGTTTGGAAACATTAATTATTATTATTATTAATCTTCAAAATTTGCCGTAACCAAACAGAGTGTTCCTTTGTTGGTTAGGTAACTGGAAACTTTTGCTGTCTAACACATTCCAGACGAAATTACTTCCAATTTAATCAGCATTTTATACGTTTCACTAATGGTGGTCATCTAAGATGGTGATACATAGATAAGGATGTGAAAAGCATGAGGGTGGCTGCATTGTATGAACGTAGTACAACCATGTTAGTACCAACACAAAACTTTGCTGTGCTGGAAAAATAGAACGGTGCTCTGTTTCACCCAACTTTTTCAGCAAACAAGTTACGCGCAAAGCTGTTCTGTCACTGCTGCTACTGCTACTGCTACTGCTGCTGCTGCTGCTGCTACTGCTACTACTAAATGGCAGCGATTTTACAAATTGGTATTATGTACGTCTGAGATTTTGTCCAGTGGGATTATGTTCAGTGGGATTTTGTCTAGGTGGGATTTTATCTGGTGGGATTTTGTCCGGGTGTGATTTTGTCTAGTGGGATTATGTCTGGGTGTGATTTTGTCCGGTGGGATTTTGTCTTGTGGGATTTTGTCCGGGATTCCAACTGGGGGATAGCAGATGGGTGTCAAAATGTTCAGAAATTGATTGCAATGCAATTCCTCCGAAACCATTTGATGGAATTGAACCAAATTTTGTATGTGCATTACCCCTATCAATGCGGAGTGCATGAGCACATTTACATCTGGCACCAGCCACTGCGAGGTTCAGGATGGGGTCAAAAGGACAAGTCATTGATTTTAATGTGACTCCTCCGAATCCGTTGGACGGAATTCAGCTGAATTTGGTATGTGAGTTAACCATATGAATGTGGAGTGCATGAGCACATTTACATTTGGCTACGCCTCTAGGGGGTGGGTGGGTGGTGGTGGGGGGGGGGGGCAAACTGCTAAGAAATTGATTGCATCCCAACTTCTCCGAAACTGTTGGAAGGAATTCAACCAAATTTGGTGTGAATTACCGATATGATTGCAGAGTGCACGAGGATATTTACATTTGCCATCACCTCCAGCGGGTGGGTTGGGGGGTTAAAAGATCAAATCTGTGATCACATTAGCTTCAAAATATTCAGGAGTACTTTATCGTTATACGTCCAAGAAGGGTCTATCTCATATAGATATATATTGTGACTACTTGGATTAAAATCTGTTACTCATACCTTTGAGAGTAAGTGTACTGAAAGTTTTTGCTACGCTATGCTGTTACTCATAACTTTGAGAGTAAGTGTACTGAGTTTTTGCTACGCTATGTTGGAAGCAATGAATGTAACCGCTAAAGGAAGCTATTGCTGCCCTGGACAGTTATGCAGCAATAGCTTCCATCATACGACAGCAAACACCATTGAGCCCAAGTAGGCTAAGGAACAATCTGTGACTGTTGGAAATTACTGTTCTCAAATTGTGAAAGCTATGAGACGGCCTAATTCAGCCCATTCTTAGTAACATCACATCCATTATGTGATGCACCAATAAGACAATCATCACCCGCACCCACACACATTTTTAATTATAATTAAATGGGTAAAGATTTAATAATTCAGCAGTCAACTGAGGGTCCATATTTGTGTGTACCTTTGGAAATGCAGGAGAGGACAGCTAAGAGCATATTTCAAAATTTCCCATGAGGACCCCAAGCCCCCTGTCTCGTTTCACTAATGCTGGTTCAGCTGTTTGAGGTGACCTTTTTTCATGCACCCGGTATTGCCCTAAAGAATTCCTAGATCAGACGCTGGGCTGTCATGAATTAATTGAGTAATAACTAAGAAACTATACCACTGTGTGGCGAGTTGTTATTTGGTATAAGACAAGTAGGAAGACAAGGCACCGACCAAGGGCTTAATGTCGGGTTTGTAAAAAATAACCATCTTTGTTCATGGAATGATTTCCCGCCTTTCGCATTGGGAGTCATTCGTTTGCAGAAGACATTCCCTATGTCTTCAGTCGAGGCAGACTAGGCTTTTCTGCAGAACCGTGGAACTCCGGTTCATACAGCTATTTCTGAGTCTGTCTGTATCATAGCTCAAAGTCCTCTCCACCTGTCTGAACAGCTACATTTGAAGCAAATGTGAAATGATCGCTAAAGAATTGATGCTAGCTACAATGGTCCGAATGATTATGTTCTAAGATAGGTAATCATTGAGGGACGAGTTACACAGATCAGATCTACAGCTGGGCAGAAGACAATTTGTCAGTTGTGAGAGAACGATTTCACGTGTTAACCCCTTAACACTAATATCAGCCAACAACAGCTTCTGCAGTGATCTTGAGAAATGTCCATTTGCAGACCAAGAGAAGACGATTTTTGAAAACTTAGCACTGGAATTACTGTCTCGATAACCAGGCCAGTCCTTCCAGTCATAAATCTTTTCTTGGTCGGTCTGCAAATGGACATTTTTAATGAGAAAATTTAAATTTTCTTGAACAAATTTGAGGGTTAAAGAGTTAAGACACGGTGATGAATCTAGATGGTAATTCACCTTTCCAGAGTATGCACCCATCTATGACGTCATAATCGTCTACGTGATGTGTAGAATGATATCATAATGGATGATGTCATGAATGATGTCGATAAGTACGTCACGAACGCATATTTGAAGATCGTCTATGCGTTGCTGTACAAATTGTATGCCTTTACTATTTAATAAATATTCTGTTGAATATTTTGAAACTAATTTGACTGGGCGCAGTTGCTGCCATAGGCAGCAACAGCACCCAGTCAAATTAGTTACAAAATATTCAATAGCTTCCCTATAGTTTTCAGGAAATTGATGGCTAGGGCATTCGGGGATCGATCAATCCCAACACGGCGAGGTGTGGGTGGGGCTTATCTAGGGACGGGCGGGGAATAGCTAAAAATGGAAAGGTCCATTGCAAAAACCGGTCATAAATAGCCCTATCAGCATATGTTTCACCCATAGAAATCTTACACATAGAAGCCTCATTTTACCCATTTTACATTCACTGGGCGACCTCTTGGTGCTCCCAAAAAGCAATCTCTCCACTATAGTAGCCAATAGGAAAAACCCATACCACCCTTATTCAAACCCCTACTCCATAAGAACTACTTGATATTTTTAAATCCAGGGTTCGTACACCTTTATATGCTTGAGATTCCATGATTTGTCCATGACAAAAATTTTTAAATTTCATGACTTCCAAGAATTATATCTAATAGATTTGTGCTTAGGATGAATCCACATAAATTATCATCAAAGTTATTCTGCAAATGGCTGAATATTGCGTCTTGCAACAAACAAACCAAAACCTTGTTTTGATAAGCGGTTGCCATAATTTTTATTCTATATACCGGTAGGTGATGGCTGTAATTTTGCCAGCATATTTCTTTTATTTTTCATGATTACCATTTTCCATGACTTTTCTTCTATGACCTATGATAACCATTTGCATTTAAATAGACATGATGGATGATTTTCGGAAAATCCAAGATGGCCACAAAAAATGACCAATCAAGAGTCTCATTCCACACAATTTTGGTTGAAATCGGGCTATTGATTGAAGGTGTACCATTTTTAAATGGTTCCGGAAAACTTTCAGAAAATGGCTGCCAAAACGTTTGACATATCAAAATTCTGAATAGAATTTCTAGAGGCTACGACAATAGAATCCTTCCAGCCAAATTGGGTTGAACTTGCCCAAATGATTAATGAGGAGTAGCATTTTATACAAATTCCCATTTTTCGGAAAATCCAAGATGGCCACCATCAAAATCAAGCCGTCAAAATTCTGTGAACGTGTTCTGAAGCGCATCGGCCTAGGGTTCTTCCAGCCGAGTTTGGTTGAAATTGGCCAAGCGGTTAATGATTAGTAGCCTTTTAACTGATTTCCCAAAATGTTCAGAAAATCCAAGATGGCCACCGGAAATTCAAGATTAAAAAAAGTCAACCTAAAAATTTACCAATCATTATTCTATTTTGGCCAATATATTAGCAACAATATTATTAGAGAAATCGGTGTTTGCGTTGCTACGAAAGATCTTATATCAGGGTGATAGAGCATAATTACAATTATCATCACATCAGCGCATTCTGGGTGCTGAGCTCTTGTGCAACAGGAGGATGATGTTATGTGGTGTGAGAGTCCCCACAAGGGGCCAGTTTCACAAAGGTGCGTAATTTATGCCCTGTCATACACAATGTAATAAAGTAGAAAACAGACCATTCAGAATGCTTCATTTGATTTATGACTGGTTTGGCTTAACCCTTTAGTACTCATATCAGCCAAAAATGGCCTCTGCAGTGATCTTGAGAAATATCCATTTGCAGACCAAGAGAAGAGTATTTTTGAAAATTTACGACTGGAATGACTGGCTCAATAACCGAGCCAGTCATTCCAGTGGTAAATTTTCAAAAATACTCTTCTCTTGGTCTGGCAATTGACATTTCTATGAGAAAATTTAATTTTTTTTAAATTTTCTCAGAGAAAAGGTCCTTTTGCAGACCAAGAGAAGACTATTTTTTGAAAATTTACCATTGGAATGACTGGCTCAGTTCCATAGGCAGCAACAGCATCCAGTTAAATTAGTTTCAAAATATTCAACAGCTTACCTGTATAGACTTCTGGAAATTGATAGTCAGGGAGTTCAGAGATCGATCCATCCTAACACGAGCGCGGTGTGGGTGGAGCATAGCTAGAGATGGATGTGGCATAGTTAAAACTGGATAGGTCCATTAAGGAGAGATCTTCATGAAATTGTGTTTTGTCATGGAAAGACACCCAGCCTGGGTTGCACTAAGCCGATGTGTGATAAGTGCTGTTATGTAACTGCGAGTATCAATGACAGTCCAAAGAGATTCCCGCCATATAACTCTGGGAGATTCCAGACAATTTGTTCTGAATTAAATGTTATTTAAACGTACTCGCAATATAAATTTATAATAAAATTTACCGTTTAATTGTCAAGATAATCATGAATTATGCCTGGTGGTCAACAACAACCCATAATTACCAACGACAAGAGCAATTTATTTTCAAAATGTTACAAGTGGAATTAATGTCTATAATCTAATAGCTGTAAATGTACATATTACATACCTACGAAAATAACAACATGGAATGTTTCGACTGGTGGTTGAGACATTCAAAGGGGCACTCCTACACCGCTATATTGATTCCTATCGGCTTAATAGTGCGGAGTTCATTTGGTGGATCCAGTGGCATTCTTTCTGTTTTCTCCAAACGGTAGTCCGTGGGTTTGGTGTAGAGGTCGAATATGATGGTATATGTTTGTGAGATTTGGACCTTGGTGTCCAGGAAAGAGACTTAGCGGTTTGATGATTCCATAGTGAATTTGATGCCGAGGTGGGATGTATTCATATAGGTGACAAACTCTTGTAGGGCTTCGTGTCCGTGCTCCCAGATCATAAAGATGTCATCTATGTATCTGAGGTATAGCGCTGGGGAGTATGGTGCGTTTTGTAGCAGCTTGTCTTCTAGAATGCTCATGAAGATGCATGCATATGTGCACGCTGCTTTGCTTCCCATTGCGGTACCGCCCACTTGTAGATAGTGTTCTCCGCTGAATTCGAAACTGTTGCGTTCCAGGATGAGTATCAAGAGGTTACAGAAGCCCTGATTGAAAGTGTGCCTGGCATACCATGTTTTTTTCGCAAAAATGGCTACAGCATCAAATTCATCATGGAATCATCAAACCGCCAAGTCATATTCGACCTCTACACCAAACCCACGGACACACATGGTACCTACATTACGAGTCCGCCCACCCGACCTCTTGCAAGGATGCCAGCCCATATGGTCAATTCCTTAGGCTTAGAAGGATTTGTTTAAGCTAACCCTTTAAGCTTTTGATAGAAACAGCCTGGTCATGCAGGAACACTACGCAGCTAGGGGCTATCCTGCCAGGATTCTACAGAAGGTCAGACAGACAGCCAGGCCCAAAGACCGTCAGTCACTCCACAAACCCAACCCAATGGACCCATACACCAAAAAGCCCTACAGACAAATCTTTGTCTGTGAATTCAACCGCACAGGTATGATGCTGAAGGACACAATCACCAAATACTGGCCCACTTGTAGTTCTACTTGTAGAATAAGAGTTGAGATAATATAGATTTAGGACACTGGCGTTTGTATTGAGCGGCAGAATTATGAGATAACGGTATAGTATATACATGTGTGTATGTAAATATATGAATATGAAATGGTATATATGAGATGAAAGTAGATAGTTCATGAGTCCTCAGTCACATGGAGCGTGTCTGTCTCCATGTGGTGCATTAGCTTTTTGAAAGACCTGGATGGGTTCTTCGCATCCTCCAGCTTGGAGATCAAGTAAAATTGCAGACAGTCTATATTATAGATCTGGCGGTCCTTGGTGACCACAAGAGTGCGTTTGATAATGTTATTCGCCTCGATTGTCTCTAAAATTGTATTATCTGAGTAGGTTTTACTGAGTGGCGGTTGTTGGTCACGCTCGGTAGGCCTCTCGATTGCTTGGAATAGGTTATCCTCCGAGCTGTCGGAGATAGGGGATCTCTGTCCAAAAATTTCTAAACGGATATCACTTGGTTTTGTCTGCGAACACACTGGCGACGTTGGTATGAGTCCGCATTGTGGAAACAGTGGCTACTTGAACTTCTGGATGTAAAGCCTGGGGTGCATGGTGTACAGGTTAGCGTCGCTGTCACTGTCGAAAAGATCTGTGAAGCACTTACTGATCCTGGAAGCATGATCCGCACTGCCAACGCTACTGTGCATATTCCTGGGCCCTGTGCATGGTTGGCGTGTTGTTGAAGAAACCTTTGGAATAGTGTAGCCATCGGGGTATGGATGCGCTGTTGGCTCTTGAGATACTAGCATCTTCTGTTGTACTAGTGCAAGCTTCTGTTCGTTTCGCTTTTTGTATGCTGATGATGGTGCCACTATCTTAACTCCTTCTATGATCTTCTACGGATTGTTGGTGAGTTTGGAGATTGTCTCCTTTGACAGGCCATGCCCTCTTTTTAGATGTTTCTTTATGTAGCCAATTCTAATGAAACCTATATTGCAGAAATCACAGTGCCAGAGTGGCAATCCGTTGTTGTGCCTAGAGTTGACAATACTATATAATGAGGATTTGCAAATATAAGAATTTGAGCAAGACTTGCACTGATACATCTTGAATAGTAGTAGTAGTAGTAGTAGTAGTAGTAGTAGTAGTAGTAGTAGTAGTAGTAGTAGTAGTAGTAGTAGTAGTAGTAGTAGAGTAGTAGTAGTAGTAGTAGTAGTAGTAGTAGTAGTAAGACTTTAAGAAACTTAGTAATGCGGGGTTCGTACAAACTTGAAAAGCTCTTGAATTTTGGCATCTGCCTTGAAAAGCCGTGACTTTGAAATTTGTCTTGAAAAGTACTGGAATTTCACCCATCTGCCTTGAAAAGCCCTTGAAAATCAACATTTCCTCCCATGTGATTTTTACTGTCTGCAAAACGTTCACGTACTGGTGTAAATAAAGATTTAAGAAAATTTGATTGTCAATTTGACTGGCAAAATCCATCTGGAACCGAGTAAGTTCCAAATTCAAACTAATTTTAAAGGTTCTAAAGGTAAGTTGTATGAAATTTTGCGTCAGTGTCATATCCTCACTTCATCCAGGATCCTTGTTCTGAGCCCTTGAGAAATCAACTTTTTTAGTCTTGAAGGTTTCTCCCACCAGCTCAAAACACCACCATCAGCACTATAAGACCCACCAAAGAATGTTCACTAAATCTGTGTATCATGTCGCCACCTCTGATGAGTTCTACAGTTGGACCAAACGCCATAAAGTCTGAATCAAAATTCATGTCAGTCTGATCTATACGTACTACGCAACCCCCCCCCCCCTCCCCCTCCTGCCCACACAAAACACCCATCAGGCAAACCAAACTGAACACCACATACAGGTACCACCAGTATACCCCACCGAATAAACACCCAGTACCACTAGTACCAACATAAGTACCGCCAACCACCACCACTAGGTACTGCCAATACAGCCAACCCAGTACTGCCAATACCATTACACTAGGTACTGCCAGTACCGCCCACCAACACCGCCAAGGAAAACCATGCCCACCAGGCCATGTGGCCACCAGCTCTCCAATATGCTCATATAAGGTCACCCACGTGACTACATCCGGGCACCCCATTGAAAAGTATAAAAGGAGCGAGCAAACTCAGCTCCGATCATTCAGACTTTTGGATCTGACAAAAGCAGACCAAGCGTCAGGCTTATTATTATTCAGTTATTTAGACACGTAGTTATCATCTTCCATATTACATACCTATATTTGATTTTTGGCAGACCACCACATATTGTAGATATGGGATTGTCTTGTGGGAAGTCATGACCCCACTGGATATCTTATATTTTCGAGTAAGTCCTAAATGAAATTCATATTTGAAAATACCAGGTGAGCTAATAGACCGAGTCACTATATATATTATTATTTAGAGATGTATTATCAGCACTGGATGACCAGCACGGGTTGACATCAGCTGATGATGCGCAGTTACAGTTTCGGCGAAACTGAACCGAAACTGATAAGGATTGATGGATGATATTTAGCATCCAAGTTTAAATAATGGAATTGAATGAGATAGGACCTCCGGTTCTGAGTTGATGGGTATCTGGCAATAGTTGAGATAAAAGGTGTTGCTGCGGAAACAGCACACACTTTTATATTATTCAGCAGTCGTTTTGATCAGTAGTTTAGGAAATAATCAATGGATAAGGAACGATGGAATCGTACGTGACAAACTGACTATAGTTGATGACGATAGGCATTCGGATTCTCATACGAGAATAGAACAACACCAGCTGGCAATGAGATCATACAGCTCATGTGCCTATTAACGATCGTATCCTACAGGCTTATTCAGGATAGGCAATGGACAGGACAGAGGCATTGTAGCATCCTGTAGGAATTAATAACACAATCGAAATTTGTATATCAACTATGTGTCAATCCTTCAATGGCATGCTACAACAACACATTCCGTAATGTTGTTAGTTAGCTGACAGATCGCATCAAATCAGAACCAGGCAACACCGCTTTGACCATGTGTAGCAGTAGCTCCATAGAAGAATAGCCCAGAGTTTGATTGGTCAGGATGACGTCATGATCAATGAGCGTCGATCAAACTCTGTGGCAGAGAATTAGGAAGAACGGTTTTCAAAGCAAGAATCGAAATATAGATGATCATGGATTGGTCAGGACGACCAACAGTAATGGATAGAAACTTCTAGGAGGGAATAAGCAGATGTTGATTGGCGGACTGATTATCCGGACCAGTCAAGCTGTGCTTATAACCTACCTAGAAGAATCATGAGAACGAAGAATATATATTACGATATGTATATAACTATATATCGTAATATGTATAGAACTTCAGAGTTGCTGAAGAGTATAAGTAAGGCACTTTGCCGTTTATCAAATCAATCAATCCAACATCAGGGTTCCGCAGTCATCATCCATGTTGCGTTAGCTGAAATAGATCATACTAGAGCAGTATCTTCTTGAAATTATCAAAGTCTTTATCAAGTAAATTATCAAAGTATTTTATCCGTAAATTATCAGTCTTTATGTACAGTTAGAGTAGATAGTAATAAATCTTATCATCTTGCAAAAGCAGGACAAAAGTTTGGTTGGTATTTGAATAGGAACTCCAGAGTGAAGAACAACACTTCACCGAAGCCGGGAATCTTCCATCAGTCAGATAGGCCCTATCGTCATTCATAAATATCGTTGCTGACCATCCAGCAACGAGGCGAGCCGACGATAACCGTTCTACTGCTTCCTTGGTAAGAGGTTGTCGCAGCAACCTATATCATCATAATCTTGCCATCGAGGTAGTAGGAAACAACATCGAGTAGCGACCACCCGGAGATCCAAAATCTTCAATATGTACTGTTAATGATGTACTGTGATTAGCTACTCTTCAGAAAAATCAATTGTATTCTTTTGTTGTCTAGATACATAGAGCAATCAAAACATCATTAGGTTTTCTTCTCCAGGATTTTATCAATAATATGTCAAACATCTCTTGACTTTTTTGTGCTCACGAGTCAAGCAGAATACCCTATAATTGTGAAACTATTAGATGACTTTATCAGAAATATAAAAACATTTCACTGATTGCCTGCTCGACTGATTTAACTCTTTAATGTCAAATTTGGTCAAGAAAATTTAAATATCTGCCTATTGAATGTTCATTTACATGCTAAGTGAATACAATTTTTGAAAATTTATCACTGGAATGACTGGCTCGGTTATCGAGCTAGTCATTCCGGTGGTAAATTTCTAAAAATTGTATTCTCTTGAGCTGTAAATGGACATTCCACTAGACCATAACAGAGTGCAGTTTTGGCTGGTATGACCATTAAAGGGTTAATTGCAGACATGAGACAGTGAAAACCAGATTTTCCTCAATAATTATTATATACACCTCACGTTTTGCGTTTTAAAAGTTGTGCATATATATTACATATACATTTACATCCTACCTGACACAATTGGATGGCCTTAATAAATGTCCAGTAGAATATATGTAGTTTATGTACACGTGTGTATTATAGAGCATGTGTACATTACAGACTCCTGATACGATACGCTATGAAAAAACTGATAACTGACTAGATATATAAACTAGATTTGCAGTTTCTGCTCTAAATTCACACGTCATTGATTTCAAGGGAGGATACATTTAACCCTTACCACCTCTGATGTCAAATTTTTTAATTTTCAAATTAAATTAAAAGATGAACTGATGTGTTCATCTTTCAACAAATTTGGTGGAAGATGTTGCTATCGTAGACAGCAACATCATCCACCAAAATTGTTGAGAAATGTACACCAGTGTATTTGCTATTGCCACAGTAAAAGATAGAATATTGACATCAGAGTGGTCATGGTTAAGTGTGACTGTAAATATGAATGTAACTTGACTGACATGTAACTTGACTGACATATAACTTGACTGACATGTTAACTTGTTTTTTTTAATATTCAGCAGCAACGCCCCTAGAATAGTAGGGACTATCTCTTCGGACTGAATATAAAAAATAAATACAATGCCGCTGAAGATAGACATACATGTACATTAACCCTATAACACTCATAACAGCAAAAATCGGCGTCTGCAGTGGTCTTGAGAAATGTCCATTTGCAGACCAAGAGAAGACTATTTTTGAAAATTTAACGTTGGACTGACTGGCTCGATAATCAAGCCAGTCATTCCAGTGGTAAATTTTCAAAAATAGTCTTCTCTTGGCTTGCAAATGGACATTTTCTACGAGAAATTGAAATTTTCTTGAACAAATTCAAGGGTTAATCCTTTCAATGATGAATTCCCCATATAAGAATAATACAAGAAAGCTGTTGGATATTTTGAAATTAATATGACTGGAAGCCATTGCTGCCTTACACAGCAACAGCTTCCAGTCATATTAACTTTAAATATTCAACAGAATATGCTGAAAAGAATGTACTTTTTCAGGAATATTTTGGTGACAGCGTTAATGCATTACAATTGATGTGCATGTGTGCGTGCAGTAAAGCAATTTAAATTTCTTTTTAAAACATTATTAACGAGAGATGATTTATAATTAACCACTTAACACTCAAGATGCCCAAAAACCTCTTCTACTTTTAAATTTACCACTGGAATGACTGGCTCGATAACCGAGCCAGTCATTCCAGGGGTGAATTTTCAAACATAGTCTTCTGTTCTGCAAACAGACATTTTTTACGAAACAAGTGCAAACACGCTATAGTTACAATTTAGCCAGCTTTGTCAGAAATGTAAAAGAAAATTGACAGACAGACGGATGGAGGGCAAGACGGCTGGATGGATGGATGGACAGACAAGCAGACTTATACTAGTTGTGTCGCAAACTAAAAATTTTAATTTTCTTGAAGCAACTTGATGATTAAAGAGCTGAATGCGCAGACAAGATGCTTGGCATGGTGGGTAAAAATATTGACTCAATATGCAGTCTTCGCTTGACTTCAAGGGAGATAAATCATGTGCAATTAGAATGGATAAAGTGAATAGTCAGACTTTTATGATGGTGGGATCGAGTGGATCAATCTTTGCTACATAGATTAGACTATTAGCATGTAGTGCTCAACCGGTAAGATAGGAACTTATATACTTTCCATATATTTAAATATATTTAAGGGGTGGGGGGTTGGAACCCTTTAGCTATTTAGAAACGGCTTTTTTAATCACAATACCTTTAGTGCTAATGTTAGAGGAAAGGAAATTCCTAGCTTAATGATAATTTTGTTTAATTTAAAAGTTAGTCAAAACTGCATTATGAATAGAGAATAAACACTAGAGGCCTTAGGGCATTTTAATAAGAGGCCCAAGGGGCTTGAAGCTCAACTGCATAATACGGAGACTGAATACTCTATAGGATGCTTAAGAGCATTTCTTTCTCAATTTGGAAAATAATAATAACAAGAGGCCCAAAGGCCTGTATCGCACACCTGGAAATATTGGCCCCTGGTACAACCGAATAAAACGAGATGACCAATGAAAAAATGTACCAATCTAATTTTTGTGAAGAAGGATTACCCAAGCTTTATTAAGATTGGCCCAGTGGTTCAATGAAGAAGTAGTCTTTTATATGATTTTCAATTTTCCATGGACACATTTTAATGGCACTTAGTCCCTAATCATATCTCTGAATCTATACCCCCACAGATACTTCTTGCCAAATATAATTGAATTCAGCCCAACGGTTCTCGAGATGTAGACATTAAAAAATTTCTATTGTTTTTGTATGGGAGTTTTTGGGAGAAAAAGGGTTGAAGATGGGCACCAAACCATTTCTCCGCCAGTTTCGAAATTGGAAATTTGAAATCAGCATGCTCTAAAACCTATATAAAACCAATTTTGGCTTAAAATTCAATATGTTTGCCAAACACACTACATTTTCATTGATCCACAATGGCCATGTTTTTTTATGTATCAATTTCACTTGAACAACCTTCAATGGTGGCCCTTACTTAGTCCCTAATCATATATCTCAAATTTTGGCCTGATCCATTCAGTTCTTCTGGAGAAGTCGTTTTCACGAACACTAGGTCATCCAAGATGGCCACCAAACCATTAGGCCAATCATATTCCCTTGTACAAACTTGGTTCAGCTCTTGCCCTGGATGATATGTCACGAATTTTGAATCGAGAATTATAAAAACTTTTCGAAACATTGGCTAAAATCTCAGATGGCCACTGGATAAATTGGGGAATCAGCTTCATTTAAATCAACTTCGACCTCTATGCACTAAGGATGCCAAAATATAATTGAAATCGTCCCATTGGTTACGCAGAAGAAATCACTTAAAGGAAAAGTTGACAGACGGTCGCATGCATAAAGCTCACTTGGCCTTTCAATAAATAATGTTTTTCGAGTTTCACATCAATCTGGTTAGAAATTTTGGAGAAAATTACTAATTTATATGTTTAAAAAAATAGCACAAAATCAAAGACGGACACAGACCAATCCGGCTTCTTTTGAACAAACTTTTGCCCTTAGGATGTTTCCTGCTAAATAATACAATTGAGATCGGTCGCGTGGTTCTTGAGATGAAGACATTTAAATTTTCACATCATCCTTCTATAGGAGTTTTAGTGGCAAAATAATCTAAGATGGCCGCTGATACATTTATCTGACAAAAGTAAAAGTACAGAATTTGACATCGCCATACCCATAAACTTATATAAAAGCAATTTTGACTTCAAAATCCACTAAATAAAAAGTTCAAATATGGCTGCCAAAATTCTGAATTCTGATTGCTCGCTGCAACGGCAATGTTTTTAACATACTCTATTCCCTTGAACTAAATTGAATGAGCCTCAGTCCTTAATCATATTTACCAAAGTGTGGCTTAATCTGTTTAGCACTTAAGGAAGAGAAGTCATTATTGTGAAAGCTAAGACATCCAAGATGGCTGACAAGCAGAGAGACAGACAGACAGACAGAGTGGGATTGCTAAAATAAGAGGCCCGAGGGGCCTGTATCGCTCACCTGCAATTATTGTCCACTAGCCCAAGATGACCACTGGAAAAATTTAGCAATCAAATTTCTGTGACGAAGGTTTAGCCAAGTGTGACTAAAATTGGCCCAGTGGTTAATAAGTTGTCTTTTTATGATTTTTTCAAATTTGCATGTCCATTAAAAAAGTTAAACTTTGATTGATTCAAAAATTCATGTTGTTTTGACATATCTCCCAAATTTTGTCCCGACCCATCCAGCGGTTCTGGAAAAGTTGTTTTCATAAAAACTAGGTCATCCAAGATGGCCGCCAAACCATTTGGCTAAACAAGTTCCCTTGAACAAATTTGGTTCAGCTCTTAACCGAACTGATATTTCATGACTTTGAAATCAATCCCGAAAACGGTTTGGGAGATTTTTAGACGTTTATAAAAATTGGCCAAAATCCAAGATGGCTGTCGGCCAAAAATGACTGATCGGGTTTGTTTGAACAAACATGGATCTCTATGCCCTAAGAATGCTTTCTGCCAAATATAGTTGAAATACGTCTAGTGGTTCTCGAGAAGACATTTTAAATTTCCCATTGCTTTACTGTAGTATGGGAGCTTTTGGCGGAAAAATTATCCAAGATGGCCGACAAACTGTTTATCCAACAGTCTCGGAAGTGGTAAATTTGAAATCAGCATACTCAAAAACCTATATAAAACCAATTTCGGCTTGAACAGCCATCAAATAAAAAATTCCAAAATGGCAGCCAAAGGCACTACATTTTGATTGGTCTACATTCCTCTAACATGAAGAAATGTATAAAATAATTTTTGCCATTTTTTTCTATCACCATATATTCTAGCCAACATTTTGAACCTACTTTAGGCGTTTTCTTCTTTTCTAATGTCTATATAAACTCGATTTCAAACAAAACCATTCTGGAATGACACAGTTTTTTCAGCCATCTTGGATTTCAAAATGGCCACCGTTTTGAACCTACAGTAGACTGGATTTTCCTTTCTAATCCCTGTATAAATCCAATCCCATAAATATTCTGCTTAATGTATTAGATACTGTAATAAGGGCATGAGGCGCTCCACTTGGACCATTAGCATTTGAACCATTTGCATTTAAATAGATATGGATAATTTTCAGAAAATCCAAGATGACCACAAAAAAATTGACCAATCAAAACTCTGAATAGAAGTTAAAGAGTCTACCATGATAGGATTACTCTAGCCAAGTTTGGTTGAAACATGTCAAGCAACTAAGGAAAATCAGCATTTTGACAATTCCTGGTAAACTTTTCATAAAATCTGATTTTCACCCAAATAATTAATCCATCATAATTCTGAATACAAATTTCTAGAGCATACCACCATAGAATCCATCTAGTGAAATTTGGTTGAAATATGTCAAACAGTTAAGGAGGAGTAGCAATTTGACAATTGCCAGTACAGTTTTAATAAAATCTAAGATTTCAGCAAAAATAATGATCAATCAAACTTCTGAATGGAAGAGGTTTCAGCCAAATTTAGTTACTACCAGTTAGGATGGTAAGGAGAAGCAATTTGACAAGTATCAGTACATTTTAAAAAACATCTAAGATTTCACCAAAAAATATACGAATCAAAATTCTGTATAGAAGTTCACCACAGGCTCCTTTCAGCCAAATTTGATAACTTCCGGTACATTTTTAATAAAATCTAAGATTTTCACCCAAAAAATTGATGAAACTAAATTCTGAATTGACGTTCTAGAGCCTATGAGCATAGGGTCCTTCCACCCAAATTTGGTTGAAATCAGCTAAGGGGTTAATGAAGAGTAGTGGTCACCACGGCAAAAGCTCACTTGGCGCTTCGGGCACTAAAAATCAACTCTGGACTGTTAAGGATTTGTCAGCCATCTTGAATTTCAAAATGGCCACAATTTCAAAACTACTATATATCTTGCTTTCTACAACCAAGATAAACTCAATTCCAAAGACAATACTGTCAAAGATATTTATCCCCACGTTTTAAGAAAACATCTGGAATATTGTAATCGCCTCCGTCCATCTGTCTGTCACGCTATCTCCTCCCAAACCATTGGGTGGAATTAAATCAAATTTGGTATGTGGGCTACCCATATGATTCCACTTTGCAAGACGATATTTAGATTTGGCTCCGCCGCCAGCTGGCGTGGCAGGGGTCAAAAGATCAAATCCGTTGTAACACAACTCCTCTGAAATCATTAGACGGAACTGAACCAAATTTGACATCTGAGTTACCCATATGATTACCGAGTGCAAGAGGCCATTTAGATTTGGCTCCGCTCATGCAGAAATGACAAAAAATGCGATATTCATTGGTGGAGTTTTTGGGGTTTTAGATGGTGAGTATTTGATGATAATGTAGTCATCACTGTAATTGATTCAGACTTTGTGGTGTCTCTTTCCTTGTGCTGAACTCATCATAGGCGCAGTTTTTGTTAGTTTTATGAACTGAGTTTTGGTTTTAAAATATGTATATAGATGAATAAATAAATAAAAAGACAGAACAACGCGCTAAGTATATGCCTTGTTGTTATTTACTAGTACACGTTTTTGCATGGTATGTGTGAGCATGTGTCATCACATTGTTGGATAGACAGTGTGCTTTTGTCGTGATTATATATCTGATTGGTTATCACAACGAAACAGTAATTTAGAAAAAATGTGTGGTATGCGAAGTGGATGGTAGAAATTGAGTTTTTAAACGTGATTGTCTGTGTGTCTCCACTCAGTGTGGAAACACATCTTCCTCATCATAGTGAGTGTTCTGGCCCCATATTGGGTCCAGCGCTCTCCTGTTCTCGCTTTCTTTTGAATTTTGAATGTGACAATGGAGACAGTTGAGACGGAACATGTGTGTTGGCCACAGGTTTGTGACTAGAGCGCATGCTGCGCTGATGTCACTGTTCCGCCTTCTCACGTCCGAAAGGAATGTTAGAGATGCTGTGTCAGGCAGCTTTGGTTCTGGACTTTTGATATTTGAAAGAATGCTGGAACAGCTAATTAGGGAACGGCTCCAAAAAAGTCTAAGATATTCTTCACTTATGCTTGTTGCGACCCCAGGACATGTTTCTTCTGTGGTCCTGGGGGTGAGTTCAGGATTTGTTGATGGTGTTACTGGAATTGTGGGTGATACCTCCATGTTGATGGGTAGAGAGTCTGACCCAAAAAGTTCTAGGAAGACTTTTTTAAGAGAAATACTAGTTTAGTCCGTGTGTATGGGCGGTTGTGCCGATGTGGTAACTTTTATTCCATTTATATTATTGAGATACACAGGAGAAACAGGGATTTCTGGATCCCTGTACTGTTGGCGTTTAGTGACCAATGGTTGAACTGATTCTGTGCTGTTGTTGGCTGTGTAGCTTCAGCGGTATTGTTCATATAACGTAATTTTTAAAGGATGCTGTCCATTGCCTCATGATCTTCTTCATTACAAAGTTCTGTTAGATCAATACGGTTATTATCTGAATCCTTTTTTGGAATTTTATATCCTGCCGGGTATGTCCCCATAGATTGTTGGAATGACGCCGGCAGGATCCACTTATCTTTCATTTTCTTACTGATTCTCTGTTGTGGTTTGTAATCGTAGATGTCGCACTGGCACGGTTTTGTTAACGGTCTGCCTGGGTCCACTATTTTTACTCCTTCGATGATCGTAGCTGTAGATAGAAGCCCTTGGATTTCTGAGTCTGGGATCGAGTGTCTTTTCAAGTGTGCCCTCATGTATTCAGTTCTTTTTATAGCCAATAGACACCAGTCGCACGTCCAGGCAGATAGATCCGTGTGTTTGCTGTTGGTGTGTCTAATTAAATTGCTTTTATATGTGAATATAAATTACTTTACCGGGTACCAAATATGCGGATCGGATTGAATGTATAATACTCGGATACCATCACATAATGATTATATATGGGTTCGCGAGTCCAGTATATTAGGTCCGTAAAATGCAGACGATTCTAAAGAGTATTAATTATTGGGATATATGGTACTTGGATGGGTGGATGAAAATTCAAAGGCTTGTTCTTTCATTTTTAGCAATGCTGGTATGAAAAACCGAAAATATGGTCATCTGAAAAAGAAACAAGAACTTCGCAAACGGCGCATAATACCCCGTCATGATGACCAGACCCATCAGACCAGTAATCCTTATGAAGTGTCAAAGCGATCTGCTAAACGGTCAACGAGGTATCGGGCGGAAACAAATTTTCAAGATGGCTGTCGCTGACTGGCCGCCATATTGGATTTCGGATTATCATAAATTTCGATAGGTTTCTTCAGCAGACATATTCCAACGACCCTAGGAAGTGATCCGATAAATGGTAACAGAGATATCATCCAGAAACCATGCATGGCTGGCGGCCATCTTGGATTTCGGATCAGTGTCAATTTCGATAAGTTTCTTCCTCAGACCTAGTCCAACCACTCTATGAAGTTTCAAAGCGATCCGATAAATGGTTACAGGGTTATTATTATTATTAGACCATATTTCTATAGCAATCTATTCCAACATCAAGTCAGTTCTAAAACGCTTTACAATTTAAAAATTATAAACAATAAAAAATTTAGACAATATTAAAAATATGAACCTAAGACATAGTTAGCCTACTTAAAATACTATATGACAAAATTTACTATGTTAGTATAATTATGTAGTAAGTTAAAACCACAGTACAGAACGAAATGCCATTTAAAAGGGATAACCGTGGAAGTCTTTAAGAATTTTCAAAGTATGATTTGAAAAGGTGGGTTTTGAGAGGTGTTTTAAAGGTGGACAGTTTGTTACATGTAGTGTTTCGCAGATACAGTGACATGGCATTCCATAACTTAGGTGCTCCTATTGAGAAACATCTGTCGCCATATGTTTTTGTGCGTGAACGTGGTACAGTCAGTGTGATGGAATTCTCGGATTTTAAGTTCTTATTCGGGTTGTATGTCTGCAACATGTCGGTGATATACATTGGTGCCTGATTATGCAGAGCTTTGTAAGTTTGAATTAAACGTTTATATTCCAGTCTCGATTCTATTGGCAGCCAGTGTAGCTCCTTGAGTATTGGCGTGTTGTGACTATATCGAGATGTTCGTGTGATAATACGCGCCGCTGTATTTTGCACTCGTTGAAGCTTGTTTGACAATGTTCTTGGAATTCCGTACAGCAGCCCGTAGTAGTAATCTAATCTGGACGTAACAAGACAATTTCCTAACGATTTTGTAGCATCTTTTGTAAGGTAGCTACGAATTTTGCCAATGTTCCTTAGCTGCGAGTAAGCTGATCTGCATAGAGTTTATTTGTTTTTCCATTGACATTGTGGAGTCGAATAACACACCTAAGTTGCGGACAGTAGACATTGGTGTGATATCTGCGTTTTCTACAGTGACTGGTACAGTAGTCATTCAATGTGCTTACTTGAATTGCTAGACGCGAGAATAATCACCTCAGTCTTGTCACCATTTAGTTTCAGCATGTTGTTTGTCATCCAGATATGAATGTCTTTGATACACAGTTCGATTCGACTGACTGTATTCTTATGATCTGTATTGTCATTAACTTTAAAAGTTGTACAGTTGTGTATCGTCAGCATAGAAATGATATCCGAGATTGTTTTGTTGCACTATATCACCTAAAGGCGCTGTGTACATTGTATACTCTTCAGACCCAGCACTGATCCCTGTGAAACTCCATACTCTAATTTGACTGGCTTAGATAGCTCACCGTCTATCATAACTGATTGTAAATGATCACTAAGGTAGGAGCTTATCCAGGCCAGAGCCTTATTGTCTATATGGAAGCAGTGCTCAAACCGATGTAACAGTACTTGATGGTCGATCGTATCGAATGCGGCCGAGAGATCAAGCAAAACTAGCATGGCGGCGCTACCGTTATCTAGCGATTCAAGTAGGTCATTATGGACCCGAGTAAAGGCACTTTCCGTAGAATGAAATTTTCTATACGCAGACTGTGATGGCTCCTGAAGATGGGGTGCTTGAAGATGGCTTTCTAAACGTTTGTCAATTACTTTCTAAAGTACTTTGGAACTGAACGGCAAGTCTGCAAGACAGGTCTGTAATTTTTAAACGTATTGTGGTCAAGTCCAGTTTTTTTCAAGATCCGTCATATCTGGGCACATTTGAGTTTTGGGACCGTCACCAGACTGTAATGATGTGTTGATCATGTCAGTTATGATTGGTGTTAGCTCATTGATGCATGTTTTCACTAGCCATGTTGGTATCGGATCGAGGTCACATGACTTATCTGGCGGCTTCATGATGATGGCACGTACTTCCTCTTGTGACGTTGTTGGAAATTCAAGCAGAGGAACAATGCTTTCAGTGGCATTACTGGTGTGCAATATGGTGGAATCATCACTTTGTTGAAATCCAGATCTAATGTCTATGATTTTCTGTGTGAAAAAGTCATTGAACTGATTGGCGAGATCTTTTGCTGATTGATGGTCCGGCATTACTGGGGATGGTGCATCGCCCATCAGGGTTTTCGCTACCGGAAACATACACTTATGATCTCGTCCACATGTAGCTATTTTATCAGCGTAATGTGACATACAAGTGGATTTTAGAAGTTTGTTGACTACGACACACTGATCTCGATAGAGTTGACGATGAACAGTTAGATTTGTCTGCCGCCATTTCCGCTCTAGCTTACGACGAAGATGCTTAGCGTCATGCAGATCATCTGTGTACCATGGACAATTGGGTCTTAGCGTTATTGTGTTGGTTTTGATAGGCGCATGTAAATCCAGCAAAGCACGAAGTCCTTCATTGTAATTTTTAACATGGTCGCTGACTGTGGTGTTTGGTTGGTTTAGCAGAAGATGTCAAAATATCTTGCTTAAACTTATCAGAGTCAACTAACCTAGTTTTCCTATACGACACAATCTTCTGAGCAGGCATGGGTTTTGCTATTGTTGTTGTAAAGTAAATCGCATAGTGGTCACGTATCAGTTTCCCTAGTGAATTACATAGATTAGGGTTGCTGACGACGACATTGGAGACGATGTTGCTGTCATCTTTGGTGATAATGACGTCTAGTGTGTGACCAAGGACGTGTGTAGGTTCATGTACATGCTGGTGAAAACCGCAGGACTGAGATATGCCTTCGAACTTCTTGGTGGTCGCGTCCTCCTTATTATCCAGATGAACGTTAAGGTCACCGATAATGATGAATTCTTTAGAAATTGTTGCGTACTTTGATGCGAATGTGGCCCACTCATCTAGAAATACAGTTTCTTAGTTGATTTTTCGGGGATGGTGGAGGTCGGCATATGATAGCTAACCGCATGGACATAACCAAGAGTTAAATCACAATCCATGTACTCGAAGTGTGTATAATCACCGCTGGTAGTAGACTCTAAGATCTTAACTGATATAGAGGGCTTGTGCATTAGAGCTATACCACCGCCATTTCTACCGTCCAGGCGTGGAACATGTCGAATGGAATACCCAGGTGGAACTAACTCACTGATGCATGTTTTGTCAACGTCACTACCCAGCCATGTTTCTGTGATAGCTACCAGGTCGTAGTCGTTAGATGTTATATAGTCCGACAGGGCAAGAGTTTTATTCTTGACTGAACATGGGCATAGTGAGCATATGCTTAGACATTCCTTCATAGGTAATTTCAAAGCAATGCTACAGTTCACTTTTATCAGGTTGTTTAAGTTGTGAGTGCGAAAGAATGACTAAGTATTTTCTCATGTCATATTTCTTTGTAGTGCTTACTATGACAGGTATAAGCATCTGTGTACCACTGCCACGACACCCTCGTTTAGTAGATAGAGTCCGATACATGTCAAGTGTTTTGATTTTGGTGAGCAGCTCACTCGACAACGTGCATACTGTAATGGCCTCGATAGCTGTTTAAGTACATTACTAGTATAGCTAAATATCGCCATTTGAGAGTTTGTCACGCAGGAGGCATAGAGTTATGTAAAGTCAAATAACACCCGCGTGTATGGGATAGGGTTGTAGTGTTGTCGCTGGCGTGCCTGTAGTACAGGTCGTATGCCTAGAGCAGATTTAGTTTGAACGGCTGAGTACAGTTCACAATCAAGGACTCGTAACTACTCACTGAGTAAGAACAGCTCTGTATCGACTGTCCAGCTTGCACGAGACAATAGGCGTAAATCAGTCTCGATTTTAAAGCTTCGCGCACTGACTACAGTTCACTGATATAATTTTCAATCTTAAATTTTTTAGAAACACTGGAGTTGCTTAATTAGTGATTGATAATAAACATCACATACTAGATCAAATTCACTAGACAGTTAGATCAGAGTAGATATAAAAATTGTGTCAAAACTCAATTTCAAAACGGCTAAAACTGATATAAAATATCCAGAGCTAAAAACGAGAGCAGCCTTACTGGCGCGTCTCAAACAACGTCATCATCTGGAAACCAATTTCTAAGATGGCCACCGCTGGCTGGTGGCCATCTTGGATTTTGGATTATTGTCAGTCTAGATAGGTTTCTTCACCAGAGGTAGTCGAACCACCCTATGAAGTTTCATAGCAATCCGATAAATGATAACGGAGTTATCATCTGGAAACCAATTTTCAAGACGGCCACCGGTGGCTGGCGGCCATCTTGGATTTCGGATCATTGTCGATTTCGATAACTTTCTTCCTCAGACCCAGCCAAACCACTCTATAAAGTTTCAAAGTGATCCGATAAACGGTAACGGAGTTATCATCCGGAAACCAATTTTCAAGATGGCCGCATGTGGCTGGCGACCATCTTGGATTTCGGATCACCATCGATTTCGATAGGTTTCTTCCGCAGACCTAGTCCAACCACTCTATATGAAGTTTCAAAGCGATGCGATAAACGGTAACAGAGTTATCATCCGGAAACCAATTTTCAAGATGGCCACCGGTGGCTGGCGGCCATCTTGGATTTTGAATCATCGTCGATTTCGATAGGTTTCTTCCCAAGACGTAGTCTAATGACTCCATGAAGTTTCAAAGCGATCCGATAAATGGTGACCTAGTTATCATCCAGAAACCCATTTTCAAGATGCCTACAGATGGCTGTGGCCATCTTGGATTTCGGATCATTGTCGATTTCTTCCCCAGTCCTAGTCCAACCACTCCATGAATTTTCAAAGCGATCCGATAAACGGTAACGGAGTTATCATCGGGAAACCAATTTTCAAAATTTTGGATTCAAGATCACCATCGATTTGGACAGGTTTCTTCCCCAGACCGAGTCTAACCACTCTATGAAGTTTCAAAGTCATGTGATAAACGGTAACAGAGTTATCATCCGGAAACCATAACCATTAACCACCCTATAAAGTTTCAATGCGATCCGACAAATGGTAACGGAGTTATCATCCGGAAACCAATCTTCAAGATGACCGCCGGATGGATCATCGTCGATTTCGATAGGTTTCTTCCCAAGACTTAGTCCAACCACCCTATAAAGTTTCAATGCGATCCGACAAACGGTAACGGAGTTATCATCTGGAAACCACTCTGCCACCCGCATGCCCGGACGGACCCATTACATAATAAACCGCCAATTTTTTTGGTGGGGTATATTAATGGAAATTTTTAAAAAACAAGCAAAAAATCAATAACCTAACACAGACCTATAGATCTCAGCAATAAGAATTGTAACACAGTCCAGCACAATTTCATGTGCAAAACAAGATATAAAAAAAGATTATTGAACACACACCCCCACCCCACTTGCGGGTTGGTCTGTTGTTTTATTAACCACTATAAAAACATACTTACCGTTCAATCACTACTTGCTAAATCAACTAATCTGCATTTAACCACCAGAATAAGATTTTTGTACTTGCTTACTTTCCTCCCCATGCGTATTCCTAATAAAATATACCCTCAACCAGGCTACTGGGTGAGTACACCTCCAGTATATAACCTGATATAGACTGGCCCCAGTCTGTACTCACCCCCTAGTGATGCTTGTCACTATGCACGCCTGCGCATTGGAGCCCAAATAGGAAACAAATTCACTTTTCTAAATTTCAGTGCCAAATATTACAGACAGATTCTCAAATCATTCCCACATGGGGTGGTTGAGGCCGGGTTGTAGTGATTGAATGGTAAGTTTTTATAGTAGTTAATAAACCAACGGACCAACCCGCAAGCGGGGTCTGTGGGGGGTTGTTATTATACGACAAAAACATCCATTAACGTTCAATCACTACTTGCTAAAACCCATAGATTTGGTCAGTGCCCCACTTAAACCATTGGTGGGTGAAGATTTGAGAATCTAAACACAAGGATAAAAATTAAACAAATCATATCCAAATGTTAATAACATAACATAAAAGTGCATTTGAATCAATCACTCCGTGATTATAAAATAAGGAAATCTTTAAACATAAGGAAATAAACAAAATCAAATAAAACTCTCAACATTTCTCACAGACTTGGTAAATGGTCTTCGGCCTTTTTAGTTAAAATTGTCATATTACGAAAAAAGGAGGCCGCTGCACTCTGATCCTTTAAATAAAATGAGGTAACAGTGGACTCAGATTTCCAGCCTGTGACCTGCATGACTTCATCTAAAGAAGAGCCAGCGAAAAGCGCAAAGGAGGTAGCCATTCCCCTAACATCGTGAGCTTTTATGAGAAAGATAAACTTGTTCAGGAGAAGCAATCTCGTAACAAAGTTTGATGGTCTCACAAATCCATCTGGCAATCGTAGCATTAGAGACTGGTCTGGCTAACTCCTCCGCATAAGGGACCCATAAATGGGACAGATCAGACCTTTTAAAATTGGTTCGTTGCTTGTAAACTTTTAATGCCCTGACAGGACACCAATATTTGACAGGTGAAAAAGAAGATAATGATTTTTAAATGATCGGTTTAGCAAGGAAGTGGTTAGACTGCGTTTTTGATCAAAAATCCCTTCTGTGATAAAGACTAAACCGTCCCCAGATACGATAAATCTGTCCTTTTCAGCGGAAAGAGCATGAATTTCGGAACGTCTTCTAGCAGAAGCAACAAAAAAAGAGCCTTAAGAGTTAAAAGTTTAATACTAATAGAAGCCAGCGGTTCAAAATGGCGGCTTGCCAACACCTGAGGAACCAAGGCCAAATTTCAGGAAGGCAAAGGCTTGCAATTGGAAGACGAATATTACCCAATCCTCTGATAAAGCCATTAAGAATCTTCATATCCTTGATGTCAGCGTTCAAAAGACAAGGACGAGAAGATGCCAAAGAAAATATATAACCCCTGACTGTGTTAGCAGATAACTGTAAAGAATCAAAGAGATATGATAAAAAATCTAACACCCGGGGAATAGAAACAGAATCGGGCATGAGATCATGAACTGAACACCATTCTCCAAAAAATTTAAGCCGACCCCTGTATACTCTATGGGTCGACTCCCTCCTGGTAGAGTCAATAATCTCCTGAAATCTTGAAGAAACTTTGCCCTCAGAGACTTGATGCTTGAAATCCTCCAAACACACAGACTGAAGATTTCTGGGTTGGGATGACGACACGTTCCCTTTACTTGAGAAAGAAGATCTGGTGAGGCTGGAAGAAGATGAGGGAAGTCTACCACGAGATAGAGAAGATCCACAAACCAGATCCGTTTTGGCCAAAAGGGAGCTATCAGAAGAATTTCGCAGAAATGGTCCCTGACCTTCTTCAACACCAAAGGAATCAGGATCGTTGGAGGGAACGCATAAGCGAACATTCCTGTACAGGACTGAGACAGGGCGTCCACCGCCAATCCCTGACTGTCCGGAAAAGGAGACATGAAAGAGGAGATCTGGGCATTTAGACAAGTCGCAAACAGATCTACGTGGGGCCAATCCATGAGCTTGAAAATCGCTCTGGCAACCGACCTCTTTAACTGCCACTCTGTGTGGGCGAATTTGCTGGGACGAGACAGCTGGCCCGCAAGAAAGATTGCCTGAGACATGAGAGGACACTAGAAAGATCTGATTCTTGCGACACCAAAAGAGGTTCCAAACCTCCATACAAAGGAGAGAGAATCTCGTTCCACCTGTCTGTTGATGTAGGAGACTACCGTCGAATTGTCTGATCAGATCGAGATTTTGAATCCTATTAAATGATCCGACCAAGCTAGGAGAGCCTTCTTGACAGCCCACAATTCCAAGATGTTGATGTGAGCTGTCGACTCCTCCTGAGACCAAAGGCCCGAGACCGACAGGGAATCCCAAACCGCTCTCCATCCCTCCAGGGAAGCGTCTGTAAAAATAACCAGCTGAGGGGAGGACTCGACTAGAGGGACACCTCTCAGAAGCAGAGAACGATCCTTCCAAAATTCTAGATGAGGGATTAAGTGATCTCTTATGGTAATCTGAAGGTAAATGGAGTGGATTGACTGCTTCCATATGGATATCAAGTACATCTGAAAGGGTCGTCTCATCAGCACCGCCCAAGGAATGACATTCTCGACGCTGACCATCAAGCCTATCACTCTCAGGAAGAATCATGCTCTGACCGAGGGAACAGTTTACAAAATGTCCATTCCTACTAAAAGTGCCTCTACTCTTGGATCTGATGGAAAGACTAAGCCCTGAGCCAGATCGAAAGCAACGCCTAGATGCGTGAAGACTTGAGAGGGAACTAGGCTTGATTTCTCTAGATTTAAGATCCAACCTAGGCTGCATGCCAGACTGCAGACCTCTGGGATGACCTTTGAAAGAATTGAGGAAGATTTTGCTTTTATTAACCAATCGTTTATATAAACATGAAGATGGATAGAACGACGGTGCAGTATTCCTGCCATGGCTGAAACTAGATGAGTGAAGAGAAAAGGGGCTGTGGTCAGACAGAAGGGCATGGCTCGGAACTGCCATACCCGATCCTTGTAGGCAAACCTCATGAACTTTCGGAAAGACGGGTGAATAGGAACATGGAAGTAGGCGTCTTTGAGATCTATGGAGGAAGTCCACATGCCTGGATATAGACTGGCGATCATCTGGGAGATGGTCTCCTTTTTTAACTTTAGGGTTAAAATAAGGAGGTTAAACTTCTTTAGATTGATGATAGGACACCAACCTCCGGTCTTTTGGGAACTAAGAAAATGGTTGAGTAGTAGCCCGGGTATACACTCTGAAGAGGAACCTCTTCTATGGCCTTCTTGCCGATCATGGACTCCAACTCCTCCTCTAGAGCCGCCAACTTCTCCAGATTGGAAGGAACTGGAGTCCAATTGGGGATAAGAGAAAGAGGAGGATGACGGATCCAAGAAAGAGCATAACCCCAGCGAATCTGATCTACTATCCAGGAGTCCTGAACGAAGGACTGTCAAGTCTCCCAGAACAGAGACAGGCACCCTCCAACTGGCAATCTGGGTAGAAGGCACTGAACCGACGGATCCAAAGGCACAGGAAGAGGAAGGGGAGATGTTGAAATCAGAGAAAGGGCTGGACCTACCCGGGCGGTGGCCACACACTCAAACTCTCTTAGATTGAAAACCTCTGAAAGAAGACCCACCTCTAGACCTTGAACTAGGTCTGTAAAAATAAGCCTGCCGCCCCCCCCCCCCCCATATTGATGAGATAGAATCAAAACGATCCTCCTCCGTGGATCGATCTGTTAGAATTATTAATTATCCTAGAAGGATAAGCACCAAATTCATCAGGCCTGAGACTCTTCCTCACAGGGGAGGAATTGGGACTCTTAACAGAGGAAAAATCTCTTCTCACAGAAAAACCTAGACAGAGAAATCTGAGCCTGAAGATCCCTAGAGGCTCTCAAGTGCTCAGACTCAGACGGAATAAGATTAGCAGATGACTGGCTGAAAATATCTTGGCGGAAAGGAGGAGCTGAAATAAGACTACTCTTAAGCTGATTGTAGATATTCGCGTCAGCAAGCTTCTTAGACCTTCTCCTTGATGTAATAAGGCCTAAAGATCTGCAAATGTAGGTAAGGGACCATCTAGAAATATCGGCCAAAGAACGAAAAACCTCAACAGGGACCTGCTCACCTCTCTCTTGAGCCTTGAGAACACCTTCTGAAATCAACGCAAGAAATTGTCCGACTTGAGCTGAGATATGCCCACAGACTCCCACTTAACAAGATCAGGAGCGGACTCAACCTTGGAAGAATCTTAACATGAGAGGAATGAACTTCCCAGGAAAGACCAGAGAGATTTAGTAGAGGCCACTCGCAAATACTCGTCTTTTGGGATCTGAACTGGAGCATCAAATTTAGTAGTAAGAGAAAATTCTTTACAATTAACATCATTCACAAACAAATCTAACATGTCAACCACCAAATTATCAATTGGAAGGACCTGAGGAGACAAGGAAGAAGAATCAGAAGATGAGAGCCGATCAAAAGGAAGGATGGCCTATAGAAAACTCGTCCTTAAGAGGAAGAGAAAGAGTAGAAGCAATCCACCTATGAGCCAGGGACCAGTCATCCGAAGAGGCTCTGACTGGACAAAACCTCTTCAGATCCCTAACCCTGACCGACTTGGGAACCGAAGAATTAGAAGGAGGATTACGAGAGGAAGAAGAAAGATGATGAGAGGAGTCAGCAGAGGCAATAGAATCAACAGTTCTAGCGGAAAGAGGAGAGCAAGGCCTCCTAGATGCTTGAAGCGAAGAAACAGGCAAAGAATCAGAAAAGGATGAAACGTGATCAGAAGGAATGGGATCAATGACATTATCCTGACCAGAGGACATGGGAAAATGAATCAGGACACTAGCAAAAAACCTTGAAAGAATTGAGAAATGAGCCGACAAGAAAGAATGATCAAGGGACAGATCCCTAACCACAGAAAACAAGGAAAAGTCCATACCGGAATCAACAATTTGAAACTCAAGCTCTGAGGAGAGAATGACACAAACAATCGGATCATGGTGATCAAAGGAAGAAGAAGAGGAAGAAGATGAAGGAGGAAGAGAGGAATTAATATGAATGGAAGAAGAGGAATGAGCAGGATCCAAAGATCCACGGAGAGAATTGATAGAAGATGGAAGACAGGAAAACCCCAGAGGAGGCAGGATAGAGGATGACTGAAAAGGAGGAGGAAGGAGAAACATGACTAGAAGAAAAATCTGTCATCGAAAGAGAAGGGGCAGAAGAAGAAGAAGAAGGTAAAGACCTATGACCTTGAACCTGAGAGGAATGAGAGGGGAGGAAGCCTCCCTCCAAAAAACTCAAAACCGCTTCACGAAAAGAGGGGGCAAACGAACCGGAAGCCGCATCAAAATTAACAACTTGACCAGGAGAATAAGAAGAACCAAAATCCTGAACTAAATGAGTAAGAAAACTCAATAGGACAAGGAGATAAGCCAGAGCTAATAAAGTTCCTATCAACAGCCACCTGAATCCTATACACCAAAAGCGATTCCGAAAAATTTAAGCGACCAGATGAAAAGCCTGAAAGACCAGGAAGCTCTTGACAGAAAATGCCAACTCTAATCTTAGATGGAGAACCGGAAAAGGAAGCGGAAGTTGATGCTGGGATAAGACTCTAGCCGGGTCTGGCAGACCCTGACTATTGACTATAACGGAAGTTTCAACAAAACTCGAAACGGAAACCGGATGCTTAGCTGGATCTTAGACCCGGAAGTGTACCCTTCAAACCGGAAGCGGAAGAGTAAAGACCGGTATCCGAAACGGAAAAGGAAGTACGCCTACCGGAAGTCGGAAAATTACTTGGGTCCTGAGGACCCAGATGTCCTGTAGGACTGGAAGTACAAATACCGGAAGAGGAAACAGAATTGGATAACATCCTACCGGAAGTTGAAACAGGGACAGGATCCTGAGGACCCGGATGCCCTGAAAAAACGGAAGTCAACACGGAAACGGAATAAAAAGAACCGGAAGCGGAAACCGGAAGTAGACCCGCGTCCTGGAGACCCAAATCAACTAAGCACACACCGGAAGTGCTTACCAATCCTGAAGTTACCAAACTTCCTGTCCGCGAAAAACTAGACACCAGCGATCTTTCAACATTCCTGGCCACTGGAATCACGGAAAACCTGACGTTGGCGTAGGTGTTGAGGTCAGGGGAGGGGGCATCAGCCACCGCCACCACTGCTTGAGGATAATGCCCTTCCTCAAGACTCACGTGGATTTGCTCCGGTGACCTACTCGAGTTCACCTTCGAGAGCCTCTTCCTAGTCTCTAATTTTCTGTTTTGGCGACCGAATCTCCTGTCTGGACGTGAGGGAAATAGGCTTCTCCCATTTGCGGATAGGTCCGCTAACCTTCTGGTCATCGTCTGATTCGGAAGAAAGATCCTTAGCCACGCAGATGGCAGATGATATGCGCTCATCTAATGATTTCGTCAAGACGGTTGCAAAACAACAAACCTAGCGAAAAGCGCTAACACGGCGTCAGAATTAGACGAAGAGGTCCCCCACCCCCTCCGTTGCTGGAGGTTTAGAAACAGAAGTTTTAGCAAAAGACACAGCTTTTGTCTTTGAAGCAACAAGTGGGGGGGGGACCGCTCAGAGGGCAGCACAGACTTAAATGAAAAATCTTTGAAATAGGCCTTTGATACGGATGAAGACCAACCCTTGCAAACCCCGCACATCGTTGTGGGAGTACACGTAGTGCACTTAAGACAGATATGGCCTCCAAACTCCGCAGAGTGAACATGATCGCACTTGGAGGACCGTACACTTGACATTTTCGACCGATTTTACAGACTCCTAAAAATGAAAATAAAAGTTGAAAATGAAGCGTACAGCTTCGAAAGAACTTAAAAGAACTTCATTAAAATAGAGACTGATATAAAGCAAAAACGCATGCTATAGAAAAGGTGGGAACGTTCAAATTCAAATATCAAAAATCCATAAAGACAAGAACACACTTTCTGAGGGATTAAAACAATTTCCTACTTATGCACTAAACTGTAATAAGTGACTTAAAGGCTTCTGAGTAGAAGAGCGATTTTAAATGATGATGATGACTTAGGCATATTAAGGGTACCCACGAAAACGAGATACATCACGAAAGCCGGTAACATTTTAGTACAGAGTATAAAAACCAATAAAAACCAAGAAATACTCCATAAACATAACTTAGGGAGGATAGACTTCATATTAGGCATTCTTGTAATGATGAACTTCTAGAAACAGTAAGCTGACACAGTGTAAAGCTATAAACAACTTAGCTGGAATATTTTGCAGTTTTTCTGCATCGGTTTCCTATTCGCCATGAAAGAACGATCAAGGGACGGATCCCTAACCACAGAAAACAAGGACAAATCCAGACCCGAATCAACAATTTTAAACTTTAGCTCCGAGGAGAGAACGACAGAAACAATCAGATCAAGGTGATCGAAGGAAGAAGAAGAGGAAGAAGATGCAGGAGGAAGAGAGGAATTAGGATGAACAGAAGAAGAAAAAGAACAGGAATGAGTAGGATCCGAATATCCATGGAGAGAATTGATAGAAGATGGAAGATGGGAAAACCCCGAAGGAGGCGGAATAGAGATTGATTGAAAAAGAGAGGAAGGAGGAACATGACTAGAAGAAAAATCTTTAGCCGAAAGAGAAGGGGCAGAAGAAGGTAGAGACCTATGACCTTGAACCTGAGAGGAACGAGAAGGAGGAAGTCCTACTCCAGAAGAACTCAATATTGTATCACGAAAAGAGGGAGAAAACGAACCGGAAGCCGCATCAATATTAACAACTTGAGAAGGGGAATGAGAAGAACCAAAATCCTGAACTAAATGATCACTAGGAAAATAAGAGCCAGAAAGCTCAATAGGACAAGGAGGAGATAAGCCAGAGTTAACAAAGTTCATGTCAACAGCCATCTGACTCCTATTCACCAAAAGTGAGTCCAAAAAATTTAAGCGACCAGATGAGGAATCTGAAAGACCAGGAAGCTCTTGATGGGAAACATCAACTCTAACCTTAGGAGAACCGGAAAACGGAAGCGGAAGTTGACGCTGGGATAAAGCTCTAGCCGGGTCTGGCAGACCTTGGCTATTGACTATACCGGAAGTTTCAACAAAACCAGGAACAGAAACCGGATGCTTAGCCGGATCTTTAAGACCCAAAAGTATACCCTTTAAACCGGAAGCGGAAGAGTAAAAACCGGAATCCGAAACGGAAAAGGAAGAAAGCCTACCGAAGTCGGAAAATTACTTGGGTTCTGAGGACACGGATGTCCGGTAGGACCGGAAGTACAAATGCCAGAAGAGGAAGCAGAATTGGGAAACATCCTACCAGAAGTTGAAACAGGGACAGGATCCTGAGGACCCAGATGTCCTGAAAAAACGGAAGTCAAACCAAGCGGAAGAAACAGAACCGGAAGGGGAAACCGGAAGTTGACCCGGGTCCAGGAGACCTGAATCTATTAGGCACAAACCGGAAGTGCTTGCTAAGCCGGAAGTTACCAAACTTCCTGTCATCGAAAAACTAGACACCGGTGATCTTTGCACGTTCCTGGCTACTGGAATCGCCGAAAACTTGACTTTGGCATAGGTGTTGAGGTCAGGGGCGTCAGTCGCAGCCACCACTGCTTGAGGGTAATGCCCTTCCTCAAGACTTATGTGGATTTGCCCCGGTGACCTACTCGAGATCACCTTCGAGAGCCTCTTCCTAGTCTCTAATTTTCTGTTTTGGTGACCGAATCTCCTGTCTGGACGTGAGGGAAATAGGCTTCTGGTCATCGTCCGATTCAGAAGAAAAATCTTTAGCCGCGCAGATGGCAGACGATATGCATTCATGTAATGATTTTGTCAAGACGGTTGCAAGACTCAAACCTAGCGAAAAGTGCTAACACTGCGTCGAAATTAGACGAAGAGGGCCCCGCCTCCGTTGCTGGCAGATTAGAAACAGAAGATTTAGCAAAAGACACAGCTTTTGTCTTTGAAGCAACACGGGGGTGGGGGGGGTGGTGGTGGTGGGTGGGTTGTAACTTAAAAGAACTTCATTACAATAGAGTATGATATAAAGCAAAAACGCATGCTATAAAAAAGGTGGGAAAGTTCAAATTCAAATATCAAATATCCATAAAGACAAGAACAAACTTTCTGAGGGATTAAAACAATTTCCTACTTATGCACTAAACTCTAATAAGTGGCTTAAAGGCTCCTGGAGTAGAAAGGGGATTTTAAATGATGATGATGACTTAGACATATTAAGGGTACCCACGAAAACGAGATACATCACGAAAACTGGTAACATTTTTGTACAGAGTATAAAAACCAATAAAAACCACAAAATACTCCATAAACCATACTTAGGGCGGATAGACTTCATATTAGGCATCCTTATAATGATGAACTTCTAGAAACAGTAAGCTGACACAGCGCAAAGCTATAAAAACTTAAGTTGGAATATTTTGCAGCTGTTCTGCTTGCAGAATAATTGAAAAGTGAATCTGTTTCCTATTTGGGCTCCAATGAGCATGCGCAGGCGTGCATAGTGACAGGCGTCACCCGGGCGTGAGTACAGACTGGTGCCAGTTTATATCAGGTTATATACTGGAGGTGTACTCAACCAGTGGCAGGTATATATTAATAGGAATAGGCATGGGGAGGAAAGTAAGCAAGCATAAAAATCTTATTCTGGTGGTTAAATGCAGATTAGTTGATTTAGCGAGTAGTGATTGAACAGTAATGGATGTTTTTGTGGTGTAATAACAACATCAAGATCAACAATTGGCCTGACAGGCCTAAAACGTTGCAACAGATGCTGATGAATTATGCTTACGTTCTGACATCTACTTAACTTAACTGTTAACATCACTAGAGAACAGAATGCGACATATTAACGTGTAGAAACCTATATCATCGGATAATGGCTTTTCGAGGGTATAAGCACATTTTTGTCGATTTAATATAAGAGTAGGAATCTTGTCAAAAAATGCTGTCAATTTCGTAACTAACAAACATTCACTAAAATAAAAATAAACTCTAAATATTGCTTATAAATATCCACTACCAGATCAACAGATGGAATCAGTACTGTATCATGTGATTTTCGAGGGTGACAATCTCATAATTTCAACTCTAGTGAGGCGGTAAATTGATGTCAATGTTTATGATTTTAGCAGCAGTCTGTCAACCACAGTAGTGCCATAAACAGGTCTGATACAAACACAGAACTTAATTTATAGTTCAGGTCAAATTCCGCTTTTCGTGATTTACCAGGTAGCAGCAAATTTCAAACAAAATTATAAAAAACAAAACAAAAATTGAAATTTATATTGTATTGCGCAGACTAGCACTTCCTCTGACTAATTTATTGGCTGACACACATGCAACTAGCAGGGCCAGTTTGAATCAACATTGCGGGTATAGAAAAATCACTCTAGATCGGAAAACTTACATTTCACCCCATGTCAGTTTCACGCTACGGGAGAAATAAATTATTGCTATGGCAATGTATCTGCTATGCTACTCGGGACAGCAATTGGCAGAGGTCGTCGGACACGAAAACTGGGTTAGTTTGTAAAATTTCCTTACAAGATATCATCATCTTTATCATGAGTCAAAAAAGTAATAGGCCGATTGCCAGAAATAGGTCCTAAAATGTGTATCATGTTCAAAACTACCATTTTTGCAATATTCATACTGATTAAACGAAATCACGGATTTCTTTTTTCACGAGAGAGTTGATACTTACCTCCCTAATACTCTTTGATATTGCTAAATATCGGCTTGCACTCAATAAACACTCAGAATAAAAACAGTTAGGTGCCCCTACTGGGCAGGGAGTCAGAGTGCAGTCCGGCGGATGCCAGCCCCACCACCGCGCATGCGCAGACTAGCACTTCCTCTGACTAATTTATTGGCTGACACACATGCAACTATTAAGAGCCTGAAGACCGAGCCTCTGTGGGGTGGAGAGGCCGGGTCCGTATTAGGGAGGTAAGTATCAACTCTCTCGTGAAAAAAGAAATCTGTGATTTCGTTTATTTCACTTCAAGAGTATACTTACCTCCCAAATACTCTTTGATATTGCCAGAATTCGTCAGGGAATTTGGCGGGAGGGAGGCGAGGTCAAAAGACCAGCTCTTCCCTATACGCTTTTCCGCGTTTAGGGCACTTAAACTTCTGAAAATGTGTGAAAACACAGTCAGGATTTGAAAAAACATCGGCTAACACAAACCGATGGATGAGAGATGACCGAATGTCATATGCGCTCCGCCCCCCCCCCCCACCCCCCACCCCCTTCCTGGGAGGAAGACTCGAATGACCTCAATGTCCCATACGCTCTCTACGTACAAGTGCCATGTACTATAGGACAGAGACGAAAAAGCTCCATTTTCGTATACTCTCAATGATGAACCACATAAACACACATACCATCACCATTTTAATAACAAAGGGTCACGTGACAATACATTTAACAAAGAACAACACATAAACAAGACTGACCAATAATTGGCTGCTGACATCATCTTCCCAGTGGTGATGGCTGATGCAGTCCCAAAAAGTGGTTGTTCCCATTAATTAATTGTGATATATACAAGCAATGAGGAAACCTCATCAAAAAAGTACACCTGATTATCTTTTCAAAATCGACAAGGTGAGAGGATTAGAGGTGTCACGGAGACAATGGTCTGTAAAACTTGACTCACAGTGCCACTGAGCAACCGACATAATGTCATCCACAGGGACCCCATTAAATAGGGCAGTGGAAGTCACTACGCCCCGGACACTGTGAGCCTTGGCCATGTCAACTTGCTTACCGGTGGCAGATTTATGACAAAACTGAATACATTCTACAATCCACCTGGAAATGGTGTCCTTAGACGCCCTGCCATGGGGTTCAATATATGACAACCATAACGCTGACTGGTCCGTCCGCCACTCCTGAGAACGTTGTTTGTACCGGATCAGCGCTCGGACGGGACACCATGCTTTAGAATTTGGATCATATCTAGTTAAAGCTGGCAAAAAAATAGGTTGACCTGGATATTTCAGACTGATTTTTAGCCAAGAAATTAATCCTAGGTAGAAGCTTAAGGCCTTCCCCTGTAACCACAAAACGGTCTTCCTCGGCTGATAAGGTCATTGTTGCTGTAATCACACACGCTTATCCAGCGTTCCCCATTCTCTGAATAGTTATGCGCTAACGGTTTTCCCACAAAAGTTCTAGAACTGATACCATTGAAATTCAACGCATTTTCTCACGGAAAAATTCTCACCGCCTACGCCTATGTTTAATGTATACCTCAAAACATCACCGGGGAAGTGAGATTATTTGATTTGAGCGCCTAAATATTGCGTATCCTTTAATAAAGGTCGTTTATTACATCAGAATTAATCCACAATTTGATATAAAATGGCGTCGCGGAAAAAAGGACGAATCACGTGATTCGCCTCCAATTGAAGTTTATTTTAGAGCGAGTACTCGGATATAAATATTCTGGAATCGGGGACTCGGAACTCGGAAATTTCTATGTATTATCATTGCGCGATAGGAACTGAGTATTATACTGATCTGAATAACGGATACCCGTTTGATAAACTCCCGTTAGCATATAATATCTCGCGAGAACACGCCGCCTCCCATCGCAAAAGAGCCACTGGCTCGCCAACTTAAGAAGCCGGCTATATTGTCGTTCGTAATAATTCAATTTGGATCATTTAATGTTGATCGGCGTTACAAAATTGATGCGCATTTTCTCCCGTATTTGTTTGGTACATAAATTTGGTCTTAAAATATATTTATAAGGAAGCTATTTAACCACGCCAAGACTTTTAAGCGCATTTTAACTACAAAAGTGTGGAATAAACTTTATTATCTTGAACATACGTGGCCTACTATTAGCATTAATCTAATAGGTGGTCGAGATTTACAAATATGAGGCCTGTATTGACTTCTTGAGGGGCCGGAAAAGTATCAGGGCAGAGATATGTCTTAAGTAGACACCCTGTGACACGATTGTTATTATTATACACGCTATTCTTACAAATTATCTGCTGAGCTAGGGGGGGGGGGCTTCTAATATAGAGTTTTGCCGTTTTGAAACTGCTAAGAAATCATTGGAGCTCATATGTCAAAGTTAGGGGGTGGACTTCTATTAGAGCATAGGCTACAATTAAACGAAATACGTTACGTTCTATTTTCCGTCTAGAAAAATCTTGATACATTCCTTTGTTTGCAATCAGCGACTGGCGTATTCTGTCCATGTATGTATACCCATGTGCCTAACCCATAATCTTACAATCCGCAGTAGCATAATAACGTCCTCTAAGCAGCATTGACGTAGTAAATATAGTTCATGATTAATCGTATGATCCCGATTATTTTTCTTAAATGATCGCGATTATAAAAAGTGAATAATCGTGCAACCCTAGGCCTTAGACCAGCATAGCATAACATAGTCTAGCCTGGAATACCCTAGCCTAGCCTAAAATACCATAGGCTTAGCCTAGCATAGGCTAGTCTAGGAATAGCTTGGATAGTCTAATCTAGGGCCAGCTAGCCCACTTAGTCTAGCAATGTCATCGTGATTAATATCAAACAAATGGAAGTGATAGACACACTTTTTCATTGGTCTTCCCAAGCCATGTGGTCACAGGTGAGTGTGGCCTAGTTGACCATATATATTGAATTCCCAAGTGGGGCAGAACACACACATTTTGGGCACTCCATATATGGTCAATTAGGCCATCCCACTCATAGCGAACTGACTTGAGAGGACCAATGAAACAGTACATCTGTTTCTTCCATCTACTGCATTGCCGCTTTCACAGAAGCTGACACACCTAGGGGAACTGGCATATCCATAGGAGCTGTCAGGTCCACAGTAGTTGTCGTCATGTGTGCATGATTTGTCACAGCAACATGAGCTGTCATAATAAAAGGAGCTGCCACGTTTATAAGAGCTGTCACTTCCACAGGACGTGCCACCGCTACAGAAGCTGTTATATTCATATGAGATGCTGCATCTGCAAAAGGGGTCATGTTTGTTGGAGCTAGCACACAAACTGGAAATGCCACAACCACAAGAGTGGTTATGTCTACAGAATCCTGTATCTATACGTGCTTTCATATCCATATCTATATGAGCTCCCACATCTATAGAGCTGCTGCATCCACAGGAGCTGTCACATCTATGGGCGCTGGTATATAGATAGATGTCACATCCACAGGAGCTCTCACTTGAACTTTACTTTTCACAGCTACATGAGCTGTCATAACATTAGGAACTGTCACGTGTATAGTAGCTGTTGTATGCACGGGAGCTGTCAGGTCGACCTAAGCTGGCATATCCACAGGAGCTGTCACGCCGATAGCAGTTGCAACACCCGCAATAACTATTATGCCTATAGGAGCTGTCATACATGGATGCCATATCCTCAGGAGATGTCATGTATAAAGAAACTATCATGTCTAGAGCAGCTGCCAGCCTGTCACATCTACACGAGCTGTCATATCTATAGGAGCTGTCACGACTATATATGAACTGCTGCATCCACAGTTTTCATATTCACATGAGCTGTAATATCTATAGATGTCATGCCCACGCGAGCTGTCATTTCTACAACCGTTAGATTCACGGGAGCTATCATGTACACATGACTTGTCACATACACAGGAGTGGCCATGTCTATAGGAGCTGTCATGCCTATAGGCGCTGTTGCTTTAAGGGAGCTATCACATTTACTTGAGCTGTCATATCCATATGATCGCTTTACTCTCTCCCTCTCTCTCCCTCACTCCTTCCCTCCCCTCTCTCCCTTCCTCAATCCCTCTCTCTCTCTCTTCCTCTCCCGCTCGCCCTCTCTCCCGCTCCCCCTCCCTCTATCTCTACCTCTCACTCCCTCTGCCTCTCCCTCTCGGCACTGTACGCGCTTTAAGCTGATTAGTCACCACGTCTTACAGGTAAAATAGTCAAATTTAAAAGAATTTGACTGAAAGCCGTTGCGACAGGATCTACTGTCAGTCCCACAAATTTCAAAATATTCATTAGGTATCATATTACGAAACTTGAAACCAGAAGTGTATGTTGAAAACATATTGCCCCTAAACCTGCACCAGGAATGTCACTAATTGGTTCCAAGTTAAGCACTGCTAGAGTTAATAAACTTTTTTCAAATTATTCAGTTTTTACTGAACGTATAGTAATGTATTTAAAATTGCATGAAATTATCAATAAACATCATTTAATAGTTCGCTTTTACCATCTTTTAAAATTATAAAATAATTGCTTGTGCTTACTTCTGTCTACAGGTGATGAGAAAAGCAGAGAAGACAGGTTCAACTTCTTCAACAGAGGCTCATTACAACAGGCATGACAAGGATAGTTCATTGCTGTTGTGTACCAGTGTTAAATAAGGATTGCATTGACTCATCCAGAGTACTCATGTTTATAGGCTTTCTGCTATACGTTTATGCTTAAAGGAAGTGGAAAATGAACTCTTAAATGCAATTGACTGGTAACCTCATATAATAATCAAAATACCAACAGTCGTAAAAAATGTGTTTCTGGACATTAACTCAATTACCGTTCAGTGGATCTGTTTGAAACTTCACAGGATAACTGGACTAGGTCTGAGGCAAAAATCTATCCAAATCGAAAACCCAATATGGCTATCAACAGTCATACTGAAAATAGTTTGCGAGATGATTACTCCATTATTGTTTCTCAGATCCCTTTCAGTGTGCATACATTTTTGACCGTCCCTTTTGACTTATGAAATGCAAAAAATATCAGTTTTCTTCACTTTTTTTCGCACTCCTTCAAGAGGTTCAAATGAGAATTGGTAGGTTGCTTTATTATAGGGAGTTACAGAGCAGGTTTGAGTTTCATACATTTTCGTCAATTTTCCATGGAGTTATGCCCCTTTTCGACTTATGAAATACAGGATAACCTTAAGGTTTTATACTTCAATTAGAGTAATATAATAATTGCCTATGTTTGCTTTTTCCTACAGGTGACAGCGCCAATGGAAAAGACAACGTCCACTTCACCACTGCAGGTTCCTCACAGCAAAGTTAGTTCATTACTGCTAAAGTTGGTAATTGTGTATCTGTGTTAAATAAGATCAGTGTTTTTCGCTGTTTGAACATTGATTTATTTTAGGGCTGATTTGTATGCAGACTAAATGACCAGGTATAGGTTTTGGCTGCGTTAAGCTTTTTTCAAACGACATTTACTCCCACAAGGGGTTGTCCGATTTGAATAAAACTTGACAGATTTGTTCTATCCGATAGTTAGGATTAGTCCATATCAAAAAGAAATTGACCAAAGTTTTTCATAAACGTTTTCGTCGTTTGAACTTTGATAAGTCTAGTGCTGATTTGTATCCATGTTTTGGTATGCTTAACCACAGCATAATACATATAACCTAGATGAAAATCGGCCCTAAAAGTTCAAACGGCAAAAAAATATGGGAAAAATTTGAAAATCGATTTCTTTTTCATGTGGGCTAGTCCTAAGCACCGTATAGAACAAATCTGTCACATTTTATTCAAAATTGGATAACCCATTGTGGGTGTAAATGTCGACATTTTGAAATAAGCTTAACCACAGCATAATGAGTATAACCTGGATGGATACAAATCAGGCCTAACATAATAGGCAATCTAGGCCAAAAATATTTTAACCCGGAACAAATTGCAACATAATTTTTTTACCTCGCCCAGTGTATAGGGGGCCATCCTGTACAACATATCAAAAGTCCTCCAAAATTCCAATAGGGGAAAGGGTAAAATTTGCATAATTATTACCAGATTTGGGCCATTTCACCTGAAAAATCAATTTTTCTTTATTTCTTTAAAACCGGTATGTAATATATGTGTGACTGGGTATTTTTGGACTTTTTTAGTAATAAATGAATACGATTGACATATTCTCCACAAATTAAATGTATTGTGTTATGCCACTTGCATGAATTTACCTAATACCATCATTGATATTGATACAATACATATTATATTTTATTATGTCACGGTATTGTGTGTTTCTAAGCTAAGCTAAGATGAAATAGTATGGCATAGTTACCTGGTTTCTACTAATTTCATCTTGCATCAATTATCCAAGTCATCTTCCTCAATGAGCGTTATTGAATTCGAGCAACTGAGACCCTTACAGTCTTCGCAGGCGGATGTGCAGCTGAGCCCATGTTTTCTACAGGTGCATCTCTTTGATTCACAGCCAGTTTTGCAGCTGCATCTAAATGAATACAGTAAATCGTCAGGTGCTGCCAGCATGTCAGTCTTAACAGGCAGCATTTGGTGGTTGACAACTTTCCAGCCCCATTCTGTTGGACCCATATCTCCAGCATCTCCTCTCCAAACTTGAATTTGGTAGTACACGCGAAGACTGTGAAACTTTGCGGATGCGGGTGTTGGTGGTAAATCTCGTGCTTCAACATACTTGGAACTTTTTGCAACCTTCTCCCTGAATCGCTTGTACCGCAAAGCAACTAGACTATCCATTGAAGTGCCATTGTATAGAATAAGCATTGCCTTCTCACCTGCTTTTATCACGTCATCTTTATTCGCATTACTCATTGTAAACACTTCAGCAATTTGAGAGAGTTCTTTGCAGCACTGGATTTTGCTAAGGGATGCAGATTTTCCAATTCCATAAAGCCTAGATGTTGAGTCACAGCCAAGGATAGCATGGATAAATAACAGCTGTGAGCACAAACAGAACCCGAGTTTTTCCTTTGCCATTTTGATATTCCACAGTCGGGGTTTCTTTGCATTTTGCTTTGGCTCTGGTCTGAAAAATAGCTGACAGCCATTCATATCAGTATGGTATAGAAGCAAAACCAGTAGGTCGGTATCGTCTCCAACAAGAGCAGTATTTGTTGACTTTGAAGCCAAGATAGCCGTTTGCGTAATTAAGACATCAGCATCACCGCTTGCCTTTATCGCTTGCCTTTATCGTTAAGCATCCAGCCTGTTCGAGAGATGAACTTAAGATTGATATGAACCGATGTTTGTTCTGCTTGTTACTAAGAAAATCAGGCTTACTCAGAGTTACATCTGTTTGCGGAGTCAGTACAACAGTTGCGCCTGATCCACGAGTTCGCCTCTTATGTGTTACATCTTTTATGTCTGGGCCTTGGTCATAACCATCAAAAACTACTGTAGCCTTTCCATATTTGCTTATGCAATATTTTACATATCTTTGACAAACATTTGCAAATGTCTCTCCACGCTGCCATGGAACACGGTGTAATAGAGCTCCTCCATCAAGCACATAGTGGACAGAATCTGGAAGGACTGCATCTTCATTTTGAATTAATTTCCACAATGCATCAGCAAGTGCCGGCTTATTTGCTTCCCATGGAAGAGATGAATTATCAAAGAGTGCGGGCGGATGAGTGCACAACTCATACTCAAAATAAGATGATGGATTCCCTTTTGATCCATTTGTAGCAATTAAACTGAGTCTTTGAAATAGGAGTTGTGGATCAATTTGCACACATTCATCATCAATCTTGAGAGATGTTTTGGATGCTAAGGTAATAGCTTGTCTCTTTCTCTGGAACGAAATGCTTGATACACATTGGCCACACATCGAATTAATAATTGATTCTCCAATATCTTTAGCATCGTCAACATTGACTGATTCATGTGCAGACAATCCACTAACAAGTCCTCTAAGAGAAGGGTCTGGTCCAAATGGATTCAATTCACTAAGGATTTTGAGAATTTTGTAAGTATCATCCATATCACGCTTTATTCGAGATTGTGTGGAATCTTTGTGTTGTTCACTTGAATCACAGTTTACCCCAGAGAGCTCTTGCATTTTATTAACGAGGTCGTGCATGGTCAGCTGCTCATCATCATTATTTTCAAGAAATGCCATTGTCGTACTAAATGCTCTTACTCTGTCCAAGTCTTCTGGCCTTCCATGTTTTTGGGATGAGCAAGATGAGTGCAGCTGAGGGATATTTTTCATGGTTCGAAAATTTACGCTGCAGCTTTGATGGTATACTGCATTGACAACGCATAAATCCGGCATGAAGGCAAGCCGCCCAGCTACAAGTTTTCCCCATTCGTCTTTTCTATGCTCACAGGCCTCGGCGATACTACATTGAAAGTCATGAGTACTTACTGGATAAAGATCATAGCCACGTTTCTTTCCATCTTGAATTTTTGCAGGGTATCCGCATAGCAAACAATGTTCACTAAAATTGAATGTTGGACTTTCTGAACGGAGTGTTCGCATGGGTGGCGGAGATTGTTCAAATTTCTCTGCGTCACGGGCAATCCGCTTGGGATCAATGAACTCCCGTCGACATTTAACATGAACCCGCTGTCCTACTTCAGCTATGACATCGCTTTCACGGGCTCTGCTAGCATTGTTAATACCGTCACAGCCTTTAACTCGAAGCTTAACAGTTTGTGAGCCATTTTCTAGGCTCTGGTTACAAATAACGCATGTATCTAAATCCATGTCCATATTCTGATTGAATTGTATAGAAATTTATTCAAATTGTGAGATAAAAGTGAAAATTAAAATGCAATTTATTTTAGATAAAATTTTAAAAGCGAAAAACAAAATTAAACTTACTTTAAATATAATTTTTTTAAATTACCCCGTCCCTGTGCATACAACCATATTTAATCTGTGGTTTGGAGAATTTGAAGTGTAGGATAGGGGAGGGTGGGTGGAGTTTACCCTTAGCTCGGCCTTAGCAAGACTTGACTAGGCCGTATCAAGCCATGAGTAGGCCGTATCGAGGCAATAGCCAGACTTGACTAGGCCATACCTATACCTTAGTGTGGCTTGACTGGACCTTATCCAGGCTTGCTAGGCCTTACGTAGGCATTAACCAGGCTTGGCTACGTCTTGCCTAGGCATTAGTCAGGCCTTGCTAGACCTTACCTAGGCCTGAATAGGACCTATCTTAGCTAGGCCTTAGGTACAGTTAGCTAGGCATTATGTAAACTTAGCCAAGCCTTAGTTCGGCATTTGCTAGGCCGTATCTAGGCTTGGATAGGCATTTCTAGGCCTTAGCTAGCCTTAGCAAGGACATATCTATGGTTATATAGGCCTTATGCAGACATTCGCTAGGCCTTAACTAGGCTTAGTTAAGTCTTACTTAAGCCTTAGCCAGGCTTTGCTAGGCCATACCTAGACCTTTACCAGGCTTACCTAGGGCGTAGCTTGGATTTACCTAGGTCTTAGGTAGGCCTTATCAAGGCTTAACTAGGTCATAGCTTGGTCTTAGCTAGACACGGTTAGGCCTTAATTCGGCTTGGCTAGACAATAGCTAGGCCTTAGCCAGGCTTAGACCGTACCAGGCCGTAGCCAGACAGACCTAGCCAATCTTAGCTAAGTTCAAAGTATGGCCTAGTCAATCCTAGCTAAGGCCTATCTAAGCCTGGCTAAGGCCTACAGGATGCCTAGTCAAGCCTGGAGAATACCTACGTAAGGCATAGTAAATCCTGTTTGAGGCATAGGTAACGCCTAGCACAGCCTAATTAAGGCCTATGCAGGGTCTAGTCAAGCTGGGATAAGACATAGGTACAGAATTGTAAAGCCTGGCCACGGCCTAGCAAACTCTTCTAAGGCAAAGATAAGGCCTAGATAAAGCTGGCTAAGGCAAAAGGAAGGCCTATTCAAGTCTGTCTAAGTCCTATGTAAGGCATAACCAGGCCTAGATAAATCCTAACCAAGCTAGGTAAACCTCTCTAAGGTCTAGTTAAGTCTGGCTATGGTCTAGGTTATGGAGGCAGTCTATGGCCTACGTAAGGGCAAGCTGAGCTAAGACCTATGTAATGCCTACTAAAAACCTGTATAAATCAAGCTAAGGCTTAGGCAAGGCATAGGTAGCTAAGGTCTAAGTAAGGCCTAGTCAAACCTGTGTAAGGCTGAGATAAGGCCTAGTTGGCCGGTAGGGTAGGGTAAGGTAGGATATGGTAAGCCTTAGCTCAGCCTTATCCAGGCTTGGCTAGACCTTATGTAGACCTTAGCTAAGCTTATCTATGGCTTACCTAAGACTTAGCAGGGCTTACGTAGGCCTTATTTAGTCATTAGATAGGCTTTGGTATACCTTACATAAGCCTTAGCTAGGCTTGGCTTGAACTTACGTGGGCCGTTGCGAGGCTTTTCAAGGTCTTAGCCAGGCAGCTTTGCTAGGCATGTCTGGCTACGGCCTGGATAAGGCCTGCCAAGGCCTGCCAAGCCTGACTAAGGCCTAGACACTGCCTAGACAGGCCGAGTTATAGCCTAGGGAAAGCCAAGCTGAGACCTAGGTAAGCCTGGTTAAGGCCTAGCGAAGTGTGACTCAGTCCTAGTCAAACCTAGCTATGGCGTGGCTACGGCCTAGTCAAGCGCTGGCCAAGGCCTAATTAAGGCCTAGTCTAGCTTGACGAAGGCCTAGTACAGGCCTAGCAAAGTTGTCTGGCTAATGTCCAGACCTAGCAAATCCTGGCTAAAGCCGAGGTAACTCCTAGTCAAGTCTGGATAAAGCCCAGCTCAGGTCTACGTATGGCTAGTTATGTATAGCTAACACCCAACCAGGCCTAATTAAGTCCTAGATAATTGCTATGTACGTCTAGTTAAGGTCTACGCAAGCCTAGTCAAGCCTTATCATAGCTTAGCATAGACTAGGTCAGACTAGCCTAGGTTAGCTTAGACTAAGTCAGACTACCCTAGGCTAGCTTATACTAACTTGGACTAGACTAGGTTAGATTAGACTGGCTTAACTTAAGCTTGCTCAGCTTAGACTAACTTAGACTAGCCTTGCCTAGACTAGCCTAGTTTAGAGTAGCTTTGCTTAGACTAGCTTAACTTAGAGTAGCTTAACTTAGACTAGCTTCGCTTAAATTAGCTTAGCTTAGACTAGCTTAGCTTCACTTAGACTAGCTTATACTAGCTTAGCTTATACTAGCATAGCTTAGCTTTGACTTGCATAGATACCATAGCTTACCTTAGATTGGCTTAGACAAGCATAGCTTGGCTTATCTTAGACCAACATGGATTGCCTTAGCATAGGTTACCTTACACTAGCTTAGACTACCTTAGACTAGCATAAATTACCATATCTTTGCTTAGGATATCATAGCTTAGCTTCCTAGCTTAGTCTATCTTAGATTAACCTTTCATAGCTTAGCATAGCTTAGATTAGACTATCAGAGCTTAGCCTAGCGTAGCTTAGCCTATCATAGCTTAGTCTAGACTATCTTAGCTTAGTGGAACATAGCTTAGCTTAGCTCAGCTTAGACTAGCATAACTTAGATTATATTATCTTATCTTAGACTAGGTTAGCTTAGTGTAGACCAGCATAGCCTAGCTTAGACTAGCAGAGCTTAGCACAGCTTAGCTTAGCATGGCATAGATTATGGTAGATTAGCTTAGCTTATACAAATATAGCATAAGATATTTTAGACTAGCATAGTTTTTAATAGCTTTGAGTACCTTAGCTTAGACTAGGATATGTTAGTCTAGAGTAGCATAGCTTAGCATAACACACCTTAGAAAAGCATAACTTACCTTAGCTTAGATTAGCATAGCCTAGCTTTGCGTATACTGGCACAGCTTAACTCACCTTAGTATGGGATAGCTTAACTTAGCCGAGTATATCTTAGGTTAGCCAAGAATATCGTAGTTTAGCTTTGCCGAGTAAATCTTAGCCGAGTATAGTTTAGCTTAGCAGCGTATATCTTAGCTTAGCTTAGCCGAGTAGAGCTTAGCTTAGCTGAGTATAGTTGAGATTAGCACAGTATAGCATAGTTTAGCCAACCTTAGCTTAGATTAGCCGAGTATAGCGTAGCTTAGCCCACTTTAGGTTAGCTTATCCAAGTCCAGCTTAGTTTAGACTGGTATAGCATAGCTTAGAGTAGATTAGTATAGCCTAGCCTAGACTAACATAGCTTAGACTAGTATAGCTTAGGTTAAACTAGTATAGCTTAGACTAGTATAGCTTAAACTAGTATAGCTTACATTAGTATAGCTTAGACTAGTATGGCTTAGACTAGTATGGCTAACATACCTTATCCTTAAGATTTGCCTAACCTAGGCTAGCATAGCTTAGCTTAGACTAGCATAGATTACCATATCTTAGCTTAGAAAAGCTTAGACTAGCATAGTTTGACTTAGCTTACATTAGAATAGACTAGCTTAGCACAGGTTGGCTTATGCTACCTTAGCTTAGACTAGCACAGCTTAGCTTAGACTAGCATAACTTGGCATAGCTTAGTTTAAGCTATTATAGCCTAGCTTAGACTATCTTAGCTTGGCTTTTCATAGCTTAGCATAGCATAGATCAGACTTATCATAGACTACCGTAGCTTAGCTTAGACTAGCATAGCTTAGCACAGCTTATATTAAATTAGATTAGCTTAGCGTAGACTAGCATAGCACAAATTAGCTTAAGTTAGACTATCATAGTTTGTGACAGCTTTAAATAACTTAACATAGCATAGTCTAGACTAGCATAGCTTAGACTAGCATAGGTTAATCTAGAGTAGCATAGCTTAACATAGCATACCTTAGCGTGGACTAGTATAGCATAACTTAGACTAGACTAGTAGAGCAAAGATTGGCCTAGGCTCGCGTAGCCTATACTCGATTGGGCAAGACTAGATTGGCCTAGACTAGATTGGCCTAGACTAGACTAGATTGACCTAGATTAGATTGGACTAGACTACATTGGCGTAGACTAGATTGGAGTAGACTAGTTTGGCATAGACTACACTGGATTGGCCTAGACTAGAGTAGATTGGCCTAGAGTAGACTGGGCATAGACTAGACTAGACTAGACTGGACTAGACTATAGACTGGCCTAGACTAGACTAGATTGGCCTAGACTGGACTAGATTGGCCTAGACTAGACTAGATTGGCCTATACTAGACTAGATTGGCCTAGACTAGACTAGCTTGACCTAGACCAGACTAGATTGCAGTGATTTGTCTAGACTAGACGTCATGTTAATCATGTAGGCTAGACAATGCATGTAGGCTAAGCTAAGCCTGTATGCTAGGCTATGCTTATGTAAGCACAGGCATTTGAATTGTCGTCCATTCATCGCACTAGTACATATCCCCCTAAAATATATATATATATATATATATATATATATATATATATATATATATATATATATATATATATATATATATATATATATATATATATATATATATATATACATATATATATATATATATATATATATATATATATATATATATATATATATATATATATATATATATATATACTGAACCAAAAAGGTTTAGCAACACTGAGAATATTACTGTATAAATGTTATTTAACAAAAACAATAAATTGATTCAAATATATTATTTAATTGATAGGTCATTTTCCAATTTGAACAACAGTCTCTTGTTACTGTAATGCTAGCATCGCGCCTTTAACACGGCATCATTCAACGGAAGGGTCCAATTTAAATAATGACACTGAGCTGTCAATACCGGTTGTGACCTCCGCGCGCGTTAACCACCGCCGTACATCGCTTTCTCATGCTTCGAATTAAGCGCCTAATGTCACGAAGAGGAATCGCATCCCATTCCTGGAGAAGTGTAGCTTCCAGCTCCCGCGCGTTGTGAAGATGTGGATGGTTCTCACGCACCATACAGCCAAGAATGTCCCACACGTGTTCAATAGGAGACAGGTCCGGTGATCGCGCTGGCCAGTCCAACACCGGAACGTTGTTCGCCTCAAGGAAATCACTGGGGACCCTAGCTGAATGACGACGGGCGTTGTCTGCTGGAACATAAAGTCTGCATGATGCTGCATCAAAGGGATGACATCAGGGGCGACAACTTCTTCACAGTACCGTGTAATATTACATAGTACACCGGTAGCGGTGTGCAAATTACGGGACAGCCGCGGCGCAGTCTCAAACCTGTGACGTCGTGATGACGTCACTAAGTAGCGGTCTTCTCGTGGTGTTGTTGCTCTCGGTCTGCCAGATCGTGGTCGGTCATTAACATGTCCAGTTTCCTTCTCACGTTGGCGGAGACGGGAAATGGTTGAGGCGTGAACATTAAAATGTCGAGCAACAGCGCGAACACTCTGCCCAGCAGCGAGTCTTCCCATTGCCTCATGGCGCTGATTTTCGGGTAGCCCTGGGCGGCGGCCCATGTTCGGTAGGGTACACTTTTAAGCGTTTTCTGTTAACGTTCGTTATCTGCTTTTGCAATATGGTGAATTTTTGCCTTCGCTACCCGCCAATGTGGGCCAGTGCATGAAAAATGCATTTTCACATGCAGTGAGCGTGCGGCCGAGAAATGCAAGAAATGATTTGCATTTCTTCATGATCAGCGAGACATTACATTGACGAAACATGCCTGCAAATTTGGTTATAAATGGACGCATAGTTTTAATACAATAAACCAAGCTTCACTGTTGCCAAACTTTGTTGGCTCAGTATATATATACTGAACCAAAAAAGTTTAGCAATCTTGGATTTTTGCCTGTCATATAAAGAATATGCAAACTAGCTTGATCGATATTGCTTTGTTTTTGGCGGAAAATGGTCGCTCATTGTTTGTCATGAAATCAACTTCTTTACTCGCTTGTCCTGCCTGTTTTTGCACTGCACGTGCTAGTGCACTTTGTGTGTGTTTCCTGGTCGAAATTTCCATGCAGCACGTGTGAAATGACATCACATTTCCAATCAGGTAACCAGCTTGAACTGAAAACAATCGCAAAACCTTCGCATGTCAACATGGGTCGCCGTCCAGGTTTAAAGCTATCATCTGGCAATAAAATGATCGATTTACGTCAAAAAATATATTGAAGTCATGATACGCGATCAGAGCTCGCGCCGACCTCGCGCTCACCAATCTTCGATCTAGTTGTGCCGTCCAAATCTGCCTATAAATACCGGACTGTACAAGTTGTCAAAATTCATTCGGGGTGTAAACCTCGAGCTGAAGACCAAATCGAAAACAGGTACTGAGAACATACAAATGACTGGTACGGCTATAAACTAACTTCCCGGAACATGCGCAGCTGATGATCCAGGTCCGCCCGAAGATGTAAGTATACACCTGTGCAAAAGTTAAGCACCAGCAAAAACAATAGAACGTAGAAACATGATGGTACAACTAGGCTGCCATACTTTTTGTCCCCGCGTTAGCTGACATAATTCCAAGCACGAAATGCACATGCATGCACGACTTCACGCCGCTTAATGTCCGTGCGTGGCGGGAAACAGCACACGTGTTCAGTTATGTAAAAGTCCAGTTTGAGGTGTAGAACATTCCATACAGATTTAGGCGACAAGATTAGGAATTTTGTGTTCATGACCGTGGTTTATTTGTACAGAGAGAATTAGCTCTTGATTGTGAACCGCTATGGCAAGACGAAGGTTAAGTGATCGTGTGAAATGGCAAATCATAGGCATGCATACCACTGATATGTCATGCAGAGAGATTGGCAGACAGCTGAACATTAACCATACTGTAATCAGTCGTTTGTTTGCAAAACATGGGCAAACTAACGAGGTGAAGGACAGGCCTAGATCTGGAAGACCGAAGAAGACTACTGCCCGTGATGATCGAGCCCTAGTACGCCTTGTTAGGAGATCTCCATTCACCAACAGCAGAGTGCTCAGCCAGCAATGGGAAACGCGCAATAGAGTGTCAATGTCTACCGTCAAAAGGAGACTGTATGCTGCTGGCATGAAAGCTAGGAGACCTGTCAGACGTCCTCTCCTCACTGCACACCACAAAGAGGAGTGTCTGAGGTGGTGCAACGAAAGAAGACACTGGAACATGAGATCCTGGAGACGGGTACACTGGTCCGATGAAAGTCGGTTCCTGCTTCATGCCACAGATGGTCGAACTCGTGTATGGAGGTCCAGACGCACGGCGTACGACCAACGTAACATCATGGAAGGAGTTCCATTTGGTGGAGGTTCCGTTATGATATGGGGGTGCATCTCATTTGATTGTAAGCTGGATCTGTTGACTGTACCTGGAACACTAAATGGACAAAGATATCAAGATTCCATACTGGATAGAGTTGTGGTCCCTCATTTTGTAAATCATGCACCTGGAACCCACCCTATATTCATGGATGACAACGCCCGACCACATCGTGCTAGAGCTGTGCATGAATACCTCCGCCAGAATGCCATCGAAACCCTACCATGGCTAGCAAGGAGCCCTGACATGAACCCTATTGAGCATATCTGGGACATTCTGGGAAACATGGTGAGAAGGAGGGATCCTCCTGTGCAGAACCTAAAGGAATTAACAGACGCACTCCATCTTGAATGGCAACGAATACCACAATGGCGTATCAGTCGGTTGGTGACCAGCATGAGACGTCGTGTCCAGGCCCTCATCCAGGCACAAGGTGGATATACCCGGTATTAATAATGACAGTCTCAAACTCGTGCACAGATGTTAAACTTCGTTTTCAGACACCATTAATGACAATCTAGCCACGTGTGTCAACTGTAGGGCAATAGTTGTCAGTTGTGTCAACGTAACCATATTCAGGCCTCGTTTTCAAGTTCAAACAAAAACATACAGTGTTTCCCCACCATCATAATCAGCATTCCTCTAGTTGCATTATTACCTCTTGCACTAAGATGGATGGGTACATAAATGTTTATGCTATTGCTTTCTTCATAGCACATGAATATACCCTCGCATGTGCGTAAAAATAGGGTGGTGCTTAACTTTTGCACAGGTGTATATATAGAAACTATAATTTTTGGTATTTTCACCAAATTGGATAAAATCTGTATGTACTATAAAATTCAGACGGAATAGCTGTGTCCGTTCCGAGACTCAACTCTATTATGACCTGCTGTCACGAAGCATGTCAGGCAGTTGTTGCAAGACAACGCCCGAGGGGACCGTGTATAATATTACTTATACAACGATCGCTGGGGTGGGGCGGAGTGGGGTTTGGGTAGGGAAGGGGGGGGGGGGGGCAGCCTCCTGAATGTGCATTTGGAGAAAGATTACGTATATTTATTTCGCAATGATTCACAAATGACAGTACACGCGTTTTATGGGCCCCACCCTCACCAAACACACTAAGACTACGACAACTTAGACGACGACGACTACGACGACTTGATGACGATGACGATGATGGAGGACGACGATGACTATGACGGCCTCGTGGATGCGCATTTGGAGAAAGATTACGTATATTTATTTCGCAATGATTCACAAATGACAGTACACACGTTTTATGGGCCCCACCCTCACCAAACACACTAAGACTACGACAACTTAGACGACGACGACTACGACGACTTGATGACGACGACGATGATGGAGGACGACGATGACTATGACGATGATGGATGATGACGATGATGGATGACGACGATGATGATGGGTGACGATGATGGATGACGACGATGCCGATGATGGTGATGGATGACGACGATGATGATGATGGGTGACGAAGATGATGCTGGCGATGACGATGATGATGATGATGACGATGATGATGATGATGATGATGGATGACGACGATGACGACGATGGTGATGATAATGGATGATGATGATGATGATGATGAGGATGAGGATGAGGATGCATTTACCGAAGTTTGTTTATATGTTTCCAGCCCTGCTGTGATTGCACGAACAGAGGGAAATGTGGGAGTTGCAAGTGCAAGAAAGCAGGATGCAGACCGTCATGTCGGTATCTAATTTGCAAATTCAGGACAAATGTAAGTAGTTGCAATAAAATAAGAAACGTACATACCTCATAATTATATCGTTTACCCAATATGTTTTCATGGCTGTAAACTGTTTATATTTTCATATAGCCAAGCAGTGCAAAGTCCACACGAACCACCCCTATGCAAATGATAGTTGGAGAAAGCAACATGCACAAGGGCTAGCATTGGTGAATGAGTGGATGGCTTATTCCTGCGCTGTACAAAGGGCTCAGGATGAGGATTGTCATGCTGGTTGCCATGTAAGTTGGTTTGAAGCAGTTTATGGGTTTACACCTATAGAAATAACAGTAAGTCACATTCCATAAGCTTAGAAACAAAACAAGCTTTGATAAATGCAACTAAGATGAGTTTGAGAGAGAGAGAGAGAGAGAGAGAGAGAGAGAGAGAGAGAGAGAGAAAGAGAGAGAGAGAGAGAGAAAGAGAGGGGCGGGCGGGCGGGATGGAGGGAGGGAGGGAGGAGGCAGAGGGACGGATGGACGGGCGAGCGGGCGGGAAGGCGGGTGGACGGGCGGACGGATGGGTGGGCTGGGATAAGAGAGACATTGTTTAGACGAATCGGTTATGATTCAGATAAACTGTTAGCATTATGCCCGCTGTATTCGATATGATACTGCCAACCCGATTCCCATTTTTCCAACCTGGGACGTATGTCATGTATGGTTTATAGTCACTCTACCTAGATAGACCCTTGTCGTATGATTGACTCGAGGCATGTACTCATCTCCGTTGGTGACGATTCAAAATCGAGTCAATCGACACGACAGCGATCGATTCGATAATCACTATATCTTACCCAATCGTGTACAAATTATAAAAAAAGTAAATTCCAAATAGTAAATTTCGTGCAATTACATTGCATAAATTTCCCTGAAAGTAATGGCATGTTGTATTTTCTCAGAGAAATTGTAAAAATTGAGTGACGTTCTACTAACTGTATGTCCATACAGAACTGATGTAGATGTTGTCCGAAAACAACTTGATTTCGGCATTTTCTTTCGAGTAACCAAGACACTCACCCATCTTTTTAGTAGCGACTGCGACTAGTATAGGTCGGTCGGTCTGTCGGTCTGCCTGTTTGTCTGTAAAAAGATGACTATTCTTACAGAGCCACCCAGTCGCCACCCAGTCGCGACTATAGCGCGCTCTCACTTGCTTGTGTACTCTGGGAACATAAAATCGCTCCCTCTAAGTAAGACAGACCTCATCAGGCGATGGTCACAACCGCACGTAAATGATTTGACGGGCATTTCATTTATCGGGTATGTGCGATTGTGATACTTTTGTATTTATGATGGCGCCTCTGTGATTATAGATTTCATTTAGAAGATTCACTAATTTTGAATTTTCTTCAATTTTTCAAGGCCAAGATTGACGAGTGCACAACTGATGAGCTGCGGCAAGCTCTACATATACTTGCTGATCAGAACAACCCGCAAGCTGTATCCATTGCCCTAACAGACAATACTGACCATTGTACTCGTACTACAACATATCCTTGGTTTTGTAGTTGTGATAAATGTGTCAACATGGATGACAGGCGTATGAACCTGTGCTGTATGCAGAATTCTTGTATTATCATGACAGATACTTTTTCGAACATATGCTTACAACATGATGTTTTGGCAATCGTTAGTATAATAAACTGGGCCTCTCGGTTCAATGATAGGCCAAGTTTTGCAATGCATAAATACAGAAATCAGGCTTACAGGAATTTTATTTTATGGCAATATGGAAAACTGGGCCGTGGTAATCGTCGTGTACCACCGTCGTGTCGTGCATAGAATTAGGACGCGTTTTCCAGAGGATGGAGGTAATCCATCATATACTGGTTACCAATCGTTCAGCGATCTGAGTGAGGCTGAAGACTATCAACTAGTACTGATACTACTGCAGTTGTTGTTGCTCCTGCTCTTATTATTATTATTATTATTTATTTATATATTTGCCTACCTGTTCTTGCTTGCTTGTTTTGACGAATCTTTTGTGGTCCAGGATTTGATTCTCCAGAATGATTTGGAGCCATTTCATCCAGACGCTCACTCTCTGCACTTCTCTTTGTAGATCTCCTCTGTGTTCGAAACCGGATGTCAAGGCATAATCCCTTAAGTTCTGAAATTGCATGCAAATTGCTTTGCATAAGCTACTTTTATGGAAAAAGTGTGTTGTATCTGGTGAATGAGTATCATGAGGATTACTATCAGTATTATTGATCTTCATTTGCTGATGTTGTTGTTGCTGCTTCTACTACTACAACAACAACAACAACAACAACAACAACTACTACTACTACTACTAACACCCCACCCCCCTCCCCCTCCCCCCCCCCCCCTCCTCCTCCTCCTCCCACTGCCACCACCACCACCAATCGCTGTGTCCACTTACCAGGTATGTACGTGTAATCCTTGTCTGTAAGCCTATCGGATGCCGCCCACTGTCTTGTCCGTCTTGCAAATCCGGAAATGACAGACACATCCCCGTTTGATGACAATCTCACTTCTCTTCCCAGATGAGTGTTGTAATCAAGGACTGCCAATTGGTTTCTGATAGTATAGCTATCATAGCCAAATGACAGTCATTTAGGACAATACCTGAGAAGAGAGTGCGAAAAGAAATTCTCTATTGCGGATGTGTGCCTGCAGAGCGTATACTTGCACAGAGTTGCACAAAACACCCGATTTGTGACAACCGATCTGTGAATACAATACATTTGAAGGCACTTATCGAAATTCGAGATCAGTTCAACCACCACTTACGATTACCTCCTTGACAATTTCTTTTAACTTATCCGAGCATCCAAATCTAATTTCATGGCATCATCTTTATTGAATATTGTCTGTTTCGTATTGAGTTGTCATATCGATCGTATACATGCGGACAGACAGACTGGCCAGAAGACTATTAGATGGACGGATGGACAACTTTGTAAATCTTGTCGTCTTATGGCACAGCATGATTTTCATAGAAAGAGTAGGCCTAACATAACACATTCTTTCGGTGCTCATAAAGACTGTTAATCATTTATTTTTTAAATATCCTCCGTGCTCCACCAATTGCATATAAGTATTAGTGAAATAGTTGTATATACGTTGTCAACCATCTTAGAATTTTCAAAGTATAAGGCTCATTTGTCTGCAAGATAATGTGAAAATACAATAAATAATTTCGTGATAACAAACAACTAGCATCAATCGATTTCCATGTCTGTATGTCTATCAGCGTGTAAAAATGCAATTTATGGCAAAACTACCAAAGATCCATCTATTCTATAGCATGCTAAACTTGTTCTAGTAATAACCTCAACGAAACTGGGCGCTGTTGCTGCCATAGGCAGCAACAGCGCCCAGTCAAATTAGTTACAAAATATTCAACAGCTTCCCTGTATAGTTTTCAGGAAATTGATAACGAGAGCATTTGGAGATCGATCAATCCCAACACGGCGAGGTGTGGGTGGAGCTTAGCTAGTGATGGGCGGGTCATAGCTAAAAATGGAAAGCTCCATTCCCTCAACACCGCCAGAAATGATTTATGATGTGTCTTACCCATGGCCGTAGGTCCTTGCATGATGCTGGTTTACAGGCTTGGGATAATAATTCGCCGAGTTTCTTTGATTTATGCCATACATCAAGACTGTGATGAACATCAAAGTCAGATTCTGTAATAAAATTGTTCATTTACTTGTTTATAAGATATTCAACACCCATGAACGCATGTGTATGGATTATGCGATTGCGTATATCAACGTGTGTGTGTGTGTGTGCCTGCGCGTGCGTGCGTGCGTGCGTGTGTGTGCTTATGTGCGTCAGTTTGAAAGTGTAAACGTAAGTTCACATGTCAAGCAGCCTATGCATTACTAGACTGTTGTAAGTCTGCATGAAATCTAACTAAACAAAAATCGGATCGCCGAGGGAGCATTCAATTCTTAGACTGATTTATTATTATTATTATTATTATTATTATTATTATTATTATTATTATTATTAAAGCGATTATTATAACGATTATAATGACTATTATTGGTAACAATTTTATTTTCGACCCATCAAGGAGTTTTCCTGAACTACATATTTCCGTAAAACACAATATTTTGGAAGCATTTTCTTGCTATTACTAAATGTCAGATTATAGGAATCACTCTCAACCTTCTGTTTTCTACAGAGCATGCAGATTTACAGTTACTTTAGTAAATATTTCTAGTTTTTATTATGATTCCATTATATGAATACCCAAAATGGCTGCAATAGATTGACTTGCTTCACTGATGACTTCATTTATAACAACAGAACTGCTCAGGTCGGTCATTGCCCGTCTTACACCCTCTTCCTCCATGCGGGGACTACATCTGCTGACATCACGGGAATCCACAATGGCTAATGCAAGAATCTTTCGAGAATGATAATCCATTATAACCGTTGTTGATTTGTTGGCCGAAAATCCTAAAAATGAGAATGAATTAATGAATTGCTACAATCGTGATTATCCTACCATTTCTGATGAATGTATGGTGATGAGAGAAATTGGTGTGTTGGTCTAAATGCCGATGACAAAAATATTAATAGTGACAACTGTGTGGATACGTGTGTATATGCGTGCATTTGAATCCACGTTCCCGTGTGTATGAGTGCATGTGTTCATATATGGTATGCGTCCCCCCCCCCGCCCCCCCCCCCGAGGATCGGTTGGTGCCGTCTTTTGTGCTTGTCTCTCTGTTTGTTTGTTGACGCAATATTTATGGCATGTTTACGTGCATACTCATAACTAGGCACAGATACGAATGTGTTTAGGTTGAGATTTTGGTGAGATCATTATACACATATCTAGTAGCCTACACCCGGAAACATTATACTAATTTTGCATAATTATTGTCTCAGTAAAATCAATATATTGAGACTGATTAGTACTCACCTGGTGAATCGTAACGGGCATCCAAAGCAACCGCCAGAGGCGATTCCGCTAGCATTGTGCGAATGGTAGAGATGTGTTTTTTTAAGTAGTCAGAAATTGGTTTGCGAAATATTCTCTGATTGACGTAGGGGGGGGGGGGGCCTAAAAGGTATCTGCCTTTCCCACAGACAACTTGAGAAACCTGGCGGCTAATGACCAGCCAGACCACGTCAGACCCGATAATAGGAGAGCTAAGTGAATCATAAGACCCACAAAGCTTTTCCCACCATACCATGGTGTGGTATACCACTTGTTATTGTGTCCACCCTGTGAAGGAAACCTGAAATTTATTTTACGGAAATTCGAAGCATCAACACCACTGCCAGAACATCATCTTTAGCACCATCATCACCATCACCACCACCACCACCACCACCACCATCAGCATCATCATCCATTATAATCACCATCATCATTATAGTCGTCGTCGTCGACATATAATTGTTAAGACGACATAAGCCTCTGTAAATTGTTTTTGCATGATCGTTTATTTGTATAAAATCGGCGAAATACACTCACAAGGCATTGGAATTCAAATTTTGGCCCTCCAAGTATATTGCCCTCGGACACAACAATGCTGTCAGGTTTTATTCTGTGAGGGCATTGATCACAAACAGTTCGTCGAATCAGTTCTCGAAGTTGTTGGCTCCCAACAATGAAGCGGCGATCACCAATCAGGTCGTATTCGATTTGTAGTGGATCGCTACTGAAACATCAATCAACAGGTATATGGAAATGTTTTGAGAAAATATATTGTCTTTTGACAAACCATGTCGACAAGATAATTATCAATTCAATTTCGTACTCCCAGACCACATGTGCCTATACTATGTAGCTAGCTGCCAAATTTGATTATATCTGCTTGCATTCCAACCTTTATGACCAAAATGTGTCTTCTGGTATCTTTGTTAGGATGTGAAAGTCATAGAACCCCTACACAAGTGTAAAATGAATGGATGCGCCAAATTTGGGTATTATAATTACATGCGTTTCCGATATATGAATAAAACGTATTTATGGAGGTGACCGTCTGACCTCAGACTCATTTTACTTACACATTCACCATATGACTTGATAAACAAATTTAGCGCATTCTCCTTCGATCAATACTCACCATTCTGTTACTTCTGATATACAGCTGGCCCTGACAGCTGGCTCTAGGACTATAAACTTAGAAAGCTTTACCGACTCCATGGAACCGGGTACTCGGCTCCCAACTGCCGAGTACCCGTCTACCATAGAGCTCATTCTTGTTTGCATAGCAACAAGAGCAATACATGCTTTTTAGCAGTTGGAAAGATTGAGAAATAAAAGTCTAAGTCTTTGTGTAAACTGTGCTTGTGATGGTTAGTGACTCTTCTGCAAGGATATTAGGATAATATGGATATCGCCGATAACCAGGTCGTATATTTCCTTATTATTCCATAGTTAAAAGACTTAGGTCTCTAAATTTCGTTGTGTCGCATGTTCCAATTTCTAACCCCAAAGAATCTGGGACCTGTGTTAACAACGAGATATGCCGGATGGTCGCTTTCTTTAACCCCACCAGGCGATCGGCAGATATGAAAATAGGTGTTTGCTACTGTATTTGTAACACGAATATCGGCTGACGTCGTTCTCCGTAATATCCGAGCGGGTGACGTCACACCCGTGGTGCTCGGATGTTTATGTGAAGAAAATTTTTTCATTAATTCGCGCATCTTGTTCTGGGTGCTGCGTACTAAAAATGGTACCAGAAAACTTTGGAATGTTCAAGTTTTGCGTGTTATCACGATCTGTTTGCAATGATCGGTTGTTTCAAAATTCTTGATTAGACGTGTGGTCTGTGGTTTTACTGTGTGCTACAGCAGTTTGTTTACATTTTGTTGTTTCTTCACATATCGTTTTGGCTTTCGTTAGGAGTATAATTTATATTGATTGGTAAATATACCCCGAATGCTATGCGATATGATTCCTGGTTCCGTTATACATCATGGAGGATCAATTTATGGGTGTATTTATGCCCGCTTCGTTCTTGTCACCATAATCAATGCGATCTTTGCTGTAACGTTGCGGGGTGGGGTGCGGGAGGGCTTTCAGTTAATTTATGGTCAATTTATTTGAAAATTAATTGTCTGCCTTCCATCCTTGTCTCGTTCCGCTTGCTTATTGTAGGTTTGTGCTTATTTATAGGCCAAGCCAGCCCCGCCATCATGTGACGAGTGCCACAAGTTCGTCCGTGCTTTAGATGTACCTCATGTAACCTTGATAGTAGGTGTAATGTGTGTGCAGTGTGGTCCATAGATATGATGTTGAAGTTTCTTGCCCAGAAGGATTTGGCTGGATCTGACGCGGGATCAGGCAGTCCGAAGTTAAATCGTGGAGCATCCGGTTCGACCGGTGGGGGCGTTCCACGTCTTCAGCTGGAGGTGGCGGGAATGGCACCGCCGGTGTGGTTTGGTCCGGCTATGCAGAGCTTTCTGCATAGCGTTCTGCCCACGCTGGTGTCGTCCCTGCTGCCGAAGGTTGTTGGGCAGTCTTTCCCCATGCTTGGTACGGACCCTGTCCTTGGACAGGGTTCTGGACTGGTCACCGAGGGAGCCGTCTCGTACGGCCCCCTGGCAGTCCCGTCGGGCTCCAGCCTGACGGGTTCTGTCTCTCTGTGGCCACCTCTGGGTGGCCCAGTAGCGGTGGCCGGTCCGTCAGGCATGGGAGCCGTCCATCTAGTGACGACTCTTCGGGGTCTGAAGACGAGGAGGCCGAGGAGGAGAAGTTGCTGCGGCCTGTGATGACACAGGTGGAGAATATGGAGGTCGATTCCATCCTGGATGGAACCGTCCTCCATCTGTCTGGCTTGGCGCAAGCCAGGGTAATGGCTCCGCCCGTGGTTGAGGCCAATCTGGTACCGGGCACCGGTCCCGTGATGGTTTGTTTGATGCCAGCCGACACAGTGATGGGTGTGCCGGGCCAGGCGTGGTACTACCTATCTCGCCTGGTCCGGCGGTCAGACGTGGGGTGCCAGTGGCGCCCGTGTCTGGCCATGGTTCCGTGTCTGCTACGGGTCTGCACGGTTTTCCGTGTGGGTCTACTGCATGGAAAGGTGTGTTCCATGGGGTGGCGGCGGAACCGTATGGTACCGGAGTTCCTGGTGTGTCAGCCGCGGCTCCTAGCCGGGAGGCCGTGGCTGGTAGGTCCGTGAACGCGTCAACGGGTGATGTGTTCACGGGTGTGTCCTCCTCAGAAGTAGACTGGTCTGAGGCTCTGGCTTGGCTAGCCAGGGAGGACCCGTCTGTGGTTTCGGCCACGGCCGAGGAGGATGCGCCCCGTCCGTCGGTTGCATCGATTAGGATGGGGATCTTTCCCGCAGCCCGGATCCAGTCCATTGGACTGGATCCACGGTTTATCGAGTTGCTAGAGGCTATTTATAGTAAGCAGCTCATGACAAAGGGCCAGCTAACTGCGGCCTCCGGGGAGGTGCGGGCGAGGTGTCGTATTCCACGGGGGGAATACGACAGTTATGGTGTGGTACCATCGGTTACCGAGGATGACCGATGGGTTCTGGGTGTCCAGAGTGCTGGAGCGGGTGGCCCCGGTCCGGCACTGGTGGACAAATCCCAGGGACACCATGAGGAAGTCCTGTCCCTATGTGATGAGGGTGTGAGGGCAGCTATGAGTGCTGTCAACCACTCTTATCGCCTTCTTCAGTCGGTGTGGGCTGAAGCGGGGGAAGGCCACCCTGTGCCACCTGTGGCGCTTTCATGCGTCAATGACGGCCTGGTGCTGTCTATGGACGCACTGGCAAGGGTGCAGGCGCGTGTTACTAAGTCCAGGAGGCGAATGGTTCTTGACCATATGCGGCTGGCTACGGCCATCAGGGAGCGTCTTCTTGGGATGCCCCTGACAGGTCCTAGCATCATTGGTGGCCAGGCGCGGGCCATCCTAGAGGACACTGCTAACATTGCGCAGAATCGGTTGCCGGTAAACTTACAGCTGGAGCTAGTGCTGCAAGTGCACGCACTAGGGGCTGTAGGGAAGCCGTTGACTGTTCAACCTTCCAAGAAGCAGAAGAAGCATAAAGGGAAGGCGAAAGCTAAGCCTAGTGCGGCTGCTGCTTCGTCTGGCTTTTCTCAGCTGCCGCCGGCGAAGAAAGCCAGGAAGGTTGTGGAGGCCCTTACCCTTCCCAATGTTGCTCCTGATCGCCCTAGAGGCGGGAAGGGCAAGGGGAAGGGGAAGGGTAAGTCCTCAAAGGGCGGAAAGAAGGGAGCGGATCGTACCTGAGGGTACGAGAGCTCCCTTCGTATCCGCCTGGACCGCACCTGTGCAACAGGAACAGCGGTGCCAGTTAGACCTGCCGAGCCAAGACCAAAATGGTTCTCTCTCTCTCTCTCGTTAAGTGAGGGGGGGGGGGAGCAGACCGCGAGCCAGACAACCCTGTTAGGCGTCGAGGCGTCTATAGTGGGTGGAAGGCTCATGTGTTTCGTCGAGGATTGGCGAGGTGTGACGTCAGACAGTCTGGTCCTGGGATGGTCTGCACCTGTCTGGACACCCGTACTAAGGGAACCAGACAAGTTAGAAGCCATTCAAAACGAAGTGTCGGGTTTGCTTCTGAAGGGAGCAATAAAACCAGCAAACCAGAACACTCCAGGCTTCTATTCAAATATGTTCCTTGTCCCCAAGAGCACAGGGGGATGGAGACCCATACTCAATCTCAGGCCATTAAATTGGTTTATCCATACGCCTCGGTTCCAGATGGAAACGCCGAGGTCGGTAATGGCAGGATTGAGGAAGGGAATGTGGTGTGTATCGATCGATCTGAAAGATGAATATGTCCACATTCCAATGAACAGGAGTTGTCACAGGTTTCTGAGATTTGTGTTTCAGAATCAAGTATGGGAGTTTATTGTTCTCCCGTTTGGCCTGTCGACAGCTCCAAGGGTTTTCACAAGAGTGGTCCTTGCGGTGACAGCGTTTCTCAGAAAAGAGAACGTGGCCCTACACACCTACATGGACGATTGGCTGATCAAAGCAGATACGGCAGCCAGGTTGGACGTGGATACTGCTCTGACTCTGAAGTTACTTTCAGATCTAGGCTGGATAGTCAACAAGGAGAAATCCGAGTTGACACCCACTCAACATTTCGTTTATTTGGGGATGCGATTCGATCTCGAGGAGGGCAGGGTTTACCCGTCAGAGCCCAGAGTGGTGTCTCTGTTAGCCATCCTCAAGAGTTCGAGTTGGAAACCACATTCAGGCGAGGCGGTTTCTTCAGATGCTGGGCATGATGGTCTTCATGGAGCAGGTGATCACGTACGCTGCTCTAATGCGAAGACATATCCAGTTGTATCTGATGTCTCTGTGGAAACAGAGAACAGAACTCCTGTCAAAACTGGTGCCAGTTTTGGAGCCAATAATGTCGCATCTTGTATGGTGGAAAAAGTGTCAGAATCTCCTAGTATGGGGTTTCGCTGCACCAACCCCACCCCCAGCTGTCCGTGTACATGGATGCATCGCTGGAGGGGTGGGGGCCTGCCTGGGAGAACACCAGGTCTCGGGCACATGGACTCTCCAAGAGAGCCAGCTGCATATCAATCTGTTGGAAATGATGGCAGTGGAACTGGCGTTGGAACAGTTTCTTCCAATGGTCAGGGGCAAGGTGATATTGATACGATCGGACAATTCGACGGTAGTATCATACATAAATCGCCAAGGCGGGACCAGGTCACCCACACTGTGTATCAATGTGTGGCACTTGATTCAATGGTGCAGGAATTACTCGGTTGTTTTGAAAGCAGCTCACATTCCTGGGCGAGTGAACATTCTGGCGGATGCTATGTCTCGCAGACAGAGAATTCTGCCAACAGAATGGTCCCTCAACCCTCCAGTCCTACGAAGGATCTTCGAGCATTGGGGCAAACCCAACGTGGACTTGTTCGCCACAAGGGAAAATGGTCAAATCATGACTTATGTCTCTCCGATTCCAGATCCAAATGCCGTCGATACAGACGGTCTGGCGATAAGCTGGAGGGGGATGCACGCTTACGTGTACCCACCCACGATTCTTCTGCAGAAGGTATTGGTGAAGATCAGGGAGGAACCGTGTCTGGTCCTGCTAATAGCGCCGTATTGGCCCAGCAGGGCGTGGTTCACGGATCTGCTAGATCTGCTGGTGGAAAACCCAGTGCAGTTGCCCGCGATTCCGAACAAAATCTCCCAGGCCAAGGGACGCTTCCTACACGAGCGTCCCGAAATGTTCAAATTGACTGCGTGGATGTTATCAAACAACGTTCCACGACGGAAGGCTTTTCTCGACAAGCTGCTGATTTCATCACGGCTGCGAGAAGGAGGTCAACCTTCAAGTCATATAACAACAAGGTTAACAGATTTGCAGACTGGTGTGAAGAAAAGGGTATTGATACCTTTCAATCCACTATTCAGCAAATAGCAGACTTTCTCTGTGAGCTGTTCTTTTCAGGACTAGCTCCCGTCACAATTGCTGGATACAAGTCAGCTTTGGCATCAGTTATCCCTTGTCTAGCCAACAGGGATAGTCCAGAGGTGGCCCAGTTAAATGTGATGGTGAAGGGAATGAGCAATCTCCGACAGAGACAACCGGTAGTCATTCCAGCCTGGAGTCTATCTTTAGTGCTTAATGTACTGGCCAAGCACCCTTTCGAACCATTATGTGCGGCTAGTCTAAAGCATTTGACTCTAAAGGCGGTCTTTCTATTGGCAGCTTCCTCAGCTAGAAGACGCAGTGAGATCCATGCGCTTCCGGAGAGGGTCTGCGTCTTCTGCCAACAGCAGAGTTTATGTCAAAGAATCAATCTGAGATATCCCGGCAAACCGATCATAATACCAAAACTAACAAGGTTTGATCGTGATGCCAGTGCCTGGTGCCCGGTCCGTGCTTTGACTAAGTACAGGAAATGGACAGACTCGTTACGGTCGAACGATAGACATCTATGGATCTGCCATAAGCAGCCTTATGGCGCCGCATCCATGGATACTATGTCTCGTTGGGTAGTTGAATGCATTTAGACTACTTATGAGATGGCGACTGGGCACCAGGTGCAATGCGCAAGGGCACACGATGTTAGAGGAATAGTCGCCTCGACCACCCTTTACAGTGGTGTTCCATTAGAGGACATCATGGCCGTTGCACAATGGCACTGTGAGTCCTCATTCACGGATTACTATATGAGGGATGTGTCAGACTCAGCCAATCCACTCGCTTTAGCTGTTTTGAAACGATAGTTAAGTGACCACACTGCTCTTCTCCCTTTCTTCACTTTGGTAAGAAACGAATTTAAAAGCAGACATGGTCGAGGGAGAGGATGACAACCAGATTGTGTCACTGATGGCCGGACAAGTGAATGGTTGGAGGCGGTATGTCTGGAGTCCATTTATCATGAGTTAATTCAAGATTGAGAGTTTTTTGTATTATGTCTATATATCATGTTCATTCATCTTAAATATTCAGGCTCATTCCCAGGCTAATACATGTGCATATGCAAATTAGCAGTTAACCCTCTTGGCATATTTGTGTTTTCAGGCGAGATGCATGTTCGTGAGTTCTCTCCCTTTTCTTAGGAGAAAAAGGGGGGGGGGGTGCAGTGATGCGAATGTGATTCGGTTTCGTTAACTTGACGGCCCTTTTTAGGTCTCCGTTAGTCAAGTTTAAGTCTAACTCTTTCTCCAAGGGGCAAAAGTAGCATTTATGGCTTGCCCCTTCCCACCAGGTTCCTGACCAAATCTAGTGTATATCAGAAGTAACAGAATGGTGAGTATTGATCGAAGGAGAATGAAGGAAATTTAAATTTCCCTTTCTCCGAGATCTAACAATACTCACCATTCTGTTACGGACCCAGCCTCCCAGCCCCACGGAGGCAAGCCATGGATTTCTCTTGTTTGGTGGCTATGCAAACAATATGAGCTCTATGGTAGACGGGTACTAGGCAGTTGGGAGCCGAGTACCCGGTTCCAAGGAGTCGGTAAAGCTTTCTAAGTCTATAGTCCTAGAGCCAGCGGTCAGGGCCAGCTGTATATCAGAAGTAACAGAATGGTGAGTATTGTTAGATCTCGGAGAAAGGGAAATTTAAATTTCCTTCAATCTCCTTTCTTGGACTCGGATAAACAAATAGACATGCAGACAAAGAGACAGACATACACATGCAAACGCATATACGGAGATACAAACAGGCGGCAGCATCCGCAGTAGGCTACTAATACGAGACTTTTTATGCGTGAATTATACTAATTGCGTGCCCGCTCCACGGGCACGCTTCTATTTATTGCTGTCTAGAATTGCCTATAGGCGCGGCCATTTCGTGCAGGGGATTGCGGGGCTGTGTCTCGCGAGATCTCCATCGATACGAGATCTAATAATTCTCGGCGCGAAGACACGGCTCTATTTTTAGATTGCTGGATATCTCATAATTATTATCTTCATGCGCGTGATTCATGGCGAGTTCTCTTATTTGTTCTGGTCCGACTGTAATAGAGTTGATGACGATGACTGCTTAATCATTTTAATAAACATATCTGTGGGGGATTCTACCATCAAGTAATTTGGTAATATGTAGTTACATATTCGCCATATGGCCCCATTGTAATATGGTTGGTTCACATTCACCACATTCAGATAGGTGTCGATATGTCCTGACATATCGCTCATAATGGGTTCGGCCCAGAATATCACCCATGTGTTTGGATAGGTATAGGCATAAGCTTACGACGTAGTGAGATTTAAAAATTTTGTAACGTAAATAAGCTCAAACTTAGGCTAATTCATGGTTTTCATTGCAATACGTTCACCCCACAGAATTTCACCCACAAATACTTATAGGAAATATGCTAGTTGTATTCCGAATTCAAAAAATTCTACAGGAACGTAATTTCATAGTACACAATTCCACACTGAAAATTGGCGCAAATTCTGTCAGATCAACGATTTTCTGTACCACACTGTTTGCAATAGGTTCGACCCCAGAAGTTCACCCATATGGTTAGATACGCATATGAATATTAATACGCTGATAAAGTATCAAAGGTTTAAAAATGTTTACTATACAGTAATTTCGTCATATGCAATTTAGTAGTGGCACACCTTTGTCAAATTCCAATAATGTAGGGCCTACTATATTCGGTGCCAGAATATCTCTACATGCCGTGTAGCCAGTTTTCGAACATAAGGCCATGTAGAACTCACTATGTTCGCGTGTTGTGCGAAATATTGTAATAATTCTACCACCAAATATTTATTATAGTAATGTGAAAATATGTTTATATATCCCATATTATTAGCCGCGTGTACTGGTAGAACCTGACTTATCAGGCTAATACCCTAACATTTGTACACATGGTCAACAAGATCGTCATCATTACAACGGTTGAGGCCGATTTTGGCCTTTTTGTCGAGCAAAAATATTTGATTTAATAGTTTGTCACTGTTTCCAGTAAAGATATCGTTTAATAGGTGACATGGATACGGTAGCTAACTGAAACAGATCACGATGTCGTGGCTGTTTCCCACTGGGTCTTCAGTCAGAATGTTTTCTACTATATCATTTTTGTTGGAAAAAACTAGGTTCACGGTATTGGTTCTATCATGGCCACTTAACTTTGTTGAAAAGGTTATCTGTCGGTACAGATCAGGGTCCTGTATTGCATCAAAAATATACTTGCTTTGTGCATTTCACTAGCATTGCAGTGTATATTTCACCAATATATTTCCGGGTAATAAGCTCTTCACGTCTGTTTAAGAAGGTATCAAGATTTAGGTTTAAAATATTCTTTACAGTCTTCTTTAATATGTTTGAATGGGTGTCAGGGTCTGTACTGTTTCTTGTGCCGATTTTCTACTGACTGGGTTGCCAGTTCTGTTGATTTCTTTATCTTTACAAGTTGTTGATACATAATGACCCAAATTTGATCTGTTACGCTCTGTTGATGCAGTAGTGCAATTTTCTCATCACTGGCTGCTTTTAATTTTGTCTGTTCCTCTCTCTGTTAAGGAGTTTGGCCTGGAGAAAAAGGATGGATGGAAAAATTGTTGGACTGACCAAAAATATAAGCTGCTTTTCCTATCCCATAGCTAATACTACCCATATCTTTTTGCAAGACATATTCCTTCTTTTGTGGTATTGTCCGCCTATATTTTTGTCATGAGTGGCTTGTATGCCTTTATATAACTTAATTTTTTTCATGAAACAGTTGAGTTTATTCTCAGAATTATAATAACCTCCGGCCACGCTAGTTACCATTAATGCCTTGCATCAATATGTCTACTTGTTCGGTCTTACGTCGGTTCATCCGCGTTCGGCAGACTGTCAGTATCACATGCCTCTTCAGATTCCTCACCTGCTGGTGGCTCCACAAACATGTCTTCTAACATCGCATCGACCTATGGTAAAAATTATTTGTCTGGTTATTTGGATCAATATGAATATATGTCGTCGTCCCATTATCGCCATCCATCATCATCATCATCATCATCATCATCCATTATCATCACCATCGTCGTCATCCATCATCATCATCATCGTCGTCATCGTCATCGCCATCATCATCATCGTCATCGTCGTCATCCATCATCATCATCGGCATCGTCGTCATCCATCATCGTCACCCATCATCATCATCGTCATCCATCATCGTCATCATCCATCATCGTCATAGTCATCGTCGTCCTCCATCATCGTCATCGTCATCAAGTCGTCGTAGTTGTCGTCGTCTAAGTTGTCGTAGTCTTAGTGTGTTTGGTGAGGGTGGTGCCCATAAAACGTGTCTACTGTAATTTGTGAATCATTGAGAAATAAATATGCGTAATCTTTCTCCAAATGCGCATTCAGGAGGCTGCCCCCTCCCCTCCCTACCCAAACCCGACTCCACCCTACCCCAGCGATCGTTGTATAAGTAATATAATACTCGGTCCCATCGGGCGTTGTCTTGCAACAACTGCCTGACATGCTTCGTGACAGCAGGTCATAATAGAGTGAGTCTCGGCACGGACACAGCTATTCCGTCTGAATTTTATAGTACATACAGATCTTATCCATTTTTGTGAAAATAGCATAAATTATAGTTTCTATATACTTACATCTTCGGGCCGACCTGGATCATCAGCTGCGCTTGTTCCGCGAAGTAAGTTTATAGCCATACTAGTCATTTTTATGTTCTCAGTACCAGTTTTCGATTTGGTGCTCAGCTCGAGGTTTATATCCCGAATGAATTTTGACGACCTGTACAGGCCGGTATTTATAGGCAGATTTGGACGGCACAACTTGATTGAAGATTGGTGAGCGCGAGGTCGGCGCGAGCTCTGATCGCGTATCATGACTTCAATATGTTTTTTGAAGTAAATCAATCATTTTATTACCAGATGATAGCTTTAACTGAAAATCAGCGTCATGAAGCAGTGGGAAGACTTAGCGCTGGTCAACGCATTCGCGACGTTGCACGGCAATTCAATGTGTATGCCAGTACCATTTCTCGTCTCCGCCAACGTGTACAGCAGACTGGACAAGTTCGGAATCGACCACGTTCTGGTAGACCACGAGCATCAACCCAAAGGGAAGATCGGTATTTAGTGACGTCATCTCGATGTCACAGGTTCGAAAGCGTGCCACGTTTAGCCATGAATTTGCATAATGCCACTGTCACTAGAGTTCATGCACAAACTGTTCGAAACCGTCTCCATGCCGTTGGATTATGCGCACGTCGTCCGGTCGTTGCAGTTCCACTAACAGCAAATCACATTCAGGAACGTTTAAGATGGGCCCGAACTCACCAGCACTGGCGCCTTGCACAATGGAATAACATGTTATTTACAGATGAATCCAGATTATGTGTGCAATTTGCAGATGGTAGGCGCCGCGTATGGAGGAGAGTAGGAGAACGGTATCAGGCTGACAACATCATCCAGCATGACAGATACGGCAGTGGCAGCATCATGGTGGTGGGCAGGGATTCATGGTACAGGAAAAACAGATCTTGTTCTTGTTCATGGAAACCTGAATGCTCTGCGTTATTGTAACGAAGTTATCACACCGGTTATCATTTCAGAGGAACAATGTTCAGGTGTTAAACTGGCCAGTAAATTATAAATGCTTATAATGCAATTGGCGATAAGTCAGGTGACCTTGCTGGCCAGTTTAACACCTGAACATTGAAGAAGTTCAGTGGTAAGCCTAGCCGTATGTGGTCGCGCATTGTCCTGTTGAAACAAGAAGCCCGGATGCTGCTGCAGAAATGGAATGATAACTGGTGTGATAACTTCGTTACAATAACGCAGAGCATTCAGGTTTCCATGAACAAGAACAAGATCGGTTTTTCCGTACATGCCTACTAGACAACATACCTAGACTAATAGCATACAGACCTAATGCTTATATATATATATATATATATATATATATATATATATATATATATATATATATATATATATATATATATATATATATATATATATATATATATATATATATATATATATATATATATATATATATATATATATAATGTAAGCATTAGGTCTGTATGCTATTAGTCTAGATATGTTGGCTAGTAGGCATGTACGGAAATTAGATAAAGCGAAAGAGCTATGCTGGCCAAAAAAATTTGAAATAAAAAAACAGCAACACGCAAAACTGATATATTTTCCGGAATCTTATAACGCGTTAATAGAATTGTATGTCAATAGTTTGAAGTGGTCAATATTCTATGGATTTGTACAAAAACATACCAAACAATAGTTGTTGTATTTCATAAGATGGACTAGATACGTAGTAATTGCCGTTTTAAGCGCTGTACTGCTATACTAGTAATCAGCTTTTCTACATTCCAGGCGTTTGTTTTGGGAGTTCCCGGGTCTAAAAATAGACAAACAATAGAAATATTCCCACTTTCTGTGCATGCATCTTATTAGCTAGGCCAATCAGCGACGTTAGTTAACCAGGCTCATTTTCGGAAGTGGTCGGAATCTTCTGAAAATCTCCCCGGGGGCATTCTATCTTCGTTCACATCGAAGGCGGGCTGCACGTCTCGGAATTGGAAGCGAGTGCGTGACCATAGTTACCGAGTAGGTTCTCGTAAATGCTTATAATTCATCCTTTCTCGTTGTTCTTGGTAGCGATTAGGACCAGATTAAAACGAGCTTTTTAGAACTGTAAACCATTTTAAAATCGTCCCAGAAATGGCTGAGTTATCGTTGAAGCTCCACGTTAAATTATAATCAAAATATTGCGATAACGTCGTAATCGCGTGTATATATTAAACTAAATACAGAGTGATATTGTACACGTGGTCGATACGTCACTGGTATATTAGCACGCTGATTGGCTGGTGCTCGGCCGCTGATTGGTTGAGGCGGTCAGCTCCGACGTCACGGCGAGTATAAAAGGGGTGAAAAATCAAGGATCAGGAGCATCATGGGCGTGGAGACCGACCTGCCGATAACTGACTGGAGGTTAGAGCTGGGCGGTATTGACATTTACATGACGGTATCGGTACCATGAAAAAATACCGCGGTACCACGGTATACCGTCATCTGAGGTTGAGGCATGCCACGAAATTAGAACAATTTTTTCATTTCCATCTACAATCAACGGTGAAAAACATTATGGCTATTGCGACTGTTTAGTTTCACGACTTTATTAGTTCACTATTTTTATTGACATAATATCATTCGCGGGAATATCGGTCAAAGTGTGTGGTCGACTCGCTAACTATAACCCGTTGTTTGAGACATTGGAGCGCGCTATTTTCAATCTGGATTGTTCTTGCTATTAATACGTGCGACCAGCAAACGGTAAATTTTATTTTGGCAGTCGAGCGCATTGATAAACAGAGTCCAGACAAAATCCGCGAGTATTTAAACGAGGCCAGTGTTGTACTCTTTTATTTCTGTTGGAGTCATATATTCGGTTACTCGCGAAAACAGGCCTATACACATGCATATAACAGGACATTGAATATAGCCGATTCCAAAGCTTCTGATAATTACCGAGTACCCGATGTGTAGACACGTTACTCGCCTTGCTTCACGTGAACAATGCGTGTAAAAGGCTATTTCCGCGAACTTCCGCCGTGTAGTCAGTTGAAAAATGAATTACAAAAACTAAAACACTATGATTTTTAGGTGTCATTACTTAAACTGGATTTAATCCTTAAAGAAATTTCTTAAAACAAGCCAGAAAAATAAAAAATAACGACTTCAAAGCTGCGCGTTGTTAATAAATTAGCACGTGATCAAAATGGCGCGAACAAATACTACGTTTTAGTAAATTTTCATTGATAAATTCAGCATAGTAATGTGTTTTCTCACGGTCTAGTTCATGAACAACCAATCAGATACGTTTTTGCGAGGTTGCTGTTGTGTTTGAATAGCGCGCTGTTTGTATGTTATTTTGTTATTCTAGCGTGTTTGTTCGGTGACAAAATGGACGGCCAGAGAATGAGTTCAGATGTTTTAAATAAATCAATTTTACCGTGAGACTTTCAATTCTGCCTGCCATTATTTTGTAATTGACATCTTAATGTTTGTTTTTACAACGACCCTTTCACCTCGACTCGGCTAATAGTTAGGGATGCCTATATTTTTGGCACTATTAAAACCTATTTACCCTTGGTCAAGTCAGATTTTATGGATCGATTTCTCAAATATTGCTCAAACATTATGCACGGTATTTGGAAATGTCAACGGTCACGGTATCGGTTCACGGTATACCGCGGTCCTCACGGTACTACCGTCAGACCGCCCAGCTCTACTGGAGGTGCGGATTAGACGAGTGGACCGGAACACTGATGGAAGATATAGCGCATCACGGCGGTTCCTTGCGGCTTTCAGCTTGCCCGCACATAAAAGCAGTTCTCGGACTTTCCGCATTACGCAATTTTGGATGCTCTCGGACAGCCATCCGGGAGCAAAATAATTAATTAAAGTGATGGTTCCCGCTTCCAAACTTTTCTAAAGGGAACACCTGCGGAAACGTCCCTTGTGGCCCAGGATGTAATCCTACATGATGTGGAGCTACAGTAATTCTTGGTGGATGACTCACCGGATCTGCCAACCACGTTGAAAAGTGGACTCTAAATTCCGCACTGCATGTCGTGTGTCTTTTAATTAACTTTTTTACCACAGTCTAGTGGACTTTGCTAGGTGCACTGCAAGAGTTATGCGACACATCCCGCACCGTGTGCCAAGTTACTTAACTGCTTGACATTGTATACTGCCCTCTCTGTTAATGGTCAACCTTCAACTTTACTACTTCCGTCGCCGGACGGAAAACTTTCTCACTTCTACATAAATTGTGATTTGGTTACAGAGACTATCTAATAGATGTTACTTCACTGCTATGCTTCACTGTCCTGAGTGTGTACTGTATCTACCCTGCCTGGAGGAGTCAGCTTGCAGAGCCAAGCTGCGGAAACCAGCTGCTGGAATCGCCTGCAGAAATCTTTCCAGCTCCAGAGAACATGTTGACTCACGCTATGAATATGTTAGCGCCTCAGTTTCAGGAACATAGTAGCCTGTTCCGTACCGATGACTATTAGGTACTCAAGTAACTATACTATTGTACATCTAATTACTATTTCCGTATTTAGTACTGATGACTAATAGGTGCCTTCCCGATCTTAGGACCGCAATTTATAATTTCTTTATTACTGTGAATATTATTCTTGTTTACTGTGGTGCTCTCAACTGGCTGCACCATCTAAGTTTATCAGTCTATGATACTTAGTTACTTAATTTAATTACAATCTACTTATTGCATTGGTTAGTTGTATATGGCAGATAGCCATCCACTTAATGTTTTGTTTAATTGTAGAAAACTTTGGACCAGTACGCTAGGGGATACTTACACCAACATTTATATACACTTCACGTATTCCCACCATCATCAATTTTACACTGAGATCGCTGACTGTGCTCTAATTGTTTGAACACAGCATGCTACCGACTAAACCTTACTATTTAGCTCGATAGGATAGGTTAAAGTGGTTAGGGGCAATCTCTTCGTTAGGAGACATATAGTGCACGCCTCTTTTCCGGTTCTTGCGATAATGTAGCCCGCACTATGGCAAGGTTGTGTAAAATTGGCCAAATACCTATAGGGCCTCGTATATATCAAGTTATTGTCTCGTTCCATGATCCACCAGCCATATGGCTCTTAATTGTTTGGACGTCCCATCAGCACGTTGATCGGAACTGACCCTGGGAAACTATCAGGGGTTTCTGAGTGGTGATGGTTAAAGTGCTGATTTACGTACATCTCCCCTCATATCCTCGGATATGTGTTAGCTAGATAGCCCCGCCAACGAAGGAAAGCACTGCGAAAACATATAGTTATAAATGTGAGTTTGATAGTTTATTTACCGGCCTGCAGTGCATATCTGGGCGCATTGGAACTTAATTCCAATGACAGGTCAAAAGTTAGATCCGTAGGAATCAGTGACGGACGAGATGCGCATCTCCATCCAACTCGTTGGAGTGTCTGGGAAGGATCTTGGAATCTGCCATGCCCTCACGGGAAGGATGCTCGCGATGGATGTTCGCCTCTCTATCCCGCTTCACTAGGATTTTCAGCACTTAGCATTTTCTGTTGAACAAAAGAGTGGCCATTTTTGCCAACTCTTTTCCTCTGCTTCGGCGTCGAAGGCATTTTCCTGTGATGGAGGTCTGCGCGAGGCACTTGCTTCTCACAACAGCGAAAATTCCTGTGATGGAGGCCCACACGAGGCACCTTCCTCTCGCACCATCATGAAACATTCAGTGACGGAGGCCTGCGCTAGGCACTTTCCTCTTGCAGCAACATTGTTCTCTCTGTATACGTTAGGGGTATATTAACTTATATTAAAGGACAATTCCGGGATGATAAAAAGTGTGCTTTATTTGAAAGATTATTACATGTTTAATGAAATTGCGCCAGAATAATAACCAGATAGAAATAGCGTAACCAACTATCGCTAGATAAAGTTGGTAAAATTGAGAATTTTTCGCACATCTGGGCGCTGCCATTTTATCGTGTATAGCGACATCAGGCCCGCACCACCGCTATTGCTATGACTAGAGGAGTGAGGCCAATAGATGCAGGTATATATTTTAAGGAAGTATACGTAAAAGATAATAGCAAACGAACCGCTGAAGCGATTCCAATGATTCTAGGATCTCTAAATAGGTGCCGACCTAGGGGTTAATATGATATAATGGATGTTAATATCGGACAAGAGGTTCAAAAGACTGGAATATATAAAACAGATTATTCATCTAAGATATTCTTGACCAAATTTGAGCATTATGGGTTAACTGTGTACGGTTTCTATTAAAACACCTGATTATTCAGCTTGGCACACTATTGTGTGGAGCATCCAAGGGAGGTAATTCATGATAAATATTCATTTAGATAGATGAATAGTTTCTAGCATTGCAACTATTACTAAATACGATAATTATTTATTTTAATAAATTCATGTTTTAAACAGAAATCCTAAAGATTTATCAATAGTTTATGCTGTACTGTTGATGAAAATGTACAATCATTTCCCATAATTCAGTGATATACTACGGCAATGTAAAATGTTCATTTCCAAATTTCATGCATTTGTACTCCTCATGACCCAGGTGTAGCCTCAGTTATCGGCCATGATGAATGTGAAAATGATATCTGAGCGGGAAAAAGTGGCAAGCCATAGTCTACAGAGCACCCCGACATTGTTGCTGCTGGCAAAATGTCAACAGTGAAGCATTATTTATGCACACTCAGGTTCACATCTGAATTCCAGTATTATAGCCAGAGTTAGATTTTAAAGTATAGAATCCTACAGGTCAAATTTTTTAATGATCTGGAAAAATAAGCGCCGCTGACGTGCATCATGAGCATGTAGTGGCACCCTTACTACTCACAACATAATTGGAATCAATCACATGGCATGTCACTTTCCTGTGATAATTGACATTTGATTGATAGATCGAATGCCTGTGCTCACTGATGCAAAATGGCCCCAAATCATTCTTTTTAATGCTTTGCTTTAATTATTTTAATTACTGTTAATAATTTCTATTTCACAAGCCTGGAAATAAGGTGCCTGTCAAGGATATTGTCAGGCACCAAACTATCAAATGTCAGGCAGTCTTGCCGGTTCCTGACATCTTGTCAGGTACAGATTTACACAGTCCCAGTAGTTGCAGTGTGCGACAAAAGAGTCTGCATACAAGTGTTGACAAAATCATAAAATATTCATCTACCTAAGGTGTATCCCGATCATTATGACACATGATTAGTTGCTTTTTGACATGTTTTAAATAAGTTCAAGTAAAGAACACTGTGAAGTAGAATAGTGTTGACAGGCAGCAAATTCTGGATGTCCAGTACTAAGTAGCTGGTGCCTGACAAAGCGTCGGACAGTGATCAAAAAGTTATTTCCGGGCTTGTTTCAGAAGAAGACATTTTCTGCTGCTCGTATTCGTCTTACAGATAATAGTGCTTTTACTTTGTTGCAATTATGTGGCATCTTTGAATTTCTATGATTTCATATTTTAATAATAATAATAATAATAATAATAATAATAATAATAATAATAATAATAATAATAATATTAAGATGTTTGCTTATTCATAATTTAGTTTTTATCAATTCTCTATTTAATTGATAATTTTAAAAATCCATTAAGCTATTCGGACCAATTTAGAGCTGTAGCAATGGTATATGCTTGAGGTGTGCGTGCGTGCGTGCGTGCGTGCGTGCGTGCGTGCGTGCGTGCGTGCGTGCGTGCGTGCGTGCGTGCGTGCGTGCGTGCGTGCGTGCGTGCGTGCGTGCGCGCGCGCGCGCGCGCGCGAGAGAGAGAGACCTAGTGTAGATTGGTATGTAAAAACCCATATCAGTACCTTTTTAACACTCATATCAGCCGTCTTGAGAAATGTACATTTGCAGACGAAGAGGAGACGATAAACGAGCCAGTCATTCTAGTGGTAAAAGTTTCAAAAACAGTTTTCTTTTGGTCTGCAAATGAACATTTTCTATGAGAAAATTGAAATTTTCTTGAACAGATTCAAGGGTTAGTGTTTCAAGTTTCATATTCAAGTGTCTCCATACAGAGATCAGATCTGTCACTCAAGTATATGACATCATAGTCAATTATGTCACATTTAGGCTGATGCATAACACATACTTCAGTTTGGTAATATAGACGGGACATTAATCAACACTATCCCACGAAGAACGCGAACGTTCGCCGAACATTTGCCTTTCTGAACTCACTCCAGGTTTCAAAGCGTAAAAAATCGATTCCAACATGAGTGCAGTGGTTGGAGCTTAGCTAGAAATAGCCGGAGTATAGCTAGCAATGGATTCCTCTATTATAAGACAACTATAAAACCGACCTGTGGATTATATTGAAACTAATTTGACTGGGAGCTGTCGCTGCCATAGGCACCAGCGGCCAGTCAAATTAGTTTCAAAATATTCAACATAATGTTTATTAAGTAGTAGACATAAAAAATGTTTACAACAATGCTTAGTTCACCATCAATTAAACGTTTGTGATGAACTTAGCTAAGTCATTCATGGCGTCATTGATTATGATGTTATCCTACACATCCCGTAGTTGATTATGATGTCATATGGATAAACTGGAAAGCTCAATTGTCTTCAGAAATGTGCATTTGCTAGTCAAGTCAAGAGACTGTTCATTAAATTTTACTACTGGACCAGTCATTCCCATGATAAATTTCCAAAAAATAGTCTTAGCCTACAAATAGACCTTTACTAATCAAGAATATAGATTTTCTTGACAAATCTTGACCAGTAAACGGTTAAACTATCTAGATGTTCATAATAATCAAAGGATAAATCCAATCTGTCGCTCAAGTATATGATATCATAATCAATTATGTCACATGTAGACCGATGTCACAATCATAATTGATAGACAATACTCCGTCATGAAGCTGCAATAATCTATCAGGTGTATGAATTGTATGTCTTTGATGCATTTACTATTTAATAAACATTCTATTGATTATTTTAAAGCTAGTTTGGCTGGGCCAATTAGTTTCAAAATGTTCACCAGCTTATCTGTATAGTTATCTTGATATTGGGACTTTGGTAATTCATGGTTCGATCAATCCCAACATGGACAAAGCGTGGACGGAGCTTAGCTCGAAATTGGCGTGGCATGGTTAGAAATGAATCCTGCTATTCTCTAGAAATATCAAAACGTGGTCAAAAACCACATGTGGTCTTTTATCGGTTTATTGCTAAGATTGGTTCGTTCCTTAACCCACATCCTTCAAGCAGCTTTGTCTGTAAATAGCTTAAATTGTGTATGTATTGATATAAGTAACAAACTGCGCCGTAGTATTATTATACTTCTACATTTCATATAGTGTAGCTCAGTCAATACTACAAATTGGATACAGCAAAGCAATTTATGTCATCGCTCAATTATTATGTGTATTGCTCAGGTATGGGTGATATTAACCCTTTAAACACTCACATCAGCCAAAAACAGCTTCTGCAGTGGTTGTGTGAAATGTCCATTTGCAGACCAAGAGAAGACTATTTTTCAAAATGTACAACTGGAATGACTGGCTCGATAACTGAGCCAGTCATTTCAGTGGTAAATTTTCAAAAATAGTATTCTCTGAGTCTACAAATGGACATTTTCTGAGAAAATTGAAATATTTTAAAACAAATTTGAGGGTTAAAGGGCAAACTGGCAGGCAACAGTTTTAGTTAAATTAAGTTTACAATTCTCAACAGAAAATTTATGTATACTGTAAATTATGTTTAGGGTTAAATGTTTGACGGGTTTACACTTGATTTTGTTCCAAAAAAATTCAATTGTCTCATAGAAAATGTCCATTTGCAGACCAAGAGATTATTTTTGAAATTTTATCACTGGAATAACTGGCTCGGTTATCGAGCCAGTCATTCCAGTGATAAATTAAAAAAATAGTCTTCGCTTGGTCTGCAAATGAACATTTCTCAAGACCACTGCAGAAGCCGTCTTTGGCTGACATGAGTGTATAATGTTTAACGGGTTAAAGGTTCCATCAGCCATCATTAGGTTATATATCTGTGTGTCTCTTATAGGGATGCTATGGATATCAATGTCTGCTTCTCTCATTGTATGATTACTGTATTCTGCGGCTGTAGTAGTAGAAACATCTAGAGTGGGCTTCTGCAGGTCATTGTGAGCCCCGATAGGCAGTGTACTTAGAAGAAGCTATGGTGATGGGTATGCAACGCATTCTGGCAAGCCAAGGATCTGTATGCGAGTTCTGTTTGGAAAATTCACTCCAGTAGGGTCAGTTCTGCCTTGTTTAGAAGTAGAATGTCCATTCCATGTAGAAGGATCGGAAGTACAAAAATAAGTAGATGTATAGGCGAGTGGCGTTATGCCATTGATGCCATGTAGACCGGCTCCCATGAGTGAGTAAGCAGCTCTTCTGCCTTTCTTAATGTTCTCTTCTACTGTTGCCTTTGCGGTACTCAGGTGGTCTGTTCTGTGTATGCCTAGATGCAGAGCTTGTCCCAGAGCTGATAATTCTTCGCCATTCAATGACATTACTGGTTTCTGGGTTTTCCAGTCTGCCAGGAAGGCACATTTGGAAGACTGCAGCTCATAAAACTCGTAGGTACCATAATGGTATGCAATATCCAGCAGTGTCTGCATTTGGAATTCGGTGTTTGAGATTAGACTAACATCGTCTGCACAGGTAGGTGAAGAGCACGTTACTGTACCAATTCTGATATTGTTGTCTGTGGCATCCCAGACATTAAGCAGATCGTTGATGTATAGCTTATACAAGTCGGTGGAGAGAATTCCGCCTTGTCTTACCCCCTGAAGAAATGGCAATGAACTAGAATTCACAGCACCATTTGACTCTTATGGTAGCATTCCTGTGAAGGTCTGTAATGAGGGTCCACAAAGCACCGTCGATTCCAACAAAGTATAGCTTGCGTGCTAGGCTAGCATGGTTAACGGCATCAAAAGCTGTTTTTGCATCTATGAGGGTTACGTATGAATTCAGTTTCCTAGATCTGGATTCAATACATGCCTCTTGAAGTAGCTGAACACTAAACATTGGTTAAATCTTGGACGTGAAGCCAAACCGGAGTGGGTGCTGGACATCGAGTACTGAATGCTAGATACGTAGCTTAAGGATTGTCTCCAGTGTTTCATAGACTGATGATGTAACCATTATGCCCCTGTGTACGATGTAGCGAAGTTATGGCTTCCCCTTTTTGTATACGGGGATCAGTACGCCTGCTTTGAAGATATCCGGTATGACATTAAGTTTTACAATACCATTGAGGATGCATGTAAGGAGTTGAATAACTGAGGGTCCACCTTCTTTCAGGTGTTCAGCAGCAATTCCATCCAGATCTGGGGCCTTGCCACTGTTAATATTTTTAATAGCACTTTCTACCTCGGCATAAGTAAATGGTGTAAAGCACGGCTTCTGATGACATACGTCCTGGAGGATGATTTCATCGAATTCCACTTCAGCTTTTCTGACATCGTTTATGGTACTAATGGCGTTCCAAGCTTTTGAAAGTGTGTGTACCATCCTTCTAAAACGTCATCTTTTGGGAAAACTGAATCATAGACATTGAGCTCAGACAATTTTGGGGCTCTGGTGCTGTGTTGCTTGCGAATTAGCTTTAAAAAGTTTCTTGTCTGAGCTTTTTGCTTCCATTAGTATCTGGATATCCGAGTCACATTTTGCGGCCAGAGATTGCCGTTAAGCTCTTCGCAGTTCTTTCGAGGCTTGGTGCCTTTGTATTGTAGCTGTAACCCTTAGGTTAGTTGTATGGTTTGATTATGATGTAGGTTATGGCTTGCTTCCTATCGTGTTTAAGCAGTGGCAATCTGTTTCTAGATGCAAAATGAGTGTGTGGAGTATAGCCGTATTGAGTGTATGTTTGTTTCTTACAAATTACACTAGTTACTGTACCTTTCCTCTGTGTTTCTATTTGTCAATGCCTTGACCTTTTGAAGTTCCACGTCTTTTCTTCAGTGTCACTCTGCATACTGTCAGAAGTTATATGTCGCTTGTCTGTAGGATCTTCAAGGACATACTTACAGATATTTTTCACTGCCGAAAATAATATTTAGTTTAGGATCAAAGTGTACACCATCGTACAGGTGAGTGAAGTCTACCTTGGAAGCAGGTTTCTTGCATGATCTTTTTCGCTTTCCAAATTTCTTTTTTGTAGTCTTAGTAATTTCTCTATGGAGATTTATGCTAGTGATGCCTTTTTCCCTAGCCTTCGTTAGAATAAATTCATTCACAATGTTTACATCGGCTTCTAAGGTTGTTTGCTGGTTTGTTAGCACCTGTGTTGACGCACTCCTTTGGGTTAGTCATTTCTTTTTAATGTTGTATTCTGCTGATATTCTCAGACACCGGAACGATGGTGACTAGGATGGTAACAAAACCTCTTTCTTTTGAGAACTGTACAATGCTGCTCAATGTCTCTATTAGGTTGTCAACTCTAGTGCTGCTTTGAGTGTACAGTATCTCTTCATTCCCTTGGTACCTGTGCTTACATGTAAAGCTGCAAATACTGGCTAGAAGTACGACAACAATTTTGGCTAGTGGATATCTCTGGCTTATATATCTTATACACCTTAAGTGTTTAAAGAGATCATCTATGGTGGCACCGCCAATTCTCGTCTCAATTATTTTGGTTTCATTGCCCAGATACTTGCTCTATTTGTCAAAAAATGTCCCAGACCTCTAGCTCTGGAGCTTCCGAGAATTATTATGAAGGTTTGCATTTATGACTCGTCGGGATGACTATCATACTGAAAGACTTGGTATTGTGACTAATCTAGCTTGTTTTGTCGAGGTTGTGCAGATCCAAACCGTTAGCTGCGATGTGCCACCTACAATTGTGGATCACTGCATTAAACATTAGCTGTGGTGTGCTGTCTACACTTAGGACAGTGTGCACAACCTCTATTAGCTAAGTATGTTTCCTGAGTCTATCACTATATCATCTGTGTTGGTCTGAAAAGATAGTCACATAAGTGGCCCAGTAATAATTGATCTACATCAGAAGTGTAAAACCTTTTTTTTTTTTTTAAAGATTAACACCTATTGCAATCACAATAGATAATTGGTGAACAATAAAGAAACAAAACAAATTTAATCACTTGATGTTTGTTTGTTGTTGGTTGCCATGGTAACATGGCAGGAAAATATATCTATACCACGAAAACCAGTTACTAAGTAAATAACTAAAACATTTAAATTTCAAGCCCTCTTCAAATCATGTCCGCCATCGCCGGAAGGTCTTTGCACTAACATCACATCTGCACACTTTACTCCTCAAGATGTCCAACAGAGTCATCCGACCCTATTTAAATTATGAATATTCCATCTTAATGCACTCAGTGGATCTTTGCATTACTAACAAGTACCAATGTTGCAGGATGACGTTCAAGTGTTTGAATGACTGTGACTGTCTTATAGAACCACCATTTTCCTCAATCTAAAAATAGAGGCGTGGCTTCTTCGAGAATACACCTCTAATGTAATGAACGGCTATCTTATTACATCATTACACCCATTAGACGGTTACACAGACACCAGTTCGGATACCAGACAGATCGGGACCCAGACTATCTCTGTAGCGGATTGCAAAAGCAACAATGTGGATTGTATTGATTTTGGTATCATCTTAACCTCCGTATCACTAGCTTAGTACAGACATTAAAATCGACTCGATCCATCCAGTGGTTCGTGTAATATCAGGATCTAAGCAACGTCAGCAAATTCTTGACCTCATTTTGTGTGGGACAGATTTGAATTTTACGACAAATTTTACTATTAACGACTTGCCATACAGACTACTATAGGCTTTATATCATCTCGTTTTATGTGAAATAATATTGTCTGGTATGAAAAGAGTAGCCCTCGTGTCCTTTTAAGTTTCAATTCTCTCTACCACCCTATTCTGGTGGAGATCACTACGCCAATGGCTACTCAATACATACGAGATACTATTCTCGATCTCGTATCGAAGATCTCGCGATACGAATGGTCATTTCCTGTGATAATTTCATGCCACCTGTCTTCAGTGTCCACCTCTGAATGATTCCTCAGTGCAAAACAACCAAACCTGTCTATAGCGGACACCTGGTTGTAGGGCCAATGACAGCGTGTTTTTAAGATGGGAGGTGACAAGACCACCCAGCGAAAGGTAACACCATTATTCCACTACATTTTCACATACTTTCTTACAATCTCAGACATGGTAGTATTAGTGACAAACTTTTTGATCAGCCATTATAGACAGGTGTGACAGAATGTAACATCCACAAGTTGTAACAATATCAGGATGTTCAGGTGTGCTGGGGGATGGAAAAAGTAAATTCTCTAGAAAACAAAGAACATATTCTTGGCATATTTCTTGATCTTCTAAGGCTTTTGACACAATTGATCTTAAGATTCTAATAAAAAAACCCTCTTATTATGGAGTGAGAGGAATTGCCCTAAATTAGATAACAAGTTATTTATCAAACAGAGTACAGTGCGTACAATATAATAGAGCTTGCTCTAGCAATGAAAACCTAGTCTGTGGTGTCCCGCAGGGATCAATAATTGGATCTTTCCTGTTTGTAACATATATGAATGATTTACCAAATGTTTGTCAGCGCCTTTCATTAATACTGTTTGCAGAAGACACCAATCCTTTTTGCCACAACAACAATATAGAAACACTATATAAAAATGTAAATGAAGAAATGAAAAAGTAATAAATTGGTTTAAAGTGAATAAATTATCACTGAATGTCGGGAAAACTAAACTAAAGAAAAATGACTTGCCAAAATTGTACATTGATAATCAGGAAATACAAGAGGCTGAGTTTACTAAATTCTTAGGTGTCTACGTGGATAAAGATCTAACCTGGGAGAAACATATAGAGATTGTAACATCTAAAGTGGCAAGAAACATTGGGATCATGCGATGACTTAAATCATACTTACCACCTAACATACTAAAACACTATACTGCACGTTAATACTCCCACAAATTACTTATTGCAACACTATTTGGACTAATACATATAAAATCAGACTGGCAAGACTAAAATCACTTCAAAAGCAAGTCATTAAACTTTTTGCACAAACAGGAGAAGCCCAAAACGCTTACAAGACAGAAAATTTATTAAAACTAGAAGATATTGGTAATCTCCAATTATATACAATAATAAAAAAAATTTCAAAGGTAATCTACCAAATTCGCTGTCTTCTCTCTTTAACCTAAACACTGAAATACACTCATACAACACCAGATCTAGACACAACTTTCACACAGAATACAATAGAAAGGTAATCTCAAAACAAAAACCATCCATTCAAGCTACAAAACTCTGGAATAATACAGACACGAACACACGTACACAGATTATTTGTCAAAATTCCTACAAACATATTATTAAACAAATGTTCATTAAGAAGTAGTAAATCGAGTAATTAGACCTCACTCATACATTAGTTACAGCACCTTGATGCACTCGGACACCACAGCAATTACCAGCAATTCACCATGAAGAACCACCTGTTAACAATATTGATATTACTGTTCTTGCCTTGCCTCTATACACTGGTTTGACATATCGTCTACATAAAATAAAAGGTACTGCTGAATATTCTGGACCTAGTGGAATTTGTGGGAGAATTTTCTGCATAAGGCAGCAATGTCTTCTATTCCAAATGTGTGCAGAAGATTACTTACGTCATAACCAAACCAGTTTGTTGCTAGAATCATGTTGGCCATTGTTATCTTTACTGTATCACTAACCATAATCATATTTAATTTAATTAATTTTATTATATTATATTTTATGTGAATGTCTGGCTCCTGGGTCTTACAGACAACACATCCCAATGGTCATAGCTCCTCTTGCTGGATGTTTTGAAGAGGATTTGACCGGGGCTGTGAGTGGCTAAGCCACCATCAACTCTCATTCGGGTGGCTTTTCTGAATATTAAGCGAGTGTGCAGCTTCTGTGTTAAAATCTGAGTCAAATTGGACCAGCACTCCTCAAGATATACACAGATCCAGAACGTGATCATATCTAAGAGCTCAAATGTCAAATGTCTTGACTTTTTTTTTCTCTTCTTTTTTTCTGTCATCTCCTATATTATTTGTCTGTAGTTATGTATAATATATTGTCATAATACCTTATGTCTACTTATGTCAAATCATGTGTAATTTGTATGTTATTCTATGTCAGGGGTCCTCAAGCTAATAGGCACAGCCTCCAGTGGACTCCCTGTTATCATATTTGTAATTTGTAATATTTACCAAGAGAATAAATAAAAAAAATCAAGATATAGTTAGAACAAAACATCTGAAATTGTTCATATACATGTACACATAGATGGATTTAATTGGCACATGAACAACATTGCGATGTAGTGATTAGCGCTATGTATATATTGCATATATATATATATATATGTATATATTGTATATATATATATATATATATATATATATATATATATATATATATATATATATATATATATATATAATCGAGTGAATACTGTGTGCATTTAATGTTATAATTTCAATAATTAATGTAAATTATTCTCATGATTAACAAATATAACAAGGTAGAATAATTGATAACTATATAACCGTTTAGCCCTTATAAACCAGAAATAACAAATTATTTATGATATAAGGAATATTCTGTTGAACATTTTGAAACTAATTTCACTATGAGGCATTGTATGGCAGTAACATGTTCCAGTCCGATTAGTTTCAAAATATTCAACAGCTTTCCTGTATAGGTATCTAGAAAGCGAGACACTGAAGTTAGAAGGGTTAAACAGTTACACATAGTTAGCCATCATGGTCAATATTAATAACTATTTGAAGAACACGTCATGGCCAAAATTAATCAAGACGAAGTCAATAGCTAGAATCAATACAGACAACACACGAGACTAAGACTCACAAACTATTCCATGTTATGGCAACTGAAAATACATTTATTGACAATACTTCATTGATATCACTGTTTATGTAAAGAATAAGTGCAAATACCACTGCTCTTTTTCCAGGTTATTTCTATGATAATTAATTATCTCCCTTGGTCTGCTTGGCCTTCTAATCATACAGATCATGTTAGGAGTCATTTTGTCAGTCAAATAACCTATTAACTGTGTATTAGGTAATTAAGTCCATTAGTTGATATAACACTCTCTCACAGATTCGTATGATATATCAGTGATATTTATTTCGGGAGGCGTAGAAATATATGTTCAAATTTTGACTACACAATTTCATAAAGTAATTGATGGCCTGGAATACATCCAATATTCTGTTTTTAATGGTTGCTAAAAGCTGTTGATATGCTTTAGAGATGGCAACAGATTTTAGCAGTGCCATTTTCAAAATAAAACTTCAGTCACGATTTCATTAGTGATTCGATGACCAGTCAATAGGATTAATATTATCCATTTAACTCTCAAGTAGGCCGAAAACGGCGGCTGCTGTGGTCTTTAGAAATGTCCATTTACAAACCAAGAGAAAACTAATTTTGAAGATTTACGACTGGAATGACTGCCTCGACAATCGAGCCAATCATTCCAGTAACACATTTTCAAAAACAATCTCTTGTTCTGCAATTGACTGCAAATGCACATTTCCTATGATAAGATTGAAATTTTCTAGAACAAATTTAAGGGTCAAAGGGTTAACATTAAATAGGCATGCTTTGATCATGATTTAGCTGTAATCAACATTAATTAAGTATTCACTAAATACTTATCAAAATAAGAGGCCTAAGGGCCTTAACACTCACCTGGACCATGAGCATTTGAACAGACATACTACTTTAATTTCATCAGTAGCAAGACAAAAAATACAAAATTGCGAATTCAGTACAATGTTTAGTGGAAAATTGATGATGAACGATCACCACACAATCAGATTGAACCTTAGGTTCCATCCATCCAATAGAAAAATTCAATATGGCCATTAAACCCCAAATTTTGATTTATCCATGACAACCAGGTTTCATCGAGGATCATGTTCTCTTGGACAAACTTTATAATCACCCTTTGTTATCAATGAAATTACATCTAATGAGTTTCAGCCTGATCTGTACAGCAGTTCCTGAGAAGTCATTTTGGAGAACAAGATAGCCACTGGAAATAGCCGTTAATTAGGAGTAGTGCTCTAAACCATTTTGAGCCATTTTTCGGAAAATTCAAGACGGCCACCAAACAAATTGACTAATCAAAATTCTGTATACAAGCTCTGAAGCACACCACTCTAGGATCCTTCCAGCCGAGTTTGCTTGAAATTGTTCAAGCAGTTAATGAGGAGTATGACTTATCGGATTTACCAAAATTTTCAGAAAATCCAAGATAGCTGGCAGAAAAATTGACCAATCATGTTCTGAAACCTACCAGCCTAGTATCCTTCTGGTCAAGTCTTGTTGACATTGCCCAAGCAGTTAATGAGTAGCGTTTTCAACCATTTCCCACCATTTTTGGGAAAATTCAAGATGGCCACCAAAAAACTGATCAATCAAAATTCTGTACATATCAATCAGAATTCTCGTTAGAAGTGTTTAAGCCTACCAGCATAGAATTAGTCCACTCAAGTTTCGTTGAAGTCCGGTCATTTAACAACTGTGAAATTGAACAGTGAAAGCACATCAGAATTTGAGTTAGGAACAGTGGAACATCAAGGCTGCATAATATCATCACAACAGTTCATCACATATACAGAAAGCTAATGAGAGAACATTTCTGCATGCTGCGCTATGGGGAACATAGCTTTCCAGTTCTTCTGGAAGCTATGGATTCGTATACCAAAGATGCCCTTGATAAAGAGGCTATCTTTATACAATGCAACCTCTGTATCCTTATGATGTATAACTGTAACAGCTGGGCAGCTCCAAAGGCATCTGGGCAGCTCCAAAGGCATCTCTAGACTAACTCGATGCCTGCCACCGCAAACACCTACGCACCATCACTGGACACTGATTGCCAGACAGCATAATTTCCAACGACGCACTATACAAGATGTGTAATACATCGCCGCTGTTTGTAAGTCGCCAAGCAAAGATGGTCCATGTTTGACCATGTGATAAGGATGCCTGAAGAGACACAAGCGCAGAAAGCCTTAGAAATGGCCCTACTCGGAGGCAGCAAATACAAAACCAGGAGAGGACGTCATTGCATAAATTTGCTAAGCGTGCTACGAGGTGACCTCAAGAAAGCAGGACTCGGTACACTCAAGTCAAGAATGGACCTGAGGAAGCTAAGGATTTCGGCTGAGGACAAGATACAATGAGCAAAAGCGAAGGACTGATTGCAGCTGTATGATGTTTCTACTACTACTGCCGCAGAATACAGTAATCATACAATGAGAGAAGCAGACATTAATATCCATAGCATCCCTATAAGAGACACAAAGATATATAACCTAATGATGGCTGATGGAACCTTTAACCTGTTAAACATTATACACTCATGTCAGCAAAAAACGGCTTCTGCAGTGGTCTTGAGAAATGTCCATTTGCAGACCAAGAGAAGACTATTTTTGAAAATTTATCACTGGAATGACTGGCTCGATAACCGAGTCAGTCATTCCAGTGGTAAATTAAAAAAAAAAATCTTCTTTTGGTCTGCAAATTGACATTTTCTATGAGAAAATTGAGGTTTTCTACAACCAATTCAAGTGTTAACCCGTTAAACATTAAACCTGAAACATAATTTACAGTATACATAAATATTCTGTTGAGAATTGTAAACTTAATTTAACTTAAACTGTTGCCTGCCAGTTTGCTTTAACCCTTTAATCCTCAAATTTGTTTAAAAATATTTCAATTTTCTCAGAAAATGTCCATTTGCAGACCAAGAGAATACTATTTTTGAAAATTTACCACTGAAATGACTGGCTCAGTTATCAAGCCAGTCATTCATTGTGAATTTTCAAAAATAGTCTTCTCTTGGTATGCAAATGAACATTCCTCACGACCACTGCAGAAGCTGTTTTTGGCTGATGTGAGTGTTTAAAGGGTTAATATCACCCAAACCTGAGCAATTTGTTGTATCCAATTTGTAGTATTGACTGAGCTACACTATATGAAACGTAGAAGTATAATAATACTAGCAATATTAGCAATAAACTGCATGCCCATTTCGAGCTAAGCTCCGTCCACGCTTTGTCCATGTTGGGATTGATCGAACCATGAATTACCAAAGTCCCAATATCAAGATAACTATACAGATAAGCTGGTGAACATTTTGAAACTAATTTGCCCAGCCAAACTAGCTTTAAAATAATCAATAGAATGTTTATTAAATAGTAAATGCATCAAAGACATACAATTCATACACCTGATAGATTATTGCAGCTTCATGACGGAGTATTGTCTATCAATTATGATTGTGACATCGGTCTACATGTGACATAATTGATTATGATATCATATACTTGAGCGACAGATTGGATTCATCCTTTGATTATTATGAACATCTAGATAGTTTAACCGTTTACTGGTCAAGATTTGTCAAGAAAATTTATATTCTTGATTAGTAAAGGTCTATTTGTAGGCTAAGACTATTTTTTGGAAATTTATCATGGGAATGACTGGTCCAGTAGTAAAATTTAATGAACAGTCTCTTGACTTGACTAGCAAATGCACATTTCTGAAGACAATTGAGCTTTCCAGTTTATCCATATGACATCATAATCAACTACGGGATGTGTAGGATAACATCATAATCAATGACACCATGAATGACAAACGTTTAATTGATGATGAACTAAGCATTGTTGTACAAATCTTTTATGTTTTTACTACTTAATAAACATTATGTTGAATATTTTGAAACTAATTTGACTGGCCGCTGTTGCCTATGGCAGCGACAGCTCCCAGTCAAATTAGTTTCAATATAATCCACAGGTCAGTTCTATAGTCGTCTTATAATAGAGGGATCCATTGCTAGCTATACTCCGGCTATTTCTAGCTAAGCTCCATCCACTGCACTCATGTTGGAATCGATTTTTTACACTTTGAAACCTGGAGTGAGTTCAGAAAGGCAAATGTTCGGCGAACATTCGCGTTCTTCGTGGGATAGTGTTGATTAATGTCCCGTCTATATTACTAAACTGAAGTATATGTTATGTTGAGTATACGACACATTATTGAACACTGTTACGTAATGGCAAAAAATTTTCCTGCTCCTGAACGGGCCCCAGAATTTCCTGAATCTAAATTTCAAGGTACCTATACACGCACGTTGTTGAATATTTTGAAACTAGTTTAGCCACAGCTCCCGAGCAAATTAATTTCAAAATATTCAACAGAATGTTTATTACATTTTAAGACATACCATTCATACACTTGATCAACTTTTCGCTCTTCATGACAGAGTTATATTATGTGATTATGATTATGACATCAGCCTAAATGTGACATAATTGATTATGACGTCATATACTTGAGTGACAGATCTGATCTCTGTATGGAGACACTTCAATATGAAACTTGAAACACTTTAACCCTTGAATTTGTTCAAGAAAATTTCAATTTTCCATTTGCAGACCAAAAGAACTGTTTTTGAAACTTTTACCACGAGAATGACTGGCTCGTTTATCGAGCCAGTCATTTCAGTGGTAAATTAAAAAAATTGTCTTCTCTTCGTCTGCAAATGTACATTTCTCAAAACGGCTGATATGAGTGCTAAAGAGGTACTGATATGGACCTGTGATTTTTTACATACCAGTCTACACTAGGCCTCAAAGGGTGGAGGCACTATAAAACTTACAGTACTAACGATCAGATATGATAGGCGCTACAAATTTAGAAATAATTCTAGACTATTTTAAAATTAATTTGACTGGAACCCATTGGTCCTGCCTTCCAGGTAAGCTCAACATATTCAGAGGCTGGCCTGTATGGTTGTTGTAAAAATGAGATGTAAGAATGCTGGTCTCTCTCTCTCTGGCCAGCAGGATTATAGATACGTTCGCGCACATCCACAACACATCCTTTCTCAAGCATATACCAATGCTACAGCTCTAAATTGCTCCGAATAATGAGCTTAATGGATTTTTAAAGTTATCAATTAAATAGAGAATTGATAAAAACTAAATCATGAATAAGCAAACATCTTAATATTATTATTATTATTATTATTATTAAAATATGAAATCATAAAAATTATAAGATGCCACATAATTGCAACAAAGTAAAAGCACTTATCTGTAAAACGAATACGAGCAGCAGCAAATGTCTTCTTATGAAACAAGCCCGGAAATAACTTTTTGATCACTGTCTGACGCTTTGTCAGGCACCAGCTACTTAGTACTGGACATTCAGAATTTGCTGCCTGTCAACACAATTCTACTTCACAGTGTTCTTTACTTGAACTTATTTAAAACATGTCAAAAAGCAACTAATCATGTGTCATAATGATCGGGATACACCTTAGGTAGATGAATATTTTATGGTTTTGTCAACACTTGTATGCAGACTCTTTTGTCGCACACTGCAACTACTGGGACTGTGTAAATCTGTACCTGACAAGATGTCAGGAACCGGCAAGACTGCCTGACATTTGATAGTTTGGTGCCTGACAATATCCTTGACAGGCACCTTATTTCCAGGCTTGTGAAATAGAAATTATTAACAGTAATTAAAATAATTAAAGCAAAGCATTAAAAAGAATGATTTGGGGCCATTTTGCATCAGTGAGCACAGGCATTCGATCTATCAATCAAATGTCAATTATCACAGGAAAGTGACATGCCATGTGATTGATTCCAATTATGTTGTGAGTAGTAAGGGTGCCACTACATGCTCATGATGCACGTCAGCGGCGCTTATTTTTCCAGATCATTCAAAAATTTGACCTGTAGGATTCTATACTTTAAAATCTAACTCTGGCTATAATACTGGAATTCAGATGTGAACCTGAGTGTGCATAAATAATGCTTCACTGTTGACATTTTGCCAGCAGCAACAATGTCGGGGTGCTCTGTAGACTATGGCTTGCCACTTTTTCCCGCTCAGATATCATTTTCACATTCATCATGGCCGATAACTGAGGCTACACCTGGGTCATGAGGAGTACAAATGCATGAAATTTGGAAATGAACATTTTACATTGCCGTAGTATATCACTGAATTATGGGAAATGATTGTACATTTTCATCAACAGTACAGCATAAACTATTGATAAATCTTTAGGATTTCTGTTTAAAACATGAATTTATTAAAATAAATAATTATCATATTTAATAATAGTTGCAATGCTAGAAACTATTCATCTATCTAAATGAATATTTATCATGAATTACCTCCCTTGGATGCTCCACACAATAGTGTGCCAAGCTGAATAATCGGGTGTTTTAATAGAAACCGTACACAGTTAACCCATAATGGTCAAATTTGGTCAAGAAAATCAAAATAGTTACTTATTGAATGTCCGTATGCGGGCCAAGAGACGACTATTTTTGAAAATTTACCACTGGAATAATAATAATCGATAACCGAGCCAGTCATGACTTGATTATCGAGCCAGTCACTCAAGTGCTAAGTTTTCAATAATACGCTTTTCTTGGCCTGCAAATGGACATGCCTCTAGACAACTGCAGAGGACAGTTTCGGCTGGCTTGACCATTAAAGGGTTACTGGTCTAGTGGATAAATCTCATGCACTATAAAAAATTCATTAACAGCAATGGTGTATACATGAAATTCAGATATAATCTTAACATGTACAACGATGGCCTTTGTAGCTATGGCTTTATCACAAGTTAAAATGAAAACAAAAATCATAAAAAAATTTCATTATCAGCTAACAGTATATACAAAATGTGTAAATTAAATTTTGAATTATATATATTTATCAAAAAGAAATATGGATTTAGCACAGAAACAATTTCCTATGATTTGAAACTTGTAACACTGATACAACTTTGTTAATTATTCTGTTTTTATTAGCATGACAGCTGCTGGTCATCTCAAAAACATCATCAATAAAAGACAGGAACAACCTTTAAATCTGTATCATTCTTCAAATGAACACCAGTCACAAAAACTTACAAATCAAGATGTTTGTTGTTACATAAGAGCATTAATATGGCTGTTAAAATTGTAGATCATAAATAACAAGAGGCCCAAGGGCCTGTGGCGCTCACCTGGACCATTAGCATTTGAAACATTTGCATTTAAAGACATGATGGATCATTTTTGGAAAATCCAAGATGGCCAACAAAAGAACTGATCAATCAAAATTCTGTATATACATTCTGAAGCCTACCCACCGAGGGTCGTTCCAGCTGAGATTGATTGAAATCTGTCAAGCGGTTAATGAAGTGTAAGCTTTTAACTGATTTACCAAAACTTTTGAAAAATACACGATGGCCAACCAAAACCTGACCAACCAAAATTCTTTGCAGGTCTGGTTGAAATCATCCAAGCAGTTAATGAGGAGTACCATTTTAAGCGATATCCGGTAAATTTTCATACAATTCAAGATTTTCATACAAAAATTTACAAATCAAAACTCTGTATATAAATTCTGAAACCTACATCCAGCGGTTAATGAGGAGTAGAGTTTTGACAATTTCCGGAAATTTTGTTACAAAATCTAAGATCTTCACCTCATTAATCAATCAAAATTTTGAATAGATATTCTACCACCATAGAATCCATCTAGTCAAATTTGGTTTAAATATGTCAGGAAGCTGAGGAGTAGCATTTTGACCATTTCCGGTAGATTTTTTAATAAAATCTAAGGTTTTGACACAAAAAATTTACCAATTAAAATTTGGAAAAGAACTTCTTGAGCCTACCAAAATAGACTTCATCTAGCCATATTTGGTTGAAATATGTCAAGCAGCTATGGAGGAGTTGCATTTTGACAATTTCCAGTACATTTTTCATAAAATCTAAGCTTTTCACCCCCAAAAATTGACTAAGCAAAATTCTGAAAAAAAGTCTGGAGGGTACAAGCATAGGATCCTTCCAGTCAAATTTGGTTGAAATCGGTCAACGCATTAAGAAGCGATTTGGCGGATGACAAGCGGATGGACAACGGACGGATGGTCGCCATGGCATAAGCTCACTTGACCTTTCAGGACAGGTGAGCTAATAAAGAGGATCGGGCCTACACATGTCGAGGTATCAGACATTTTGAAAAACGTTGAACATTCTACATAATTCTCAGATGCCAGGTATCACTCAGCACATTAAGTCTAGCCATTCTCCACTTTGAGCAGAGGTCAAGAAAACACTAATTATTAGTATTACTATCAAATCTGTGATATGTTTGTCTCAATTCCAACTTTGTATCACCTATGCAAGATCTCTGATGATACAGATTGGTTTGAACAACATAGGAGTCATGTGCTTGTGTTCTCGAAATTTGACTTCCTTTTTATTTGTTACTTTCTGCCTCAATGTTTCTGTTCAAAATGGCAGTCATAGCTTTTGTTGTGATTCAAATAAAATCAAATTCTGAAGCTTGGTGAATACTTTTAACCCTTTAACACTCATGCAAGCCAAAAGCGGCTTCTGCAGTGGTCTTGAAAAATGTCCATTTGCAGACCAAGAGAAGACTATTTTTTATCATTTTTTTTTGGAATAACCGAGACAGTCATTTCAGTGGTAAATTTCGAAAAATATTCTTCGGGCCTGCAAATCGGCATTTTCTGTGAGAAAATAAAAATTTTCTTGAACAAATTTGAATAGTAAAGGGTTAATGGTCAAGATTTGTCGAAATTTGTGCTTAATAAATATCCATTTTCAGGCCAGAGACTTTACTATTGGAATGGAAGGACTGGTTCAGTTATCGAGCTAATCATTCCAGTGATAAAATTAAAACAAGAGCCATCAGAAGATGGCATATCCCCCCGGATTCAAACATTTCAGATAAACATACATCATAGCTAAACTGTAGTTGTGTAGACATCTTGAAATGATTGCCAGAGATGGACGGACCGACACACATACATTCTATACAGACGCATGGATGTACAGGCATACGGATAGTACATGCACATCTTCAAGTGGTAATGAGAATCCTTACTAAGTTTCAAAAGAATCACAGCTAAATTGTAGTTGTGTTGACAAGAAATGATTGGTACTGCAGTTTACGTATCGGCTTAAAGGTATTTAAAGGAAGATAATGCTGTAATGAATAATTTTCTGGCGCCAAAAAGAGCACATGCACATCTTCGGATGGTAATGACTAGATTTACCATTTTTCAAAAGAATTGTAACTAAACTGTAGGAGTTGGATTGACAAGGATGGACCGACAGATGAACATACATTTTGGACAGATGGATGGATGTACAAGTATACGGATAGCACATGCACATCTTCATGTCGTAATGATAACACTTACCAAGTTTCAAAAGAATCGCAGCTAGGCTATAGGAGTTGCGTTGACAAATGATTGGCAATGCAGTTTATGTATCGGCTTTAAGATATTTAAAGGGTGATAACTCTGTAATGAATAATTTTTTGGCCACGCAAAAAGCACATGCGCATCTGCACATGATACCGATAATGTGGACAAAATTTAAAGTTAATCCATTGAGACCTCTAGGAGGAGTTGTGCTGACAAGAAATGATTGTCAGAGATGGATGGACTGACACACGAATATACATACATTTTGGACAGACAGATGGATGTACAGGTATACGGATAGCACATGCATACCGTCATGTGGTAATGATAACACGTAGCAATTTTCCAAAGAATCGGAGCTAAACCGTATGGAGTTGTGTTGACAAGAAATGATTGGCAATGCAGTTTATGTATCGGCTTTAAGATATTTAAAGGGTGATAACTCTATAATGAAAGTTTTTTCGGTCACGAAAAAAGCACATGCACATCTTCAGATGGCAATGACTAGATTTACCATGTTTCAGAAGAATTGTAACTAAACTGTAGGAGTTGCATTGACAACGATGGACCGACAGACGAACATACATTTTGAACAGAGGGATGGATGTACACGTCTACGGCTAGCACATGCACATCTTCATGTCGTAATGATAACACGTACCAAGTTTCAAAAGAATCGCAGCTAAACTGTAGGAGTTGCGTTGACAAATGATTGGCAATGCAGTTTATGTATCGGTTTTAAGATATTTAAAGGGTGATAACTCTGTAATGAATAATTTTTTGCCCACAAAAAAAGCACATGCACATCTGCACATGATACCGATAATGTGGACACAATTTAAAGTTAATCCATTGAGACCTGTAGGAATTGCGTTGACAAGAAATGATTGTCAGAGATGGATGGACTGACAGACGGACATACATACATTTTGGACAGATGGATGGATGTACAGGTATACAGATAGCACATGCACACCTTCATGTGGTAATGATAACACATACCAATTTTCAAAAGAATCGGAGCTAAACTGTAGGGAGTTGCGTTGACAAGAAATGATTGGCATGCAGTTTATGTATCAGCTTTAAAATATTTAAGGGGGATAACTCTATAATGAACAATTTTTCAGTCGCGAAAAAAGCACATGCACATCTGCACATGATACTGATGTCGACAAAATTTTAAGTTAATCCATTGAGACCTCTAGGAGGGGTTGCATTGACAATAAATGATTGGCAATGCAGTTTATGTATCGGCATTAAGATATTTAAAGGGGATAACTCTGTAATGAACAATTTGTCAGCCACGAAAAAAGCACATGCACATCTGCACATGGTACTGATAATGTGGACACAATTTAAAGTTAATCCATTGAGACCTCTAGGAGTTGCGTTGACAAGAAATGATTGGCAATGCAGTTTATGTATCGGCTTTAAGATATATAAAGGGGGCTAACTCGGTAATGAACAATATTTCGGACGCGAAAAAAGGACATGCACATTCGCACATCATACTGATAACGTGGACGAAATTTTAAGTTAATCCATTGAGACCTCTAGGAGGGGATGCGTTGACAAGACGGGGACAGACAGACGGACAAGCTGATCGATATATCCCCCTGTCTTCCAGACTGGGCTGGGGGGGGGAATAAAAAAACCAACCTTTGCCTGCAAATGGACATTCCACAAGACCACTGTAGAAAGGCGGTTTTGGATGACTTGACCAGTTTAGGGTTAAAATAATTTGACTGCGAGTCACTGCTGTTCTATGCAATCAAACTGTTTCACAAACTTTAGCAAGATTTTTTATTTAACCCTTTAAGCCTTGAATTTGTTCTAGATAATTTCAATTTTTTTCAAAGAAAATGTCAATTTGCAAACCATGAGATTATTTTGGAAAGTTTAGCACTAGAATTACTGGCTCGGTTATCGAGCCAGTCATTCCAGTGGTAAATTAAAAAAAAGTCTTCTCTTGGTCTGCAAATTGACATTTCTCAAGAGCACTGTAGAAGTCATTTTTGGCTGATATGAGTGTTAAAGGGTTAACATCCTTGAGCTTCAGGCAATTCTGGGAATTAAACGGACTAGTCACACGACCTGTAGTTAGAAATAAACATTTAAAGCGAATCACTCATCTTTCCTTAACACATTTATATGTAAATATATATTATGTCATTTATCAATTTATGTACAATTTTGCATTATAATTCAATAAATGCAATCCAATAGTATATGTATATAAAATTACTTCTAGAGAACCAGGCATTTAAGTGCTAGAATATGATAACATGCATATAATCTGGCCAGTTCAAGATTGTTAAGAAAGTAATAAATCAATTAGAAATTAATATTCATACGTACTGGTTAATCAATCAACCTTTCAATGCTACTTGCCAGAAAACCACCTTCATATGCAGGAATATTCTGCTGAATATTTTGAAACTATATTGACTGGATGTTTGTACATTAGTTTCAAGAGATTACTTGCATGTTTGTTTGGAAATTGAGACACTTAGATTACGGGAATGAAAGAGTTAATAATCTATGTAAACAAGACAGTTAACTCTTAAAAGCAAAGGAAGATAACTCATCTTTATAGCTAGACTCAACTGAAAGTTAGAAAGTGGAATATAGTTTCAATTTAGCATAAATATGTTTACCTGAGCATATCAATGTGCTGTCCTTAACCCGTTAACACTCAAGTCGGCCAAAAACGGCTTTTGTAGTAGTCTTGGAAAATGTTCATTTGCTAACCAAGAGAAGACTGTTTTTGATGATTTCCCACTCACATGACTAGCTCGATAACTGAGCCAGTCATTCCACCGCAAATTAAAAAAAAATCATTGCTTGGCCTGCAAATGGACATTTTCTATGAGAAAATTAAAATTCATTTAAAACAAATTTTAGGGTTAAAAGGTTAAACACACACTGTGTTGCATAAACACCTCCATTGACTCGTGGAGTGTTAAATTTGTCCAAGATCTTTCCACACATTTAATATTAACCCTTTAACCCTCATATCAGCCAAAAACGGCCTCTGCAGTGGTCTTAAGAAATGTCCATTTGCAGACCAAGAGAAGACTTTTTTTTTTAACTTTCCTCTGGAATGACTGGCTCGATAACCGAGCCAGTCATTCCAGTGGTAAATTAAAAAAAATAGTCTTCTCTTGGTCTGAAAATGGACATTTTACATGGGAAAATTGAAATTTTTTCAAAACAAATTCGAGGGATAAAGTGTTAAATCAATATTTTGGATGCCAAGTATTTGATCGATATTCCATGGAAGTAGAAAATATAGTGCAATGTACCTAAAACTGTGTCTGCTTTATGAGTTGAAGACAATATCACATTCTGAAATGATCCAAGGATTGGGGTGGACAGGAGTTAATTAAAAACTATCTAATTTGACAGCAAATGGAAGACAAGATTATCCTTTTAATATCATTGTTTGATTTAAAATTATCCATTCAGGATCTAAAGAAAGCTGGTTATAAGGATCTTAACACTGGAAATGTCAGCGTCTCAATTTCAAAACCACTATACATACTGGTCAGACACGATACGTTCAAACTATTCAACAAAATTTTGGTCCCATCATAAAGAATTTGTTGTTTCTGGTCTGTAAGTGACAAATGGTTAAATATTTAAATAGCTGAACATTATGATGTTACCCCTTTCAACAACAAATCCCTGAGAAAGTAAATTCTTTATGATTTATAGTATATTCTGTCGAATATTTTGAAAATAATGACTTGAAGCCAATACTGCCTAAGGCAGCAACAGCTTCCAGTCATATTAATTTTAAAATATTCAACAGCTTTCCTGTTTGTTTGGCCCGAGATTGAGATACAGGGAATTTATCTGTCAAAGGGTTAATTTTCCTTGGTGAAATTATTGTGAGGAAATTGAGCAGACAAACCCGTCAAAATCAGCCAGTAGCAGTGGTGTTGAGGAATGTCAATTTGCAGGCGAAAAGAAGACTATTTTTGACATTTTATCCCTGGAATGACTGGATCAATAACCATGTCAGTCATTCAAGAGGTAAATTTTCAAAAATAGTCTTTTCTTCGTCTGCAAATGAATCCTGACCTCTAAAGAGTTAAACTATGAATTATCTGCACGGAGCATGAAGAAAGAACGTGTGAAAAACTTGAAAAGCTTTACATTCCACCTTTAACCTTCATGCCGACCGGAAACGGCTTCTGCAGTGGTCTTGAGGAATGTTCATTTGCAGACTAAGACTAGACAATTTTTGAAAATTTTCAACTAGAATGACTGGCTTTATAACCAAGCAATTTACTCCAGTCATAAATGTTGATAATCACTGGACATTTCTTATGAGAAAATTTAAATTTCTTGAACAAATTTGAGGGTTAAAGGGTTAAGCTCCAAGACATATCCTCTACCATGCCACGATTATTAATCCTTACCACTCTGATGTTAAAATTTAAAATTTTTAAATTAAACTAAAAGACGAATTGGTTAAAATGTTTGTACATTAGTTTCAAGAGATTACTTGCATGTTTGTTTGGAAATTGAGACACTTAGATTACGGGAATGAGAGTTAATAATCTATGTAAACAAGACAGTTAACTCTTAAAAGCAAAGGAAGATAACTCATCTTTATAGCTAGACTCAACTGAAAGTTAGAAAGTGGAATATAGTTTCAATTTAGCATAAATATGTTTACCTGAGCATATCAATGTGCTGTCCTTAACCCGTTAACACTCAAGTCGGCCAAAAACGGCTTTTGTAGTAGTCTTGGAAAATGTTCATTTGCTAACCAAGAGAAGACTGTTTTTGATGATTTCCCACTCACATGACTAGCTCGATAACTGAGCCAGTCATTCCACCGGCAAATTAAAAAAAAATCATTGCTTGGCCTGCAAATGGACATTTTCTATGAGAAAATTAAAATTCATTTAAAACAAATTTTAGGGTTAAAAGGTTAAACACACACTGTGTTGCATAAACACCTCCATTGACTCGTGGAGTGTTAAATTTGTCCAAGATCTTTCCACACATTTAATATTAACCCTTTAACCCTCATATCAGCCAAAAACGGCCTCTGCAGTGGTCTTAAGAAATGTCCATTTGCAGACCAAGAGAAGACTTTTTTTTTTAACTTTCCTCTGGAATGACTGGCTCGATAACCGAGCCAGTCATTCCAGTGGTAAATTAAAAAAAATAGTCTTCTCTTGGTCTGCAAATGGACATTTTACATGGGAAAATTGAAATTTTTTCAAAACAAATTCGAGGGATAAAGTGTTAAATCAATATTTTGGATGCCAAGTATTTGATCGATATTCCATGGAAGTAGAAAATATAGTGCAATGTACCTAAAACTGTGTCTGCTTTATGAGTTGAAGACAATATCACATTCTGAAATGATCCAAGGATTGGGGTGGACAGGAGTTAATTAAAAACTATCTAATTTGACAGCAAATGGAAGACAAGATTATCCTTTTAATATCATTGTTTGATTTAAAATTATCCATTCAGGATCTAAAGAAAGCTGGTTATAAGGATCTTAACACTGGAAATGTCAGCGTCTCAATTTCAAAACCACTATACATACTGGTCAGACACGATACGTTCAAACTATTCAACAAAATTTTGGTCCCATCATAAAGAATTTGTTGTTTCTGGTCTGTAAGTGACAAATGGTTAAATATTTAAATAGCTGAACATTATGATGTTACCCCTTTCAACAACAAATCCCTGAGAAAGTAAATTCTTTATGATTTATAGTATATTCTGTCGAATATTTTGAAAATAATGACTTGAAGCCAATACTGCCTAAGGCAGCAACAGCTTCCAGTCATATTAATTTTAAAATATTCAACAGCTTTCCTGTTTGTTTGGCCCGAGATTGAGATACAGGGAATTTATCTGTCAAAGGGTTAATTTTCCTTGGTGAAATTATTGTGAGGAAATTGAGCAGACAAACCCGTCAAAATCAGCCAGTAGCAGTGGTGTTGAGGAATGTCAATTTGCAGGCGAAAAGAAGACTATTTTTGACATTTTATCCCTGGAATGACTGGATCAATAACCATGTCAGTCATTCAAGAGGTAAATTTTCAAAAATAGTCTTCTTCGTCTGCAAATGAATCCTGACCTCTAAAGAGTTAAACTATGAATTATCTGCACGGAGCATGAAGAAAGAACGTGTGAAAAACTTGAAAAGCTTTACATTCCACCTTTAACCTCCATGCCGACCAGAAACGGCTTCTGCAGTGGTCTTGAGGAATGTTCATTTGCAGACTAAGACTAGACAATTTTTGAAAATTTTCAACTAGAATGACTGGCTTTATAACCAAGCAATTTACTCCAGTCATAAATGTTGATAATCACTGGACATTTCTTATGAGAAAATTTAAATTTCTTGAACAAATTTGAGGGTTAAAGGGTTAAGCTCCAAGACATATCCTCTACCATGCCACGATTATTAATCCTTACCACTCTGATGTTAAAATTTAAAATTTTTAAATTAAACTAAAAGACGAATTGGTTTAAACAGCCAAATCGTCTACTAAATTTGTTAAAAAATGTACACTTTGCTATTGAAACTGTAAAAGCTAGAATATTGACATATAAAGCGCTAAGGGAGCACCTGTATATATTGTCCGGTTTACATAAGCTACTCACACCAACCTTTCACGCTCACATTTGCTCAGGAACATCGCTCACATTTGCTCAGGAACATCGCTCACATTTGCTCAGGAACATCGCTCACATTTGCTCATAAAAAAAGTACATTTGCAGAACAAGAGATTACTTTAACAAATTTACCAATGTATTGACTCTGTTATTAAGCCAGTCATTTCAGTGGTAAAATTGTCTTCTAATGGGCTGTAAATTCATGCATATTTTTCCAAGACCACTGCAGAATGCATTTTTAGCTGGCAGGACTTGAAATGGTTACCTTAACCCTTTAAGTCTTGAATTTGTTCAAGAAAAATTTCAATTTTTTCTAAGAAAATGTCAATTTGCAGACCAAGAGAAGACTATATTTGAAAACTTATCACTGTAATGACTGGCTCGGTTATTGAGCCAGTCATTCCAGTAATAAGTTTTCAAAAATAGTCTTCTCTTGGTCTGCAAATGGGGATTTCTCAAGACCACTGCAGAGGCCATTTTTGGCTGATATGAGTGTTAAAGGGTTAAGATATACGAGTCTACCATGTATATTGCTAATGTTACATAATTTTAAAATATTATTTTCTTACAATTATTATCATTAATAATAATCCCACATACTGAGTATTGATTGGTGTATAAAAAAATAGTTTGAAAGGTTTCGATTATTATTATTATTATTATTATTATTATTATTATTATTATTATTATTATTATTATACATGTCAGTCGTTTAATATTAAAGTCACTATTACAAGTGTCAGTCGTCTAATGTCACTATATCGACATTCACAGAGGTTATAATACTTGAATGGTAAGAGTATTAATTTTATGCGATGGTGATAAGCGGTAGGCAATTTGAAAACTAGGTCGAAGGTCAATCAGCGGAGGATTACGTACCTATGCAAAGAATCACAATATCAATGATGGGAGATAAATTAACTGTTTAATGATCGAGATTGGTCAACAAAATACAAACTTTTGCTAAATGAATGGACCTTTCCTGACAGAGAAGACAATTTTTGAAACTTTATCACTGGAGTCACTGGCTTGGTTATTGAGCCACTCGTTCCAGTGATAAATTTTCAAAAAAACTGTCTTCTCTTGGCCTGCATCTGTCCATTCCTCAAGCTCACAGCATAAGTAATTCTTAGGAATTCTTAGGATATAGTTCTACCTATCTAATAATGACTGTTATCTGCAGAAGACTAACTATTACTGTTATCATTACAAATTCATAATGACACAGTAGAACTCAGAAATAACTTAACATTGGATTCAAAATTTCAATTTTTTTCAAAGAAAATGTCAATTTGCAGACCAAGAAAAGATTTTTTTTTTTAATTTACCACTGGAATGACTGGCTTGCTTATCGAGCCAGTCATTCCAGTAATAAGTTTTCAAAAATAGTCTTCTCTTGGTCTGCAAATGGGCATTTCTCAAGACCACTGCAGAGGCCATTTTTGGCTGATGATGGTAAAGGGTTAATATTAGTGCAGCAATAATGCTATATTTGAAGTCTCTCTAACATAGGCCTGATAGTTTAGGTGTGGTATTTAAGCTAAACGCAAAACTTTACCTGCATAACACGAAGTCCAGTTAAATGCAAAACTCATTACGACCTGACAGAGGCCCTATGATGAAATTACAGCATAGGATGATATAAATGCAGCACAGTATTGATAAAGGTCCAGTAATATAGGGCTATACATAGAGTTTAGCAACCATTGGCCTGATAATTTAGCTGTATGTAAACATACTTATTCAGAATTGGTCACTGCCATACAACTTTTTTGTAAATATCTGTGTATTGAATTTGCCTATATTTGATATAAATATGAGTCAGATATGACTATGTTGATATCATCTATTTTGTTGATTTTTATGCCTAGATTGCGAGAAAATGCACCATTTTACTTTAAGAAATAAAAAATCTTAACTTGGGGGAACTCCACCCCCAACCCCCTCCCCAGACCACCCTCATGAACCCCCTTTCAGAATCCCTCTGTATGTCCCTGTATAATTCCATTTGTATTAGCATGATAAGATCATAATAGGTATTTATTTTGAAAATTGTGTTTGCGAAGGCTGTTGCTGTATAATTCTAATTGGACAGCACCGTTTTCCATCTAAAGCAATTTCTAGATACAAGAGTACAGAGATGTATGCCTATTGTGGCAAAAAATATGAAATATATAACAATTGACATCAATATGTCCAAAACTCCAATACACTGTAACATTACTGTGAGATAATCTGACTGGTGTGTTACTGCGAGATAATCTGACTGGTGTAACGCTATATGGCTCAACCATATTTAAAAAAATGACATAGCAAAGTTTTAAACAATATATAAAACACATCAGTGGATATGATAACACTAGGATAGATGAAATAATTATATTTTTCAGATTTTAATTTTCAGGGTTTCAGATAGGTTGAACAAAATAATTCTATTAATGGTGCTTATGAGTGGCCGGTCATTTAATTGCTTGTTCCATGTCCATTTGCTGACCACAGGAAGACTATTATTGAACATTTCTCACTGGAATAAATGGCTTGTTTATCAAGACAGCCATTTTAGTTGTGAATTTTCAAAAATAGTCTTGTTTTGGTCTGTAAATGGACATTCCTCAAGATGACTGCAGAAGACCTTTCTGGCCGGCTTAAAGGTTAAAGGTGGACGATGTTACAGTCTATGACAGCAACATCTTCAACCACTTTGTTGGAAAATGAACACCAGCTCGTTCATCTTTTAATTTAATTAAAAATTTTAAAAGCATGCCATATCTTAAAATGATCAACATTTAGATTAGACAAATAGCTGAATAAATGAATGAATGGATGAACAAACAGGTTAACAATGACAACAGAATAGTACAACTCACGAGGACAGAACACTGAATAAATACCTCCAAGTTCAAGCACTAGATTTCATAAATATAAATATATTATTCTGTAAAATATTCTCTACATGACTGTATGGTACAGGGATAGATGTCAGGGTGAACGACTTTATCACTCGATACTCTTGCTGGCCAAAAGCGCCTTCTGCAGTGGTCTTGAGAAATGTTCATTTGCAGATCAAGAGAGTATTTTTGAAAGTTTACCACTGGAATGACTGGCTCAGATATCGAGCCAGTCATTCCAGTTGTAAAATTTTTTAAATAGTCTTCTCTTCATCTGCAAATGGACATTTCTCAAGACCACTGCAGAAGCCATTGTTGGCCAGCTTGTGTCACAGAGTGTCAAAAGGTTAGTTAATGCACCATATGTGTAGGTAAGTATTATGTCTCACCATTTACAGTTATTTTATGTAATAATATGCCATGACAATAAACGGAGAAATCTTCTGTATCATATAATTCAATGGACCTTTCCAGTTTTAGCTAATTCCCACCCATCTCTAGCTAAGCTCCACCACACGCCACTCGTGTTGGGATCGATCAATCCCTGAACTCCATGACATCAATTTCCAAAAGTCTATAAAGGTAAGCTCTTGAATGTTTTAAAACTAATTTAACTTGGTGCTGTTGCTGCCTATGGCAGCAGCAGAGCCCAGTCATATTTGTTTCAAAATATTCAACAGCATCTTTATTAAGTAGTAAAGGAATACAATTTGTACACCGTTTAGCCTGTCACCAATTATGCATTCGCAAATGTACTTATCTACATCATTCATGATGTTGTTGATTACGGCGTCATCCTACACGTCACTTAGTTGATTATGACGTCATATGATGAATGGATAAACTGGAAAGCTCCATTATCTTTAGCGTGATAAATCATTTAAAATGGTGTTGATATTGAAGTGTTCATGAAAGCTCTTGATGTCAACAATGGCAAAAACTTTCAGCAAAACTGCTTTCAAACTGGTTATGTTATTATCATTCCACAGGTTTAATGGTTTAATGGTTAGATTTGGTCAAGAACATCTCATAGAAACCGTCTAGTTGTAGACCAGGAAAAGGTTATTTTTGAAGATTTAATACTGAAATGTCTGGCTGATTTATTCCTCTGATAAATTTCCAAAAATCGCATTTTTATGGCCTGCAAATGGACATCTCTCAGGGCCTTTAAGGGACCAGTGCTGGTCGGCCTGAACATTAAATACCTCAAATAAAACCGTGACGTTCAAGAGAAACATCATCATAGTGTAGGTTTTCTAGCAATAACAGTCAAATACGCAATATTGAGATCACAGTCATTATCATCTGGCGCGGTCTGCCTCAGCATATGTAGGAAACCTTTCTATTCGTATCACATCTTCTGTTTTATATGATGGGAAAATACCCATTTGACCAGTTCGTCGGTTGAGACCTTTAGAATAACCATCCCAGTGGTTACCGGCGATTCCGATTAGATCACCAGGAAGTATCGCTATCTGGTCTTTGTCCTGGATTGAATGCGCTTCTCGCACAAGAACGTTGTGAGCATTTTGGCCCCCGTAATAATATATATCATCTAATGAGTGGTACATTTGAGACGCGTCACCGTGGTATGTCTGCATTAATTCATAGGCGACACGACAGACCTATAAATGGAACAGCAATAATAGATAAACATAGATACCATATAAGGACCTCAAATATGACCATGTTTCAGCAAAACTCCCCTGACAAATCCCAGAAAAGATATATTCTTTAAGATATAAAACTTCGGCTTCCAGTCAAATTAATTAAAAAATATTCAACAGTTTTCCAGGTTGCCTTGAAAATGGGATTATGGTGAAAAGGTTCATTTCAATACGCTTCACCATGATATATTCAGTCAAAAATAATTGCAGGTTCAAAATCATTTGAAATCTGGTTCTGATAAGAAAACGTTGATGGATTTTAAGTTTTTTACGGGGGAGATAAATCTGGCAAACATGGACAGATTTCATTGAAATGAACTCATGACACTGTGTCTAGCCACAATATATCCATTGAAATGGTATCATGAGTGTTGGTTAACCCTTACCACTCTGGTGTCAAAATTGTCAATTGTCAAATTAAGTTAAAAGATAAACTGGTGCACATTTTCCAACAAATTTGCTGGGAGATGGTGCTGTCGTAGAGGTGCTGTCGTAGAGGTGCTGTCGTAGAGGTGCTGTCGTAGAGGTGCTGTCGTAGAGGTGCTGTCGTAGAGGTGCTGTCGTAGAGGTGCTGTCGTAGAGGTGCTGTCGTAGAGGTGCTGTCGTAGAGGTGCTGTCGTAGAGGTGCTGTCGTAGAGGTGCTGTCGTAGAGGTGCTGTCGTAGAGGTGCTGTCGTAGAGGTGCTGTCGTAGAGGTGCTGTCGTAGAGGTGCTGTCGTAGAGGTGCTGTCGTAGAGGTGCTGTCGTAGAGGTGCTGTCGTAGAGGTGCTGTCGTAGAGGTGTTATCGTAGAGGTGCTGTCGTAGAGGTGCTGTCGTAGAGGTGCTGTCGTAGAGGTGCTGTCGTAGAGGTGCTGTCGTAGAGGTGCTGTCGCAGAGGTGCTGTCGCAGAGGTGCTGTCGCAGAGGTGCTGTCGTAGAGGTGCTGTCGTAGAGGTGCTGTCGTAGAGGTGCTGTCGTAGAGGTGCTGTCGTAGAGGTGCTGTCGTAGAGGTGCTGTCGTAGAGGTGCTGTCGTAGAGGTGCTGTCGTAGAGGTGCTGTCGTAGAGGTGCTGTCGTAGAGGTGCTGTCGTAGAGGTGCTGTCGTAGAGGTGCTGTCGTAGAGGTGCTGTCGTAGAGGTGCTGTCATAGAGGTGCTGTCATAGATGGTGCTGTCATAGAGGTGCTGTCATAGAGGTGCTGTCATAGAGGTGCTGTCATAGAGGTGCTGTCATAGAGGTGCATGACAGGTGCTGTCATAGAGGTGCTGTCATAGAGGTGCTGTCATAGAGGTGCTGTCATAGATGGTGCTGTCATAGATGGTGCTGTCATAGAGGTGCTGTCATAGAGGTGCTGTCATAGAGGTGCTGTCATAGAGGTGCTGTCATAGACAGCAACATCTTCCAGCAAAATTGTTGAAAAATGTACACCAGTTTCTTTGATATTGATAGAGTCAAATATAGAATATTGACATCAGAGTGCTAAGGGTTAAAAACTTCGAGATCTGTCCCAGACAAAAAACAGATGTACTGTTTTATGTATTTCATGGCAGACAACTCTGACAAATATGGACAGATTACTCGGAAAAGGGCAAATGCGCGTTCTTCATAACGCTTACTAACTTTCACAAGAATCACAAATAACCCGTACAAGTTGCATTGACAAGAAATGACAACAGACAAATTAGCACACAAACATGTAGGTGGATGGACAGACAGACAAGCTGATCATTATATCACCTGCATTTCATGTGAGGGGAGCGGGGGGGGAGGGGGGGAATAAAAATGGCAACAAGTAATTTTGCCTTTCTGTATGTTAGAGGAATTCGGTCTGAAAATTCCTCAGAATGTAAATAAAGATGTATATCATTCCACACCTTGACAAACTCGCATTTGCTATATTTTTAAAGTAACACGCATGACTATCTGCCATACAGGAAACCTGCAGTATATGTTCAAAACAATTTAAATGCAAACTGTTGTAGCCTGCGAAATCAACACATTTTTTCCCCAATTGTCTTCCTGAATGTCACTCATTTAAGCTACTATATTTGCAATACTTTACGACAATTGTTTGCCCACTGTCAGGTATTTTTTTGTCTGCACCCCTCAGGCCTCCACCCAACTATAATATACATATACCGTTACCATTTTTTTATACAGTTTATTATTATTATTATTATTATTATTATTATTATTATTTAGTGCTGGCCAGTTTGACCTAAATGAAAAACCGGTGACAGTATCTCACTAATCAAACAGGTTTAACTGAAATACCGGTTTTAGGGGGCTAGAATGCTTGCAAATAAGTTGAAATATGAAACTATGTTGTTTTCATTAGCTACAGAACATGTATGGAGTGGTCTGACAACTGACGTAGATTAACATGAAATAAGATCGGTCACTTAATACGATCATTCACTTTGATGCTATCCATCTCAAAGTAGTAGTTAAAATAAACAAGAGGCCCAAGGGGCCTGTATCGCTCACCTGGAACATCGGCATTTCAACTAGAAAGCCTGTTGGCCTGAATTGTAACAAGAACACAGTGGCCACGTTTCTTGATATATCAACTTCCCGTGACTAAACGTTAATGGCCCTTAGTCACTAATCATATCTCCCAAATTTTAGCCTGATTCGTTCTGCAGTTCTGGAGTTGTTAGCATTTGGCCAATTAAGCTCCCTCGAACAAACTTGGTTCAGCTGTTGCCATAAATGATGTATGAGTTTTGAATGAATTCCACACACCCCCCCCACCCAGCGGTTTCGGAGAAAATTTTTAAAAGACATTTCTACAAATCGGTCAAAATCAAGGATGGTCACCGACCAAATTGGCCGACCGGCTTTGTTTGAACAAACTGCTATCTCTATGCTTTAAGGATACTTTCTGTCAAATATACTTTAAATCATCCCAGTGGTTCTCGAGACTGTTAAAACTTTCCTATTGCTTTAGTATCCAACTTTTGATGGGTGCCAAGCCATTTATTTAACAGTTTCGAAAATGGCATATTAAATTACATAAAGAGGCCCAAGGGCCTGTGACGCTCAACTGCACCATTAGCATGTGAAACATTTGCATTTAAATATACACGATTCTTTACATTAAGCAAGATGGCCACCGGAAAAATTGAGATCAAAATTCTGAATGAACGTTATGTGGCCTATCACCATAGAATACATCTAACCAAATTTCGTTGGAATATGTCAAGCAGCTATGGAGGAGTAGCATTTTGACCATTTCCGGTAAATTTTTCATAATATCTAAGATTTTCACCCAAAACATTTATGAATCAAAATTACGAATGGGAATTCTGGAGCCCATCACCACAGGATCCTTTCAGCCAAATTTGGTTGAAATCGCTCAGAATACTAAGGCGAAAAAGCAGTTGAACAATTTCCAATACATTTTTCATAAAATCTAAGATTTTCACCCAAAAAATTTATGAATCAAAATTCTGAATGGAAGTTCTGGAGCCTTCCACAATAGGGTCTTTTCAGCCAAATTTGGTTGAAATCGCTCCGAATGGTAAGGATAACAAGCAATTTGACAATTTCCGGTACATTTTTCATAAAATCTAAGATTTTCACCCAAAAAATTGATCAATAAAAATTCTGAATAGAAGCTCTAGAGCTTACCACCATATAAGCGATTTAGCCAAATTTGGTTGAAATATATCAAGCAGCTATGGAGGAGTAGCATTTTGACCATTTCCGGTACATTTTTCATAAAATCTAAGATTTTCAACCCAAAAAATTGATCAAGCAAAATTCTGACTATAAGTTCTAGAGCTTACCGCCATAGAATCCATCTAGAAAAATTTTTCAAGCAGCTATGGAGGAGTAGCATTTTGACCATTTCCGGTAGGGATTTTCACCCAAAAAATTGATCAAGTAAAATTCTTTAAAAAAATGTTTGGAGGGTAGCACCATAGGATCGTTTTAGCCAAATTTGGTTGAAATCGGTCACACCGTTAAGAAGAAATGATTTGATGGACGGATGGACGGACGGACGACGGACAGTCGCCATGGCATAAGCTTCACTTGGCCTTTTAAACTATATTAAAAAATAAATTTTGGCTTCAAAATCCATCAAATGAAAAAATTCAAATGCCCACCAAACGCATTACATTTTGATTGGCCCTGTTATTTGATATATCAACTTCCCTTGAACAAACTTGAATGGCCCTTAGTCTCCAATCATATCTCCCAAATTTCTGCCCAATCTGTTCAGCAGTTCTGGAGTTGTTTTCACGAAAGCTAGGTCAATCAAGATGGCCACCAAATCATTTGATCAATCAAGTTCCGTTGAACAAACTTGATTCAGATTTTGGCTTAGATGATGTTTTATGAGCTTTGAATCGATAGCCCACCACACACTGTTTCGGAGATGATTTTTACAGATGTTTCTAAAAATTGGGCAAAATTGGGCCACCTAATTTGGATCTCTATACCATAAGGATGCTTTTTGCCACATATAATTGAAATCAGCCCAGTAGTTCTCGAGAAGCCATTTTCCTATTGCTTTAGTATAGGACCTTTTGGCGGGAAAAAGATGGCCACCAAACCGTTTATCCGACAGTTTCGAAAGTGGCAAATTTGAAATCAGGATATCCATCAAATAAAAAAATCCAATATGGCCACCACACACACTACATTTTGATTGGCCCATGGAAGCTATGATTTTTGATGTATCAACTTCCCTTGAACAAACTATTAATGGCCATAAGTCCCAAATCATATCTCCCAAATTTTGGCCCGATCCGTTCAGCAATTCTGGAGAAGACGCTTTTGCGAAAACTAGATCATCCAAGATGGCAGCCAAACTGTTTGGCCAATCAAATTCCGTTGAACAACCTTCATTCAGCTCTGGCCCTAGATGATATTTCATGAGTTTTGAATCGATCCACCAAGCGCTTTCGGAGATTTTTAAAGACATTTCTGAAAATTGGGCCCAATCCAAGATGTGCTTGTCAGCCTAATTTGGCCGATCAGCTTTGTTTGAACAAACTCAAATTTCTATGCCCTAAGGATGCTTCCTGCCAAATATAATTGAAATCACCCTAGTGGTTCTTGAGAAGTCATTTAAAGAAAAAGTTGACAGATGGATGGCAGACGGAGGACGGATGGTTGCCATGCCATAAGCTCACTTAGCCTTTCAGGCCAGGTGAGCTAATAAAATAAATATGGTCTGGTTCGTGTGATGCCGTGAAATTAACACACTAATAAAAATTGTAAATTCAACCCTATTATTAGGTCACTATTTTTTAATCCGTAACAAAATCCAGTGAGTGAAAATCAGGAAGCCGAAAATATTAGAGCAAGTTTAGGCCCCTAGTTGAGTTGTTACTTGAGTTACTAGAGTAGTGCCTACATGGCTAGACCTCATATTTTAGTACCTATTCCAGGTGACCAACCTAAGAGCCAGTCAATCTAAACATAGTCGTGGCTTAGTGCTGAGAAAATACCCCCCCTATGAATGGAATGTGAGTCTGGGTTAGTCGAGTAAGTCATGTATTTGTATTTGAGTACTCAGTATTCAGTCATACTTCATAGAGTGTTGTTCCTGTGCATTCAGCATGTAACCAAAAACTACTCATTTTGGAGAAATTGTAGGCCCAAGTATTCTTACAAAAAACTGTCTGTTTGACTATTTTAGACCATAATAGAGAGACTATGATAAATTGCCAATGTAAACACGATGATTCACGGGAATCTAACCTAAATGTACTTAAATCAATGCTGCATATTCTATGGTTTGAAAGTTCATTCATAAAATCAATCGATAGGGAATTTCCTGTCAGAAGAATTAATCAACAACCAATCACATTATGCCTGATCTCTATGTAGATCTAATGAATATGACAATGGTGTTTGGATTGAAAGTTCAACGTATGGCGTGGTTGGTTTTGTAGCGTGGTTCTCTTATTTTTTTAGAGTGTAATGTCTGGAACCCTAATTAAACATAATAAAAACTGGAGTTGCCAAAATGGTTATTTGCTACAAAGCAGATAATACAGTTATTTACAACCACGTTTAAGAGTCAACAGATTTTGCGCTATG